>CM053030.1:193805314-193815432 GCA_028564925.1 Lithobates sylvaticus | reverse complement strand
GGCTTTGTTATTCTGTTGGGGCGCAGATATTCAAAAAAGCCCTTTCCCTGTAATTTTCCTTGAAGTAACCACCTCTAAAAGGTAAAAAAACTAGTTTGGCTTTTTCTCAAGAGTTCCAAAAAAAACCTTGAGGGGGCATGGGCCTCCCACTCATTGGCATTTCTCCCCCCCCGTTATATACCTCATATGGTTTACAGGGAGGGGGAGACTCTAGCCCAATCCGCAAGATAACAAAAGATTGCAACCCTCACTTTGGAATGCCGCGATCGCACTTTCCAGTGTATAGAGTCCTGACTAGGCAGCCCTGTTTTTTTTCAGGTTAACCTGCTAGATTTTTTATCACTCAAGTTAAAATTGGGGCCTGTTGTTTTTTTCGGTTTGCTGCACCAAAAAACCCTCAGAATTATCTTCTGACTGTTTGGATATTGTCCCTATGTTCTCCTAAAACCTCTTCTCGGTTGTTTTTACTGTTGAGGGGTTCAAAAAAAAAAAAGATGGGATATTTTCTTGGCTTACCCACATGCCCCATGTCCCTTTTACTTTTTTTTTTTATTTTTTTTTTTTGTGGGTCCACTCTATTGAGTTTACGCGTACACTTGCTACCAAAAAAAAAAAAAAAAAAAAAACTTGAGGGCAAGGGGCTGGGGAGTGATAGAGAGGGTATGCTGGGGGCTGGTCCTTAAAAACAAGGGGCCCTTTGTTTAAAGGTCTGTGGTCCAACTCTGTCCCTTGTGTTTCCCTTTACTGTTACTTTCTAAAAAAAGGCCCCATTTACCCCAAACCCCACGGCGTCGGAAAATCCCGGACCAAACCAAATAGTCCTATTTCGGATTTTGGTCACGACGGGCCGCATTTTTGGGCTCTACGACACTGGTGTTTGCATACATCACGGTCGGGACCTCAAAAATAGGGTTTGATCGGGGGAAATATAATAAATCGTGATCTCATTTCTTGAAACGTGCGGGTTTGGACGTTTTCGTTTAGCCTACGACGGGGAGATACTTACACGTAGAGGGGCTAGTAGGGCTCAAATTAGGACTTTGGGTCTCCTGTTAAAGTGGTGATCTGAGCAATGCGTTGTGGGCCACCTTTGTTACCGTCGTAAACTAGACGCTATACCCAACCACGGTGCGGGAAATTGGTTGGCTTGAATCGGGGGTAGAACTTTGTGTGTGTCGGAAGAAATAATTTTTTTTTTTCCAGCAGAGAGGATTAGGAAAAACTTTGAGTCCGTCGGAACCAAAAATTCCGGAATGGAAAACTGTTTCACGTGATGGTGGGGCCTTACACCACGGTCGGGAATTTCCGACAAGAGACCAATTGGTATCCAGATGTAGGGGACAGGGAAATCTCCCAAGTCGGGAATTAAAATACTCGGGGGGACCGATGTTCTAGGCATGGTGAGTTTTTTTGAAGTGGTCATTTTTTTCCCCACAATTCTGGCATAAGGTTGAAAGAGACCCCAATCTTGTAATTGGACAATTTGTAATTGTTGTCTGTGCTGAAATCTTATAAATTATTGTTTTTAATTAACAAAACAGAGTTGTTGTAGGGGACCATTACAATGTGGTGGAGTTGTGTCAGATTGAATCTGCATTTGTGTGGCCAGCCCAGGCAAAAAGGGAACGCTCGAATATGCAATGCCAAAAAATGAGTGGGGGGACACAAAAAAAAAGCAAAATAATTACATTTTAAGTGCCCAAAAAATTGCTGAGGGGGGGACCCCCCATCAAATAAGATATAATTGCAAATGCGTCTCTGCAGCATTGGTGTAGCATTTAAAATTAAAATACTAATTTTTTCCAAAGCCCGATTTAAAACACAACTGTGTTTAAACTGGTTCACAAATTGTTCAGTTACGCACTTGACACTGTAGCATTAAATATGTGGGCAGTGCTCTAGAGCCCCCCAACTCTTCTTGTTTGCTCGAAAAAAATACAAAAAGGGCCTGGACGTGGAAATGGCCAAGACTTTGAGGTGCACAGGAGGATTGTTTTGGTGTGGAAAAAAAAAAAAACCGCGCTCAATTGTGACAGAAGGGGAAAGCTATTTTTTTAAAAAAAAATTGCGCAATTAGTTTTTAAAAGCTGGGGTTACATGGTAGTGCCCATTAAGTAATCACAGCTGGTTCAAACAGGAAAAAAAAAATAACCAGCCAACATTCGGCCAGTGGTTGTTTACAGCGCGCCTGAGGCTGGCCTTATAATCGTTCTACCGGGCCCTTTTTCTGTTTCCAAAACGCAAAAGGTAGTGCTGGAAAAAAAGAAACTCAAGGGTTAGTCATCAACTGGGGCCAGAATCCTGTGATCCAGCGCACCTCACAAAGGCCAATAATTTGTCAGTCGGTTGTCTCTGGGCAGTAGGGACCAGTCTCCCCGATTCCAGAATACTATCATATAGGCATACAGTGTGGCGTGGAGAGTTGCCTGCTACTAGATCCACTTTGCTTGGTTGGTAGATAAAAAAAGCGGAAATTCTGCCAGGGGTTTTTTTTTTTTTTTTTTTTTTTCGTTGTCTATGTTTTTGTGCTGGGTTTGATACTCTAAAAGATAAACCCGTAAATAGTGTGTGTTACCCCCACGCTTTTTGACGTAGCGAAAAAAACTATTTTTTTTCTTTATGTCTGCGCGGTGGCTGATATGTTACTCTAAAAATTATATTTTGGTTTTCATCTGCAAATAGCAGGAGCCAACACAATTTCTCTGGAATTCCTGGTCTGATAAAAACAGTCAAGATATCGGGGGGGGGGGGGGGGGCAAAAGTGGAAAACTTGGAAATCAAAAAAAACTAGGTCATATGTTGGGTTGTAGTCATTGGCGAGGGGAGTGGGGGACAAGACCCTTCCAGTCAAACCCACTTTGAGTTTTGATTCTTGAAGATTACTCGAGGTACTTTGCTGTCTCTTTTATATGAGTATAAAGACAGAAAAAAAAAGAAGAATTTATAATTATACATAATCATATTATTATATATATTAACTTGTTGTGGTGTTGTTTTTTTTACTATCCTTATCCTTGGAAATTGTAGTTGTAAATGTATTGAAACAAGCAAATGCAGTGTGTGGACAAAAAAAAAAAAAAATGTACCAGAATTCAGTTTTATCATTTAATATAGAGGGGAAAGACATAACAGGAGAGGGCCAAACTAATTTGGTATTCAGAATGATGTCAAATAAATTGTGGGGGGACAGGACTCATTCGACAGGGGAAAAACTTTTTGATGCTAGCGAACAAATACAAGCTTACCGTTCAATTTAACAAAAAAGGGTTTTTTTGCAGGGAGGGGTTTTATGTGTTTTACATTTTGCCGTTTTTTTGTACTTGTAACCGTCTTTGCGCCTTGTTAAATTCTGGGGGGTGGAACAAGGGCCTTCTCCCTTCCCCCCCCCAGTATATGTGGAGGCAGACTGGTTTTTGCACAAACAATTTTTATTTGTAAAATGTTTATATAATTTTGTAGCTGTGTTCAAGGGTTTGTTCTTTGTGCACTGTTACCCAAACCCCACACCAGACAACCTAGGGGAAAGTTAGTTATAAACTGTTTAGTCATGTCGCAGGCAAAGGAGTGTGCGCGTTTTAAGTGTGTGTAAAGTGAGAAGGATGAGTGGATGATTATTTGATAAGAGATCTTGATATTAGATGAGATGTCTTCCAAGTGGGGTGCGTGTTGCGTCGCGATGGGACCAAATTTTAAGGATTGACATTCCCACTTTATTGCTCCCATACTTGGGGCAATCCTTTTAATCTCATTGTTTTATCATTTAGGGTTAAAAGCTGGTTCACTTGGTGGGTAATAATTGGTTACCCTTTAAACAAACCAACTTGGGTACCGGGAACCACCCAACAAGTTTGTACAAATTTGTACTGCTGGTTGGGTTTGGGGGGAGGTTCTTTCGCGCCAGGCCACACTTTGGGCCAATAAATGTTGCCTGTAAAGTTGTGGTGGTTGCCCCACATTGGGCAAACACTGGCGTAAGAGGATTTCTGGGCCTATATTATTTGTAATATGTGTTTTTTGAAAAAATAATATGAGAACAAATGGTATGAGGTCCTTTTTCTCCTTCCCTTTCTTTTGGGTGACAGCGAAAAAAACCGTGTCTTTTTTTTCCCTGAGAGTGTCCACACCTCCTGATGCTGAATTTAAAATTGGTTTTTGTTTGCAACAGCGGCTTCCTGAGTTGATAGATGCATAGCAGTTTTGGGGGGACCAATAAAAAAACTTATTGTGCTAGAGTTATTAGGAGGTTTACCACAATTTGCAAAAACTAATTAAAAAAAGGGGCATAGTTATTGTAATATAAGCTTGTAGTTTTAAACACGGCATCACCTTTTTTGTTTTTTTTTTGTGTTTGAACCCTGCACAAGGATACTAAAGGAGCATGTATGTGATTACTGATATCTTCTGTGGTTTGGCAAAAGCAGGCATACCCCCTAAATTTTTTGTACGTACCTGAGCCCACCATTTCCTCAATACAAGGAGATGCTATGCAAAACAAAGCAGGACACAACAAAGCCTGGGGGGGGGGGAGGGACTCGTCTCCCCCCTCATTAAGGTTGGAGGGGGGGGGGGGGGGACAGGGCAGTGGTGCGCCGATTTTTTCCATCAAAAGTCAGTGAGTCCAAATGGAGGGAAGAGGAGGGGGCGGGGGACAAAGGCCATGGCTTTTGCGTGGTTCTGAAAATGGCAACACACAGGAAAATGCAGCGGGGGGCTTCAGCCATCGGGGTGCCCACAAGCCTCACCTTTGCTTGTGGGGGGCAACCTTGGGGCAAGGGAGGTGAAAAGGGGGTCAGGGGGACCGCTGGGGCTGGAGGGGCCTGTAGGGAAGGAGGGGGAAAGGATTCTGGGAGGTTCTGGCCTTTCGTTTTACGTCTTCTGGGGCTTATGGCTATTGTTTTTAAATTTCAGTAAAATTAGTGGAAAAACATTGAATTGTACCTGAGTGTGGGAAAAATGATAAAAATACAGGGGGCTTTTTTAAGCTATGTTCCTGTGTTAAAAAAAACCATTAAATAGGCAAATTGGGTACCCAGTTACCACATTGTGTTTCTCCTCAAAAACCTCACATGTATTGTGGCCTTTAAGGCGTTTTTCTATTTTGCAACCCCACTTGGGAGGGTGGTTTTTTTCAGGGGGGCACCTTTGGTTAGGGGCCGCTAGGGATAAATTAGTCCTGGTGGAAAAAAAAAGTGCCGCGAAAAAAAAATAAAGACGGGCTCCTCCCCAATTCATTGCAGTGTGTCTTTTTGTTCAACCCCCACTGGGGCTGGTGTGCTTGCAGGACCGTTACGAAAATAGGTCCTGCAAATCAGGCAATCTTGGTGGGCCCAAGCGATTTGAAAAAGCGCACGCCACGACAAACGGGACTTTTTAACTTTTTTCAGTTATTGGTGATAAAACGCGCTTGGCTAATCTCTCATACAGCACGCAGAAAGCGCCGCATCTCAAAAAAAAACGAAAGCAGAGCTCGCGCTCGCATCGCTTTAACCCTAACCCGCGGCAATTGCCAGTGTGATAAAAAAGTAAAAGAAAAACCCTTAGAAGGTTAAATTTGATAGGGGGGTATTATTTGAATTTTATTAGGTCAGGGTGTTTTTGTTATTTATTTTGTGGAAATAAGCCATAAGGCAATTTTCAAGTTGGGGGATTTGGCATTAAAAGTATCTGGCTGGACGCACCAATACAGTAGGGGCAGTGATACATTTAATAGACCGTATTAATGGGCCAGTATTGGCTCTATTGTAAATCAATTTGAAGGTAACCATCAAGCTCTAGTGTACTGGGGGGGACAGAACGCAATATGCCAAAGAGAACTGGGAATTGTGTCTAAAAAAGATTTATTTTTTTTCCTAAACTGTAATTGGGGTTTAAAATGAGGGGGCCTCCAGAATTTCAAAAAAGTCCTGAAAGCTTACTAGCGCAGGGGGCGCTCGTGATAATGAGTTTAGAGCTATCGGCACACAGTTGCCCACCACCAACCCCCTAACCCTGGCCCTGACTAAAAGGCCCCCGTTTTTAACACACGGTCCGAATAAAATGCCAGTTGTCAAGTATCCCGACCACACCAATAGAATTTCCAACGGGTTTTTATCCAAAAAAAAAAAAAAAAAGCTTGGGTGATTGACATTTTACACATGGTCGGAACAATAAGTTGTCGGTGAATAAAGTCCCCCGGATGCGTTATCCGAAAAAACGTCGGAGTGACGTTAGTCGGGCTGCGTTTTTTATTGTTACTACGGGGAACTTACGTTAGGATGGGTAGTAAGCCAATGTAAGCTTTTAGGTCTTCTTGAATTTGTGATCTGTAAGGGCTATTTTGCGTGCTACTTTGGTCCGTCGGGAAGATTTGATCCCTGTAACACACGCCGACGCGGAAAAAATCAAAGGTCCCCCACGATCGGGGATTTTCGTTGTTTCGGAAAATTTGAGATCGCAGTGCTCAGCAAAAAATTTTTTTTTCCGGACGTGAAAAAACAGCCGCCGTGTGCATAGGGGAAGTCCATCTCTACACGATCGAAGGCTAATGTTTCCGGGACAAAAAACATTAATGACCAGATCGTGGGCGGACTTCTACCCCACACGCGACGCGAGCGATTCATTTGGATGTGAATTCCGGATATCCAAATTGTGTACGGGGGGCTTAATTAGTTGGGTCTGTGGGGGGGGCTCTTAGATTTATATGTTGGCCACTTTGTGGCGTTGGTGCTTATTCAACATATAAATATCCCATATTTTTTAAAAAAAATAATATACAATTTTCCCGTTTTGCGTTTGGTTGTAAAAAAACATTACAAAATAAATGGTTGGGTGAAAATAGAAATTTTTCAAATTGGGTATTGAATAACTTTTTCAAAGCCCCCCAACTTGAAAATTGTTTATGTCTGGAGCATGTTTATGGGGGTCCACTATTTTTTTAAATAAATGAAGCGGTTTGTGACGATTTCCTCACACAGGTTTGCGTTTTTTTTTGTGACAAAGCAAAAGGTGCTCGAGCGGAAACGTGTTGGCCTGAGTACTTGACGATTCTGTCTAAACGTACGCCTCGGAACTTGGTGTAGGGTTTGGGACGGGCGTTAGGATCGAGCCCAATTTCCCGGTGCTGGTGGGTGGGGGGACCCCTGGAAAACTTGGGGGGGACATGGAAGGGGGATTGGCCAGTGCACATTTTTTCTACTTAGTTTTTAAATCGCAATCCTCTTTTTTCCTCGCTGCAAAACTCTAACCGCTGTGAAAATGGGACTGCAGGGTTAGAAAAGGGGTTTGCGTTTTTTTAGTAAAAAATGGCCCACCCCCACTTAGACTGTTGACGCCCTGGTTGTCTTCTTCTGCTTGATTCAGCAGTACCCCGGTCGCTCAGCTGTAGTTTTTGGCGTATCCTGGCATCCCACCCTTCCTTAGGGTGCTGCCCATAGGCTTCCCCCTTTTTCTCTTTCCCACGTCTGGCCCTAGATGCTTGCAGGGGATGTTTTTCCAACGCGACGGGTAGAAGCTTTGGGAAAGAAGGGGAAAGCCAGAAAATAGTGGCTTCGATTTTTTTACCAAGAGGCCTTCTTCCTATTCTAAAAAAAATTAAACCCAACATGTGAGTGGATGGAGGTTGAGCAATCAACGTGTCACACCATGTTCTCACTTCATGTAAGACAGGGGAAGCAAAAAAAGTAAAACTTGTATTTTAACTGTGCTTCGGTTTGTGTGAGGGGGAAAAACAAGAAAGGGGGGAAAAAGCCGCTCAGCCCACAGGAGCAACTTCCCCCACGCGCATTCACTCCTCCAGTGCAGTTGTGGAGGCTTTTGCAGAGAAAAGAGGGGGGGACTGGGGGAATGGTCTGTTTTCCTCCCACTCCTTTTCTCTGGTCTCAATAAAGTTAAAAAGACATTTCAGGGGGTTCTGTTTTAGACCTGGATTTTATTTCAACCCAAAGGGGGGCCCCCCAAAAAAACAGGACAACCTAAAAAAAAAAAAATAGTTGAAAAAAAAAATAAAAAAAAAAAAAAATTATTTGTAAAAATTAAAAATGTTAAAAATAAATAAAAAAATTGTTACACAAAAAATTTGAACTAAAAAAAAAATAACACCCATTTTCCCCAACCTGGCCCTAACTAAAACACCAATCACACCCTTACCCTAACTTGCAATTTTTCTATGCTTTCATAATTTTGTGGAATTTTTTTGAAAACAGGAAGCCACTTCAAGCAGTGGAGAAAAAGGCCACTTTCCCGTTCATTCACTGGGTTTCTTAAGTTGCCAGGCTGAGGGGGCTGACCAGTGTGATGGGAAGGGGGACTGGGGGGGGAATGTGCTGGTCCCACTTACGTTTGAAACATTTCATCCAAATTGTCGGTTACTGGGGGGACCCCACCGGTTTTCCACTTTGCCCCACTGGACCACTGGTCTGGCTGGCCCTAATTTGGGGGGGGGGGGAGGGAACAACCCAAATTCCCCCCTGGCCCTAAACCTGTTATTTTAGCTATGCTTCAAGGGTTTTACTTGTGAGATGTAACAGGAAAAGGGCCCCTCAGGGGCACAGGAAATAGCCACACTTCTCCATGTCATTCCAAACTGTCCTCAGTTTACGGCAGCTGAGGAAGCCTGGCAAAAAAAGAAAAAAAGGGGACTGGAGGAGGATTTTCACTCGTCCTGGGGACCTCCCTTTCTTCTGTAGTCAAAAAGTGGAGGGACATCAGGAGGTCTGTATGGGGAACCCCTGGATTAATTTCGCTGCACCAACCAACCTCTGTCCAATACGGGGCTTCCTTAAAAAAAACAATTTTTGTAAAAAAAATAAATTGTAAAAAAAAAAATAAAAAAAAAATAACTGTTAAAAAAAAACTTAAAAATAAACGTTAAAAAATATAACTAAAAAAAAAACCTACTGGACCCCACAATCCCCCTTTGCCTTCTTGGGACCACCAGAACTTGTGCCCTACCGACCCACTTGGGTCCCACATGCGGCTTACTGGGACTGGGACCCACTGACCAACTTTTAAAGGTAGCAGACTGGTAAAGGGTTTATATATATTTTTTACAGTTGGACATTTTTGGGTTTTATTTATATTTTTTGAAATCGTTTTTCCTTTACTATTCTTTTTAGGGGCGTTTGGCTAGTTTTAATTTCTTAAAAAAAAAAAAAAAAATAATTGAAAAGGGGCGCTGGAACCCCCAGTGATTTTTCTTTAATTTGATAAGGGGAATGTGTGTTTTTCAGGTAAGGATCTCCACCCTCTCAAAAAGGATTTTGCCCATATCCCCTGGAAATTTAATTTGGGTTTCTTATTTTTTCCTTTTTATTTAGTTTCCTAATTTAAGGGATGGGCCCGAGTTGCTCACGATGCCGGGAAACCCCCACGTTTCGCAATCGCAGCCCCCCCAACCAGGGCGGTTTTTTCGGCTCGCAGCGGCGAGGGCCCAGGGAAATATTTTTTTGGGCCGATTCGCAAATCCACCAATTCGTTTGTGAATTGCGAGGCGGGGGGCCCCCGGCAAATGCAATTTGCCGGGGGGCCGGCGCGGCCGGGCGGCCAGTTGCATTGCTGGCTGATGATTTGCTCTCCGGAGTGTGTTCCGGGCGGGCATGTGACTTGGGTCCAAGCATGGGCGGGGGTCCACAGGTGCATGGCCTTGGGCCACAAATCACCAGCGCCGGAAAAACTAGCGGGAAGGAGGGGCAATTAAATTTGGGGGCCTTAGCAGGGCAGGGGAAACGGCCTGTTAAAGCCCAAAATTAAAAAGCCCTCAGGGGGCTTTTAGTACATTGCCCCACACAATTTAAAAAAGGGGCCCGGACACCACGCCGGTTCGGCCGCCGGTCACATGGGAGTTTTCCGGATTTGCTTTAGGGAGGATGAATCAGGCTGATTCTGTGTCTTTGCTTGGATTTACATTAGCTATAAACAGGGGGGGGGGAAAAAAAGATTTGCTCTTCCTTTGCTTAATCTAAACCATTTATGGCTACCTGGTTTTCATTGATCGTGACCATTGCTGCTGTGGCTGGTTTAGTTGTGTTATTTAGCATGGGCTCCCTGGGGGGGAATTAGGTTCCTGGGTGCGTTGTTTTTTTTTTTTACTGTTTAGTACAGTTTATTTCAAGTAGTTAAACCCCAACCGCAGTGCTGGTTAG
>CM053030.1:193727681-193804850 GCA_028564925.1 Lithobates sylvaticus | reverse complement strand
GCCATGTAATTTTTGTACTGCAGAAAACAATGCTTCAGGATCTAACAGCCAGAAGTGTGACCTGGGCAAAAAAGGGAGGTTAGAAGTTAATTGCAAATGAGAGAATAATCAAGATAGTGGGGAAGTTACTTCATTCCCAGAAGAGGGAACTTTGATGGCTACAGTTCCTTGAAAAAGTATTCATACCCCTTACAATTTTCCACATTTTGTCATGTTACAAACAGAAACGTAAATATATTTTATTTATTAAATTTAAAATTGCGCCCTTTTGAGAAATAGTGAAAATCGGACGTATGCAAAAATTTCTCAAAAAATTTGGAGGTTTTCCTTTTTCACTTACAGCTTTCAGAGTTTGTAAAAGACCCCGCAAACCATACATTTTCTGAAAGCACATGGCCAGTAGAATAAAAAGACGGTGCTACTGACTTTTAAGGCACCGCAATATTTGTACAAATGTTTATCAAACAATATTTTTGCAAAAAAATACACTAAAATCATTAATAGTGGATTCATACATGGCAAAATGTACAAAATTCCTGCTAAATTCCTACTAAATATAAAAGTTAAAACTGTATTGAATTAATAACAAATATTTGTACATTTTAAATGGCACCTTTTTGTGAAATGTCTAAAACTGAAGGTACACAGAACTGTAAATGAAAACAATTTACTGTTAAAATCCAGAGGTTACCATTTTTCACTTCCAAAGTCCCCTCAAACCATACATTTTCTGAAAGCACAGATCTGTAGAATAAAAAAAGTGCTACTGATTTTTTTGGCACCGCAATAATTCCTTTAATCATTAATAATGCACATAAACACAACATAACTTACAAAATTTTGGCTAAATTACTACTAAAGCATCGTTAACATGTGACTAACTAAAGTGTATGCCCTTGGAGGGCCATGTTTACCCGCATAGGGATGCACAGGTGTTCCGTGCATCCCTGTACAGGCAGTCCCATTTTTGTTAATTGGGATGCAACGACTGCACAGGCATAGCTGCTGTTCCCAATCTGACATCCATGTGGGTGTGGGTACACAACCCCGAACGCAGACCGTGTGAGCTCAGGGACATGCACGCTGACCTACATGGATGTCAAATTGTGAGCAACGGCTCTGTTCGTGCAGTTACTACTTCTCAAATGACATCAATGGGACTGCCTGCACAGGGATGCTTGGAATACCTGTGCATCCGTGTAAAGGTAAATACGGCATTGCAGGGGTGTACGCTGTGTATGCCCTGTTTGAACAAGGCTTTAGACCCCTTTCACACAAGCAAACTGATCGGGTCTTCCTGTCCATTTTTCAGGTGGGCCCAATCAGACCACCCATTGTTCTTTATGGAGAGGCTGATGTAAATGAACGTGTCCGTTTACATCCGATCTGGTCCGCTAAAAATAGACGGATGGGGATCCTGTTCCCTATCCATCTAGCAGATCGGATCAGATGGAAATGGACAGGTGGTCCTTTTCCATCTGACCGCCCCCTATAGAACAGCGAGCTGTGTCTGCTCTGCATCAGCGGAGCAGAGGGAGTCAGCAGACAGATCCCCTGCTGCTTGACAGAGCCCGCTCCATGTGGAAGGGGTCTTGCTATGTTTTTTTTTATTTTTTGTTCCTTTTTTTTTTTATTTTTTTTTTTTTTTTTTTATTTATTTTTTTTTTTATTTTGGGAGGGGGGGGGGTCTATGGTGAGATATCGGAGGTCTAAACAGATCCCCATATCTATTTTTTTGAGACAGAGAAAGTCCCTTTCTCTGCAGCCCTTTACATGAATGAATAAGAAGTCTGTATAGAGAGTCCTTATTCATTCATAAGCTGACAGTCTGACACATAGTAAACTCTCCGTTTACTATGATCAGCTGTCAGTTGACATAGGAGCAATCAGTAGTGATCGCTGCATATGTCCACTGTACTACAAGGAGGGGGCTGGTAAACACATGTTTACCAAGCCCCGGCTTCACCTGCACCACTCCCCCCTGCGTTCTCTAGCTTGACAGCTTGCCAAAGCTCAGTGCTGGCAGCAGCTGCAGGTGGTGGGAGGGGAAGGAGGGATGCCGCTGGAGCAGGCATGGATTAGGGGTGTGGGACCAGTACGGGGGGCGGGTGATGGGAGGGACACATCTGGATCCCCTCTAAGCCCCTGCAGCCGGCGGGAGTGGCAAAGGAGAGATGCCGGTTTATGAGGGTAGCTGCAGGGGATTCGGTTTGTGGGGGTCGGATCGGGCGTGGGGGGGTAATCAGTGCTGAGGGGGATGAAGGGAATAGGAAAGGAGAGTGAGGGGGGAAGCTTTAGAAGAATAGGAACATTGCGAGGTGGAGAGGCTGGGGACCGGGAAGCGGCGGCATGGGGGGTACATTTGAGGTTAATAACTGATCAGCGGGTTGCAATCTGCTGATCAGAGTTAGAGAATTGTTCAGCAGAGTCTACTGATCAATTCCGTTATGTTTATGGACATTGAAGTGACCATGAGCTTATAGCAGAAGGAGAAATAAGGTCTGTACGGTGTACGGACCTGGCCAGCTGCAAGCAGTGCTGTAGGTCTTTATGCCATATGGACCTTGCAGTGAAAGGGTTAAAGCTGGGTTAAGTTATAAAAAAGTATCCAGAGCTTTGAACATCTCACGGAGCACTGTTCAATTCATGATCTGAAAATGGAAAGAGTATGGCACAACTGCAAACCTACCAAGACATTGCCATGCATCTAACGTGACAGGCCATGCAAAGAGAGTATTAATCGGAGAAGCAGCCAAGAGGCGCATTGTAACGCTAAAGGAGCTGCAGAGATCCCCAGCTCAGGTGGGAGAATCTGTCCACAGGACAACTATTGGTTGTGCACTCCACAAATCTGGCCTTTATGGAAGAGTGGCAAGAAGAAATCCATTGTTGAAAGAAAGCTATAAGAAGTGCAGTTTGTGAGAAGGCATGTGGGGGATACAGCACACATGTGGAAGAAAGTACTCTGGTCAGATGAGACCAAAATGTTACTTTTTGGCCTAAAAGCAAAACGCTATGTGTGACGGACAAACTAACACTGCACATTACTCTGAACACACCATCCCGACCATGAAACATGGTGGTGGCAGCATCATGTTGTGGGATGCTTTTCTTCAGCAGGCACAGGGAAGCTGGTCAGAGTTGATGGGGAAGATGGATGGAGCCAAATACAGGGCAATGTTAGAAGAAAACCTGTTAGGGTCTGCAAAAGACTTGAGACTGGGGCGGAGGTTCACCCTAAACATACAGCCAGAGCTACAATGGAATGGTTTAGATCAAAGCATATTCATGTGTTGGAATGGCCCAGTCAAAGTCCATACCTAAATCTAACTGAGAATCTGTGGCAAGACTTGAAAATTGCTGTTCACAGACACTCTCTATTCAATCTGACAGAGCTTGAGATATTTTGCAAAAATGTAACTCTGTAGATGTGCAAAGCTAGTAGGGGCATCCCCAAAAAGACTTGCAGCTGTAATTGCAGCGACGGGTGGTTCTACAAAGTATTCACTCACTGATACAAATGCACGCCACACTTTTCACATTTTTATTTGTAAAACATTTTGAAAACTATTTATCATTTTCTTTCCACTTCACAATTATGTGCGACTTTGTGTTGGTCTATCACATAAAATCCCAATAAAATACATTTACGTTTTTTGGTTGTAACATGACAAGATGTGGAAAATTTCAAGGGGTGTGAATTATTTTTCAAGGCACGGTAGATCTCTGTACCTGAACTCCCAGCATTATTCACCTGCTACTGCCATACCAATGGGCTTCACACTTTCTATTGGAGTTTTCATCCATTTCGCATTATGCAGCAGAAGATTTGAAACTCTGTGATAATATAATCTACATCAGAAACTGGCGTAAATATAACAGTAAATGGTTACTCAGACCAACAGCGACTACCATCATTTTTTTAATAACCCTCAAATTATAATTATGTTTAATTTAAAACTTGGCAGAAAAATGTTTATGCATAGCTCTTATGCCACGTACACACGGTCGGAATTTCCTACGTGAAAAAGTCTGATGGGAGCCTTTCATCGTATATTCCAACCGTGTGTATGCCCCATCTGACTTTTTCCGTCAAAAATTCAGACAGACTTGGATAGAGAACATATTCTATATTTTTCAGACGGAAAAAATTCCTATCGGAAAAAACACTCGTCTGTATGCTGTTCCGATGCACCAAAAATGACGCATGCTCTAAAGCAAGTACGAGACAGAAGCGGTCTGGTAAAACTAGCGTTCGTAATGGAGATAGCACTTTGCTCACGCTGCAAATTCTGTGATCTTTTAATGCAGCGCATTCTTTTGTGCTTTATAATGCTAGAACAATGAAGTTGTTTTGCTGCTGATATTCATACAGAGTTCTGACAAACTTATTTCTTTATTATTTCTCGTGATCTTATGAATAACCTTTTAATTTTTAAAAGCCAGATCTCCATTAGAATGTTTAGATTTATTTTTTATAGTCTTTTTTTTTTAAAATTTCATCAAGATCACCTTTATTTTGGATTATTGAAAAGCACAAGTCTGAAAAGCACGAATCATCTCTCACCAAATTTCTACTAACGCGATATAAACACGAGATAAGCAGAAGGAGCCCAAAGGGTGGCGCAGTGGCTATTGAATTTCCTTTTTATAGTGCTGTTGTATGTCACCGCGTTATTGACGGTCGGAATTTGGTGTCACCGTGTGTATGCAAGACAGCTTGAGCAGAATTCCATCAGAAAAACCTTCAGAGTTTATTCCGATGGGAAAACCGGTCGTGTGTACAGGGCATTAGAAGGAAAAACCAACTGTAGAATTATACATATACTAGAACAGTCCATTAACCATAAAATTGTTTTCAATTATTTAGCAACGATAAAAAATTTTATCATTAACCAATGCTTGGTTCAATGATGTGTTTGCAGGTGTTAAAGCTTACAGTTGCACTATATGTAATGCATCTTTTACAACAAATGGCAGCCTGACCAGGCACATGTCTACTCATGTCAGTATGAAACCCTACAAGTGCCCTTTCTGTGATGAGACCTTCAGGACAACAGTTCACTGTAAAAAACACATGAAGAAGCACCAGAACATTCCCTCCAACCTCGTTTCAGATGGAGATGGGACCACAAGAGAAGATGGTAAATGATTATTAAGGAACTATCAGAATATAGTTCATAGGTCAGATACTTACTGATATCTGTAGAATTATCATGTTCTTGTAAGGCATCAAAGAGTTGTTTTTAGAAGTCTCTTGTGGATTTCAATGGCCAATTTCCCAAGAAACTTTTTTTCTCTACCCAAGCACACAAGGGTGTAACAACCGCATTGTTCTCTTAAAGCTAAATTCTATGATCATTTGCCTATTCTACTTTATGCAAGTATGTGTGACACCAGTATTTGACTTTGTAATCCTGGCCTGATAATTGGTAATGGTGTGGAAATTGCATCACTGCAGTAAAAGAGAGAGTGCAGCCATAACTATCATGCAGGCCTACACTGGACAGTTGAAGTCCAGTTGGTAGCAATAGGCAACATCGCCACATTTTTCTTTACTACAGTTTTTACAAGAGAATGGCAGTACGCAGCCTTACCTGTGTAAATGCCAATGTGCATGCACATGTAGCATATTTCCCTAGATGCACCATTTTTACATTTAGGGAAATACGCAATATGCACATATGTAATTAATCACAGATGCAAAAGCCTTTGTCATTTTATACGACAATAGCCGTTTTATATCAATTCACTTGTATGGGTGACTGTACTCAGCACCTGCAGCTTCTTGGGTGCTGGAAAATGCCAGGAATTTTTATAGAACTTGGTAGCCTTTAGATGGCCATGCAAAAAGATGGCAACCACCCCAATATAAACCTAGCCTTTGCAGTAAGGTGCACATGGAAGGGCAATGCACATCACAAACAGACAGTTTCCCAGCACCAGCTAACCTGCCAAATTGACCATGTCTAATAATTCATGTTAAAAGCAGGTTTTAGTTACACGTTTGCAAATATATGTGAAAGCCTCAGTGCCTATGTCAAGGCTCCTCTGTATAATGTGGTCCTAACTCTATATTTTTTAGAGTCTCCAAATTGGAGCATATCTAGCAGTGGATAAATTAAGGCCAGGTTTAACTGGTGGGAGCCGACTCCTTCTTAATGGCACAGGGATACATGCGTGACTCGCGAATGCGCAGTGCGTGCCCGGCTGTAAAGCCGTAAGCTGTCACGGCCGGGTGCCCACAGTATCAATGGAAGCGCCGAGGAGAGGAAGGGGAGAGGAGCGAGGCTCCGGGCGGCCGCATCACTGGATATACTAGTTACAATGATGTCCCTTTAGTGTTAAAATGTAGATTTTCTTTTTTGCGTTCTATTCGCAGTTTAAACAAGATCATAAGTGCAAGGGAAAGGGAAAAAAATATATCTAAAGACTCCAAGCAAGCTAATGCATTGTCAAAATTATATATTTGACAATGTACATTCAGTATTGCTGATTGTCTGGCTGAAAATCATCATGTATCTTTGGACACTCAAATAGTTTCATTACAGCCACCAAATGGTAACCAATTAGGATGTTTTCTATATGAAGATGCAAATTGCAAAATCTACAGTATTCAAAAAAAAAGTACAAATTCAGGATTGCTTATAAAATTTAAAATAATTACTTTGTTCTGTTCTTTTCGTGTTTGACTTCTGCCCTAATTTTGACAGTTAAATCACATTGTACCTTGAAAAACATTATATATCCATTTGGTCTTTAAAGTGGAATTTTATCCATAACAACTTGACTTCAATCTAAATTTATTGAAAAATATTTTTGCATACATAATAATCATACACAAATGGTACTTGCGTACCAACAAAATAAACATAAAAATAAAACAATAAACTGTGCTTTTAAAGAGCACCTGAAAATACAGGTGCATACAATATATAATATATAAACACCCCACTGAGAAAATTACATGTATGTTACATAGGCGGATGCTGGTGCACAAATGGACCAGTATGAATTCATGGCTATACGTGAGATATATGGCACCAAATGCTAGGTCTAAGCACTTGGTAGTAAAAACCAAGGTTGTTGTAGGTGCTTATTTCGTAGAGTTTAAAATTTTGATGTAACTCAAAATATTGCAAATTGGAAGGTGGAAAAGGAGTGGGCATACAATTCAGGAAAGGAGATGTCACAGTGGTGGCCAGGAATTTATGCTGTGCATGAAGACCAAACATATGTATTTTCTATGTGATAAGTTGTCATGCCTTTGATAAATGCTTACCTTCTTCAGCATGTAGAGGTTGTTCAGCAAGCGTCTGCTCTAGAGCAGGTGAAACCGTATCCATATCTGGCTGTGGGCTGAGCTGTAAAATTGCTTCCTGGTGTGTAGCTTGCTGATGTAGATTAGTCCCTTCTATTTCCACCTGTATTTGATTGGATACATGAATATGATCTACTGGGGTTTCTTCAGAAGGTGCAGACTGGTGTTGCTGGAGTTGGTGGGCAACTTCATATCTAGAAGAGTACAATAAAAGGAAGTAATACATAGGATGAATTGTGTGCAAGAAAAACAAACTGCTAGAAGTTTTACTGAGTATATTTTGAGTCATTTAGGGCATTATGGCATGGTACCCATACAACTAACCCACTCTTGTATATGATTAATTATCCAAGCTTCGTCGGAGCCAGATAATTAATTGTATACATTTCTGTAAATTCTGAATTAGTGTCATCATCCAGTGCTGGTGTTTAATTAGTCTTATGCCGCGTACACACGGTCGGAATTCTCATCGGAAAAAGCTCTGATGGTTTTCCCGTCGGAATTCCGACGGAATTTCACTCAAACTGTCTTGCCTACACAAGGTCACACTAAATTCCGATGGTCAATAACACCACGGCATACAACACGTTCGACTGCACTATAAAAAGGGAAGTTTAATGCTTCTGAGCATGCGTCAAATTGTTTCCGAGCATGCGTCGGAATTTTGAGTGTCGGAATTGCATACACACGATCGGAAAATCCGATAGAAAGGTTTTCCATTGGAAAAATTAAGAACAGGTTCTCAATCCAAAGTCCGTCAGAAATTCTGATAGAAAAACACCGATGGGCATACACACGGTCGGAAAATCTGATGAAAAGCTCTCATCGGACTGTTTCCATCGGAAATTCCGACCGCGTGTGCGCGGCATTAGGGAATTAAGTTGGGAAGGAGTCATTTACAGCTAAAAAGCACAAAAGAAAAGTAGTCATTAGTCATTGCATTGCTGGAAGCTGAAATCCAAAATGGTGGGTTTGAGCTGGTTACTCTTTGCCTTGTCTGCTTTGTCTTACTAAATAGGCCACATAGAATGTATAGAGCACAGGATGCATGGGAAGCCACTTACTGTCTTGTTTTTAAAAAAAACAAAACAAATCAAGAGGAAGGGAACAGGACACACCTTTCTAAACCTCTGACATCGATCACCTTCCTTTTGTTTTGCCTCACTTGCCTAAGACAGATTTAGAAGGTCAAGCAAGTAGAAGGACAAAAGAGGCACTAGCTGAGAGGTACACTCTCACAGTGCATACCATGTTAGGACAGTGGAAAGAAATTTCCTGGGATGGGGTATGTTAGCAGGACCGCATGGACATCCAGGGCGTTTGTGGTGGAAATCATATCTTCACTAGCAGCGCCATATTCTCTGTAGGCATGGTGGGTTGGCATATATACCTTAACGGCATTATTAACAATGAGGCTTTTCTACTCTGTCCTGTTATTATACAGGTTAAACAGTTCTAAACTGGTGGTTCCCTGGATACTTCTGTCTTATTATTGTAATTTGCTCATCCGAGCACTAGATGATGTGGTTTAAGTAGAATAGCATCCTAGCACTAGGACCCAAGCGAAAAATCCTCCAGCAATGCCCGACATAGACCCCGTACATGCGCACTACGGATCTAAGTGTCCGCATCCGGCCGATGCGGTCACCTGCTGGCCGGGTGGAAGTTGCATATAGTCAACATCTCCGCCCATTATGTTGCTGAAGCCATGTGGGATGAGATATGCGAGTAGAACAGCAGATAGTATTTTCCCGATTTATGAAAGGACTGCTTTCCTTCAACTGTTCAATGCATTGACGTATCTGATATAAGGCGGTTTTGCAGGCTATCTGGACAGAGCGATCAGTATGGTCTACACTGTGTAAAGCCAAATGCTTATAATTGATGGGGATCCCCGGTTTTTTATTGTAACTACTCCCCCCTTTCCTCACTATACATCTATTCAGCCCACTGCTGTTTAAGTGCATATACCAGCATACCAGCTGGGACATCCCGCCCTCATGTGTCCATTTTTTGCATTACACGCAGTAAGTTTGGTTGTTTTTTATTTCTTTTTGCTCTGTGATTGTCCCTTACGGCTTTTTGACACTTGGGATAAAATTTTATACATACATACATAATATTATATATACACACACTATATTGGTCACTTTTCCCTAATCTTTCTTTAGCCTGGTCTGTATACATGTGGTCCTGCATAACCCCATTAGATGGTTGGATGATAGCGCAGAATAAAACCTCAAGTAATACCCTTTCAAACAATAGATTCTACATTATGGGGTAAGCATGTGAATGAAGCATCTTGGATGTAAATCTTTTGATTGTGGATATGTATACTTGCACTGTATGTTTATTTAATAGAAGTACCGGCCCCGCAATGGACTAATGAAGACGCCCAGAGGGCAAAACATGTTGGGATTTAGCCACCAAAATATAATCGTGTCAAGCAGGAACTGTATGATATAAAAGTTAAAATGTATATACAATTTTTTAATATGTGAATATATTTTAATGATTTTATACATTGAGTTCTGGTTATTGCAAGCACCTAAAAAGTCCCAAACAATATTTTTCTTCCTGCTAAATTTCCTGGGATGTTTTGGAGAAAAACAAAAAAGGAAAAAATAATAAAATCCCGGTTGAGGTGGAAGGGAGAGATCACTTTAGGGAGGAAGGAGGCTTTAGGCCGCAAGACAATATTGTCCTTGTGCAAAACTATGAAGGGCTTCTTACATGATAAGGCCACTATCTCAGAGACCCTCCCATCCAAAGGTGATGGCAGCAAAAAAGGCCACCTTGTGTTGGGCGAACAGTTCGGCTTGAGCATGAGTTTGGGCCAAGCATTGGCTGTTCTGCCGTTCGATGAACACCCGAATTATCAGGGCGTTCAACCATTTGCTGGCCCGCCGAATGACCACAGTGCACTGCACGGCCACACAGTGCATTGGAAGCCCTGAGTGGCTGAAGCAATGAAAGCTTTGCCCAATTAGGACACAGAGCACTGTCAGAGCCATTAAAAAGAAAGTAATGATGGCTCTATACAATCATGGCTCATTGCTCTTAACCCCACCCCACACTATAAATATATTCTTCCCATAGCGACCATTTGCAGTGTGATATTGCCTTGGAGAGAAATAGAACTGTTCAGTGCTACTAGCAAATTAGTGTGCTATAGTGTGCTATTGTGATTCTATTGTCCATGTAGAATATCAGTTTAGTGTGAATCTAGTGATAGTTCAGTGTGACCATTCATTTTACTTTAGTGGCAGTTTAATTTGTCAGGGCAGGTTTCCTGCAGTATATATATCAGTGCTTTACTGCGCGTTTAGGGTAGTATACTACAGTGTGTTACTGCCCGTTTAGGGCACTAAATTTGAGTGCGTTACTGCACATTTAACGCAATATTAGATATATATATATATATATATATATATATATATATATATCTATCAGTGTGCTACTGCATGTTTACTGCAGTATATATCAGTGAGTTACAACACGTTTAACGCAGTATATCTGAGTGCGTTAGTGCGCTTTAATGCCGTATATTTCAGTGCATTACTGCATTTTTTTTAAATACTTTTTATTGAGTTTTTGTGTAAAAAAAAAAATTATAAAATAAAGAAAAATAAAAAATAAATTACATAACAAAGCCTCTGGGCATACCCCGGATTAAACAACACACAATGTAACAGTCCTACAAGTTCTAATATATCTATTGTTACAACTACAACTTAAACTGTTCATGCTATCAATTGGAAGGGATATTTGGAAGGATAATGGATCATATACTTTATGTGATCACTTCAGGGAGAGGTGCTGAGGCTGGGGAAAACTCATCTAGGTGTGCCATCAAATATCAGCAGAATGAGGTCATCAGCATTACAAGACATTTGGTTAAAGTAAACAAAGCGATCTAGATCCTATTGTGTTGCGTTTGTGTGCCGCTTTGTATAGTGGCACCGCTGAGTTGATCAACAATTTCCATGAATTCAAGGTGGGTACCTCTGGTTGAGTAAAGATTTCCTAGCATAAAATAATAGAAGTCCTTTTAGGGTTCTGGTTGCTTAACAGCGGGCCAACCAGACCCAGCAAGCAGATCGACACCTTCAGGGGAACATGGATCATGAGCAGAGTTTCTATAAATTTTGTGACTTCCATCCAAAAGGACTGGATCCTGGGGCAGGACTATAACATATGGTTGAAGTCAGCTTCAGCTATACCACACTTCCAACAGTTAGAAGAGGAATTTGGGTAAATTTTGGATAGCCTTTGGGGTGACAAATAGACCCTGTGGATCAGTTTAAATTTATCAGCCGTTCTCTTACGGAGATAAGTTGTAGAAAAGGATACTCCCAGGCATCTTCCCAGTCATCCGATTCCAGATCAGGAATCTCGCCCTGCCAAGAGAACAAATCCTCCAGACCAAAATGGACTGAGGGTAATAAAGTCTTGTGAATGGTAGAGGTGGGTTTGACCAGAGGGGCATCCCCTAATGTGGACTCAAGGTTGGACCGTAGGAGAAGCACTGGGGTGGATCCAACTTGGGTTGTAAAGGCGTGGCGAATTTGAAGAAATCGAAAGAATTGTCGATTAGTAAGCCCAAAATTCTCCTTAAAGGAGTCAAAGAATAGAAGGGAGCCACTAGTACAGATATGTTCATTTTTTGATACCTCTGGCAGCCCAGAACCGTGGGTCCGGGACAGACCAACTCTGACAAATGTGGGTTGAGCCACAAGGGGGTGTCCGGAGATCTAGTGTGAGGATCTCCTTGTAGTTTACATACTACTAGTTGCCAAGCACTGATCACCGCCTTCATGGAGAGTGTGAGAGGAGAGGGGGCCCTGACACTTCTATATAGAGCATTTCTCAGTGTCTCGTAGGAACCGAGGTGTGCAGTTTCAAGGACTACAGCAGCATTGGTGTAGTCTGAGGCTAACCAGTTATGGGCGTGGGATAGTAGTGCAGCAAAGAAATATTTTTGAAGATCCAGACAAGCTAGACCACCCTCTGTCCAGGGCCTTTTGAGTATAGATTTATTTATTCTGGGGGGGGCTGGACTTCCACAGAAAGGAGGCTATAGTGGAGTCAAAGTTTTGAAAGAAGGCTTTGGGGATCCGAATTGGGGAGTGCCTCAGAGCATAAAGAAAAACTGAGGAATTTCGTTTTGAGTAGGTTTATCCTGCCTATGAGTGATAATGGGAGGTTATTCCAAACTCAAAGTTTTAGTTTGAGTTGGTTGAGTAAGAGGTATAGATTTAATTTAGCAAAATCGGAGACTCTAGGAGTAATGTTAATTCCCAAATATCGGATAGAGGAGGACCAGGTCAGTGAGACAGAGGGATCTGCATGAAGATTTGCCTGGGGGTCAATAGGTACTGCTCGAGATTTGTCCCAATTGACTCTCAGCCCAGATAATTCGGAAAATTCTGAAATAATGTTCAGAGCATCACGGAGGGAGGGTCCCGGGTCATTGAGAAAAAGCATGAGGTCATCTGCGTATAGAGTGAGTTTTTCATACTTTGACAACAAAGGTCCGACGGACCTGTTGTATCGGACAATCCGACCGTCTGTATGCTCGGACAATTGTTGCTTTTTCAACGGAAAAATGTTCGCTGTGCATGCTCTCAAACGTTGACAACAAATGTCCGATGGAGGATAATCCGATCGTGTATACACAAGTCCATCGTCGGACTAAAGTCCAAAGTACAAACACGCATGCTCAGAATCAATGCTAAACATTAGCCAACAATAGCAGAAGTTGCCCAAAGGGCGGCGGTAAAGAGCTAAAAAAAACACTTGATTTGGTGAAAGTTGGCTGAAAATGTTCGGCCTTGTGTATGCAGAACAAGTTCACGGCCAACGCCCATTCGGACAAAAATCCACGCAAAAGTCCGATCTTGTGTATGAGGCTTTAGTCTGCATTCCTGAGGGCCGTGGCCAGGGGTTCCATGACCAGGGCGAACAAAAATGGGGAGAGGGGACACCCCTGCCTAGTACCTCTCTCTACTGGAAAGGGATCCCACAGCAGGCCCCCTAATTTGACTTGCGCTATTGGGGATTTGTGTAATATGTCGATCCACTTGCAGAAGGAGGGACCGAATCCAAAGGTCTGAAGGATTGATTTCATGTATTGCCAGATTACCAAATCAAAGGCTTTTTCAATATCTAATGCAACCATTACACGGGTTTGGGAATGAGAATTTAGGAGCTGCAGGTGAGTGAGAACTCTTCACAGGTTGATGTTGGTGGATTTTCCTGCATGAACCCGGTTTGATCGGTGTCAACCAAATCAGGCAGGACTCTGACCAATCTAGTGGCGAGGACCTTGGCCATAATTCTTAGGTCGTAGTTTAATAGAGAAATAGGCCTGTAGGAGGCACAGTGTTTTGGGTCTTTGTGCGGTTTAGGGATAAGTATAATGTGGGCACCGTACATAGTGGGTGGTAAGAAGTAAACCTCTAAGCTGTGGGAGAAAAGTAACTGAAGTTTGGGAGCTATAAGCTGCGTGTATCTTTTGTACCAGTCACCCGGGAGGCCATCTGGTCCAGGGGTTTTGGAGGGGGGAGTGAGGCGATGGCCAACTCAATCTCATGGGTTGTTATTGGGGCATCCAGGGCCTTGATCTGTGGCAGGCTGGGGAACGCAGTTTTTGTAGTGCAGATTCAATAGTCTTAGTAGCAGGGCATTTGGGTTGGTAAACATTTATCTGTTCTTCGCCATTTAAAACGCTGAACATACTGAGCAATCTGCTCAGGCAACTGGTGAAACACTAACACCCAGACTGGAAAAGGCTTCTCCTATGAGATCTGTAGGTTGGTCAAACAGTACTGCATATGTAAGGTGTCTAGAATTAAAAAGCACAAGGACTGATACAACCAAACCCGATGGTCACCTTTGGTAATACCTGCAGTATGCTCTGCAAGTTTGGGGCAAATACAAATTGCTGGGCTTCAATTTGCACAGACAAGCAAAAGAACCTCCCAGATAACATTGCTCACAATCACAACAGTTCAAGTAATGAATACAGGGTCCCAGGTTTCCCTCTTACAATTACAAATCCCTTGGTTCAAGTACTATATCATAATACAACTGTCCTATTTTAATACTAAAGGACACCTGAACACATCCCAAGCAATACCCAACTTCCTTTTTGTTAGTCTAGTGCTGAAACACAGGCCATAATCAGGGAGTATAAAAACAGATATGCTTAAGGAAAGGGCCTAGGTGACGCTGACACAATAAGCACAATTAATTTCTGAAAAGTGCTCTGAAACCAAGCAAAATCAGTCAGTCATTTTCACCTCCTAACCCCTTGCTTTTTCCAGCAAATTGGATGTATTGGTCTACCCACAAGAGTCATTATTTTGCGGACATGTGCATAAATAAAAGGAATCAATATATTGTTCCATGGGGATCAGAGAGACTCCGTAAAATGACAAAAATAAAGCATAATAACCACCATATATTCTGTTCCCAGTAGCTGTGGGTGGATGACAATAGTGGTCCTGTCTGCATTCAGCAATTACAACGACTGTAATTAGGTCAGATTATAAAGCTGTGCAGAAGACCTAGAAACTGACATGAATAGTTTAATATTGGCTGAAAAAAAAGTTTGAAATGCAGGAGGCATTTTTAAATGCAATGTTATTACTACAATTATATGAGTGTTTTCAAATATATTTTGTCTTAATTCTCATCTTTACTTTGAAAAATAAAGTGAAGCCTATGCCTGCAGTTATAAAAAAGGATTTCAGTAAATATTAAAATACTGGTTTAAACAAAAAGATCACCAAGGTTAATTTAAAAAGGTCATATTCCCTCGGCTTTAAACAACATAATATTATAAACCTGTGTAATTGGAACAACCAAGCATATATATATATATATATATATATAAAAAAAAAAAGCAGAAGTAACTTTCAATGGATGGAAAATCAAAATGTTGGGTGGATCCAAAGATATGGGTGGTTGAACTTGTAGCATGTAAATCCTACCTGTAAAAAAATTTCCTGACGCCAACATGGCAGCATACTAGTGATCCTCAGGACCAGTGAATAGCATAAATAAAGACATAGTTAGCCGCCACACCATTCTTCTTTTTTTCCTCATACCCCAACGCACCAGTGATGATGTAAGCAGTGTTATATCCCCACCTTTGCCTCCGTGCAGCATCCGGCTGGGTTGATCCTCTCCCAGTACGAGGTCCCAGGCTTGGGAGGGGAGCCCCTTCTGTGGGTCTTGATGGGGCCTGTAGTGTTTCCTCACTAGGAACAAAATCTGGCATTTACTAAGTGACTGTGGGCAGAGGGGGGGGGGGGGGGGGGGCAGCTATTGCTTTTATTTTGTTTCTTTTGGCCCCTTGTGCTACAGGGTATGCTGTCCCTTTTTTTTTTCTTTTGTTCCTCGTTTGTCTTTACTTTCTTTTTTCTTTCCCTCTAAGGTCCCTGGCGGTGGCTTAGCGTTTGTGCCATCCTGTGGGATGAAGCACATTTTGGTTTGGCTGCTCCATCCACCCTATAGGGCCAGCGCATCCGCCCTGTGCTCCTTTTCTTACTAGGGGGCCCTGTGATGACATCATCGGGATGCACCGGGTCGCGCATGCACAATGGCCAGCGGAGACTCCATCCGCCATCTTAGGTGTGGGTAAAAATTTGGTATTTTGCCAGCAAGTGGGCGTATGGGTCTGGGGGAGGTCCTTTGCCACTTATGGACCGCCCGCTATCGTTTTACATCGGCACTTTGAAGAGGAATACCGTTATGGCAGCAGCTAGCTGCCATAACCCCAGTATCCTCTTCTTCAGCGGGCGGGCCGCTTTCAGATAAAAGTGGTCTCTGCGGCGGAATCGCCACAAGATCACTTATCAGTGACAGGAGAGGTCCCCACCTCCCGCAGTGGCGGAGGCAATCGGGTCATGTCCCCTCTGTGATATGGAGCTGAGTGAAGGGAAGATAATATTTTCTATTACAAGGGATGTTTACATTCCTTGTAATAGGAATAAAAGTGACACTTTTTTTTTTTTTTTAAAAGAACAGTGTAAAAATAAAAAAGGTAAAATAAATTTGTTTGGGTACAGCACCACCACGCAATTGTCAGTTAAAGCGACACAGTGCCGTATTGCAAAAAATGGCCTGGTCATTGAGCAGCCAAATCTTCCGGAGCTGAAGTGGTTAAAGATGTAATGGAGAGGAAAATAGATCTAGATGTAAAGAGAATCTATCAAGCGGCTGGGGCAGCCTGTCGTCCAGCTGTAGCCCTCACCTCGGTGACTAGCACCTTGAAGATTTAGATTCAAAATGTTGAGTCAGCCATAAAAGAGGGGTTCCAAGAGCTGATATTATTCAGTCTCTAGAAGAACTCAAGGTGTCATCCAATTTCATCAGTGAAGCGGCTATAGACACAATAAAATGTTCAGCCAGGGCTATGCTACACTCTGTCACAGCTAAAAGGGCCCTATGGTTAAAACTGCTGATGCATCATCGAAACAGAATTGGTGCAAGATCCCATCCATCTCAAGAATATCGGAGGGGCAAGTCAGGCATACTTCCACAGGAAAGGAAGCAGGGGCATGCAAAATATTTCCATAACCGATCTCATTCCTCCAGGTTCAGGGAGCAGAGATCCAACAGACAAACCAAAGGGTCAGGTGGCGGATGGAAGAGTACCCAATCTACCTTCCTCAAAGCCATGAAAGTCCCGCAAGAGCCTACCAAACCCTTTTGACGGTGTGCAACCCCAGACTAGAGGTTCGAGCAGCATTCTTGGCTCTCAAGGCCTAAAGCACAAGATGCAGGGCAAACCAGTCATGATGCAGATGGACAACAGGGCGGCGGTTGCTTATATACAACGCCAGAGAGGAACTAACAGCAGCGTCTTGCTGAAGGAGGTAGAGCCCATAATGTCCTGGGCAGAGAATCATGTTCAGGCTCCCAGCAATTGCAAACTCCTGACATTTATATCCCGGTTCCCGCATCCTCAGGCGAAGGGGACGGATACTCTAGTTGCGCCTTGGAACCGTGCTCTAGCCTACACCTTTACCTCGGTTTCTCTGATAATGAGATTCCTCGAGGCTGCTGAAGGAGAACATGATGGTCATGGCGATTCTTCCATTTTGCCCGCGGAGAGCCTGGTTTCCGCTGGAAGTATGTCTCAGCGTACAACAACCAGTACCCCTCCCGGTGTTCCCACGCCTTCTGATTCAGGGAGGCTTCCAGCCTCCGTGCATGCACAGACTGGAGCTGTGAGCATTACTGTTGAGAGGAGGAAGCTAGAGAGCCTAGAATGCTCTTCTAGGGTAGTAAAACCTTCCACGAATCAAGTGTATGCCAAGGTTTGGGACAAGTTTTCAAATTTCCTGGTGGGACGGGAACTGGATCCTTCTGCACCTCCACTTTCAGCTGTCCCAGATTTTCTTCAATCAGGGTTGGACATGGGTCTTAGCCTGAGCTCACTCAAATAGCAAGTGTCGGCCATCTCAGCAGTGACAAAAATCAAATGGGTTCCTAAAGGCGGTCATTAAAATCAGACCACCGAGAAGAGAGTCTTTCCCCAATGGAATCTGTCTGTGCTGCTGGACTTTCTATCTGGCCATACTTTTTCTCCGACTGAGCAGTGTTCGTTGTGGGACATTACACAAAAAAAGATGTTTTTCTGAAGGCAATCACTTCAGGTAGGAGAGTGTCTGAGCTTCAGACCCTGAGAGCATCAGGTAGACCATTTTGTGCCAAAAGTAGCCACTACATTTCATCAAACATCCCGGAAGATTTGGGCATACTACATGAGCTGGATGTTTCAAGAACCTTAATGAAATACCTCTCAGCCACCTCTCCCTTCAGATGCTCGGATAAGCTCATCATAATCCCAGTGGGAAAACACAAAGGAAAGGAGGCTACCTCAAGAACCTTGGCGAGCTGGATCGTCAAGCTTATTAACAGAGCGTACAGGGCAAGAGGGTGTGAACTCTCTTCAACGGTGACTGCACACTCTGCCAGGGCGGTAGAAATATCGTGGGTGGCCCATTCAAATGGTTTTGATGGAGACTATCTGCAGAGAAGCTTCATGGTCCTCTCAAAATACCTTCCTAAGGCATTATAGGGTAGATCTGGGTGCCTTATCATCTGTAGACTTTGGAAGAAGAACAATCCAATCTTCTATTACATTGTAAATAAAACTAAAATGGTTTAAGCAGTACTCACCCTGTCAGCTAGTTATTTATCACGAGTATGCTGCCATGTTGGCGTCAGAAATATGGAAAACTGTATCAAATTCTTTCCTTAATTTTCCTTTTCCTGACGCCAAACCATGGCAGCATACGAACCCACCCTGGTATAGTATGTTTCAGTATGTGGCTTGTTACAAAGAATGGGGTGGTGGCTAACTATGCCTTTATTTATCCTATTCACTGGTCCTGAGGGAGTGATCATGAGGCGAAGCTCTATCACTAGTATGCTGCCATGGTTTGGTATTTGACACAATTTTCAGTTTTTGGTCCCTTTCCTCTCCCTTCTCCTTGTTGGTCCTTTAACCCCTTTGAAGCATAAGCCTTTTTCTGACACTTGTTTCTTACAAGGTCACACTGTATTTGCACAGTGGTCTTTCAAACTAAATTTTTGGGGAAAAAATACACTTTCACAAATAAAAAAATAAAAAAACAGTAAAGTTAGCCCATTTTTTGTATAATGTGAGAGATTATGTTAAGCAAGGTAAATAGATACCCAACGTCATGGAATGGTGACAGACTACGGTATTTAAACATCTGCATATGTGACGCTTTAAAAGTGTTTAACAGTGGGGGCGTGGCCTGAAGCTGCATGGCGTAGGACGCACATGGTGAGAGCTCCGGCCGCATGAAATCCTGACTACCCATCCTCCGGGACCAAAACCAAATCCTTGCACAGCTTCCTACATTGGACCCACCAGGTGAACCCCCTGTGCCCATGTCGCCACCTAAGAGAGCCCAAGGGGCGATCGCCAGGCTCAACAAATACCGGGCAGATGAGCCCGACCCAGCGGAGGAAGATGGCGCCGCGCACAGCTCCGGCGAGGAGGTCCCGCCTTCTGGAGACACAACTCGCATCCTGGAAGCCGTCTCGCTGTGCCAAACCACCCTCACCTCCAGAATTGAGGAGGTAAAAGTTGACATCTCCTTGATCCGCCAGGATCTCCACAAGTTGCGCGAGAGGGTCGGTGAGACGGAGCGCAGACTGGGGCAGGTCGAGGACGACATCCCCCCCTTGCAGGTCACCACCGAACGGCTGCAGCACCAACTAAACGTCGTCCTGAGTAAGCAGGACGACATGGAGAACAGGCTGCGCCGCTGCAACCTCAGATTCGTCGGCCTGCCGGAGAGATCGGAGGGATCAGATCCCCCTACGTTCCTAGAACAGCTGCTGGTAAAGAACTTCGGCAGGGAGGCCTTCTCCTCCACCTTCGTGGTGGAGCGTGCGCATCGCTTGGCCTCAAGACCCCCACCACCCGGCGCTCCACCACGCACCTTCATCGCCAAGATGCTGAACTTCCGCGACCGAGACACAGTGCTGCGCCTCACCCGCGAGAAGGGCAACATCCCATTCGGAGACACACACATAGCCGTCTTTCCGGACTTCTCAGCGGAGGTTCAGAAGAAGAGGGCGCAATTCACGGAGGTCAAGCGCCAACTCCGCAACCGCCACCTTGCCTATGCGATGCTGTTCCCCGCCCGCCTCCGGATCATTCGAGATGGCAAGGCCCACTTCTTTGAGGACCCCTCTGCAGTCATTGCATGGCTGGAGCGGGGAGAAGATGCTGCCTAATCCACCGCCACCTTAACCCCTGGCTTGCAGACCGCACCGAGGCCCGCCACGCCGCATCTCAGATCCAGCACAACGAACCGTGAGTAGGCCTTGGCCTGATCCCCCCCCTGACTCCTGTGCTCACCCCCCACTGGAGGCCCGGTGCAGCGCTCTCCCGGCTCCCCACCCATGTGCTCCCCCTCTCCTTATATCCCCCTGGCGCACTACAAGCCCACCAAAGCCTGGACTGTCCCCTGCCCTTTGGACTTGGTCCCCCCAGTTGCCCTTGTTTCTTCCATGCTCCTTCCACGAAGGACTCGTGCGGCTGCTCCCTCACCATCCCCTTTCCCCCTCTACACCCGGATGCCAGCCATGCGGGCTCTGCCGTGCACCTCAGCTAACTTTGTTTCGCCCCCACGTTATACCGAACTGACACCTCAAGCACTGTTTCCCTGGCCAGCCTCAGCTCCCACCTCGGTGGAGAGCTGCACCAGTTTAACCATGCCTCGCTGGTCCAGAGTAGGCAAGTTCCCCACTGGTTCTGGGGCTCTATTCCACAGCATCATTGCTACTGTTTGTGGTCTTTTTTGCCACCCCTTTCCCAGCACCATTGTTTTTGTTTTTATTTTTATTTTTATTTTTTTCCTTGCATTTTTGCTTTCACATTGTCTGACGGGTACTGTAAAGATTGTTATGCAATGTATTTTGATGTCTTGGCTGCTTAACTGCGCATGTCCAGGCACTGGTCGCCGTGGGCTTCCCGCGCGCGACCCCGCCTGGAGATGGGCACCGCAGAACCTAGCATATGTACACCACAATACTCAAATTTTGTACTTTATATGTAAAGGGGCTCGGGTCCCCCCTTGCAGCTCCGCCTACTACATGTATTACCACGCACCACACGATGGCACACCTTAAGATAACCACGTGGAACGTGAGGGGTATTAGGGCCAAACCCAAGAGATTGGCCGTCCTCTCCCACCTCAAACGTATGCAGGCAGATATATCGGTGCTAGTGGAGACCCACATTACGGGTCAACTTCAGCTTTCCCTCAAAAGACCGTGGGTGGGATGGCACTACCAGGCCCCCTACACGAATAACTCTAGAGGCATCGCCATCCTCGTGGCTAAAACAGCCCAATTCCAACTACACACTGTACAGGCGGACCGGCAGGGTAGGTTCCTATTTCTACATGTGACAATAGGGGGTCTGGAACTCCTCCTCCTCGCCTTTTATATTCCCCCGCCCTTTCAGTTCACAGCCCTCAAGGAAGGCGTTGACTTCATGGCTAGACACCCCACTGTGCCCGCCATATGGGTTGGGGACTTCAATGCCGTTGTGGACCCTTCTATAGACAGGCTGCACCATCCCGCCACGCCAGCACCCCACTCTTCCCCTACCAGATTCGGGAAATTCCTTGCTGAATTTGCCATGTCTGATACGTGGAGGATCAAACACCCCGACACCAAAGCATACTCATGCTTCACTCCATCCCAGACTGCAATGTCGCGTATAGACATGGTCCTAATCTCACCAACTCTTATCCCACTCCTGCAGGATGCAGGGTTCGGCACCAGGATCCTATCGGATCACTCACCCTATTGGGCCACCTTCCGCCTGCCCTCCACCCCCCCGACACGTACCTGGAGGCTGAACCCATTTTGGTTCTCGGTCCTCACTGACCTAGAAAACATCCAACAGGAGTGGACACACTTTTTCCAAACCAATGCTGGGTCGGCCCCCATCGGGGCGGTCTGGGAGGCCTTTAAACTGCACGCCCGCATGATCATGTCAACTCGCATAAATAGACACAAGGCCACCTCAAAGCTTGTACTGCACCAGGCTGAGGAGGCACTAGACTCCCTTGAGCAAATATTCCTAGCCAACCCAACTGCCTCCAACGCGGCAAACCTACGCATACAATCCAGACTCACCGACCACCTACATTTCGAAAAAGCTAAGAGGGGGATCTTCTTCACCAAACAGAGAGTGTATGAACACGGGGAGAGGGCGGGGAAAATACTAGCTTACATGGCCCACCTGGATCACTGCCCCCCTACTGTGGTCCAGCTCCAATCAGATACCGGCACTATCCTCACAGACCCACAAGAGGTGGCCCAGGAATTTAGACGCTTTTATGCCAACCTGTACACTTCCAGAGCCAACCGCTCACCCGATGAGCTGCAGGCCCTCCTTCAGCATGTGGATTTCCCTGTCCTATCAAACACCCAAATGGAAGACCTTGACGCCCCTATAACTGAGGACTGCATTGCGGAGGCGCTAGCAAGCCTACCCTCCTCCAAAGCTCCAGGTTCAGACGGCCTCCCCCTGGAATTCTATTCCCAATTCAAAGACACCCTCCTCCCCAAACTTCATTCCCTATACTCCCACATCTATGAGACTGACACCCTCCCACGCACCATGAGCGAAGCCCTTATCGTCCTCATCCCAAAACCAGGCAAGGACCCTCTTTACCCAGAATCGTACCGCCCCATTTCCCTCCTCCAATTAGATGTTAAAATACTGGCTAAAGTGCTTGCCCTCAGATTAAACAAAGTCATCACCAGTCTTATACACGCCGACCAAACTGGCTTTATGCCCAACAAAAACACGGCCTTTAACCTTCGCAGATTGTTTATGAATCTCCAAGCCCCACACGACAACATAGGCCAGAGGGTGGTGGTCAGTCTCGATGCTGCTAAGGCATTCGATTCGGTGGAATGGAGCTATTTGTGGGAATGCCTTCGCAGGTTCGGGTTCGGCCCCAAGTTTATCAGATGGCTCCAGCTCCTCTACCAAGCCCCGACTGCCCGAATCCAGGTAAATGGCCGCATATCTAACCCCTTTTCGCTGTCCCGAGGAACGCGCCAGGGCTGCCCTATCTCACCCTTGCTGTACGCTCTGGCAGTAGAGCCCCTAGCCATTGCCATCAGAGCGCACCCCGGCATCCGGGGCCTGCGTATGGGTCGGATAACTGAGGTCATCAGCTTATACGCAGATGACATGCTGCTCTACCTGGAAGATGCAGGACCCTCCTTAATAACAGCTCTGCACTTGATCGAAAGCTTCGGCGCCTTCTCGGGACTGCAAATAAATTGGTCTAAATCCCAGATCCTCCCAATAGACATTACTGCCCCCACGGACACCCAAGCGGCCTTACCACTAGTTCGCACCTGCCAAATCAAATACCTGGGGGTACACTGCACCCGGTCTCTCACAGACTACGTTTCCCTAAACCTAGAACCATTATACGACCTCCTAAAACGCAAGACGCAGGTTTGGTCCAGACTCCCCCTAGGAGTTATGGGCCGACTCAATCTGGTGAAGATGATCCTCCTCCCCAAGCTACTCTACCTTTTTTGGCACGCCCCACTCTATGTCCCGGCCCGCATGTTTCAAAATATGGAGTCTATCCTCAACACCTTCATTTGGGGCTCTTCCAGACATAAACTGTCGTGGCAGACCCTCAAATGCCCCACCCACCTGGGCGGCGCCGCCCTGCCCGACCTGACTCTATATTACATAGCCTCACAGCTGTCTCATTTTTTCCACCTGAACGGCCACGACAGGCTGCGGTACTCCATGCTGGTTTGCATGGCTGCCACAGATGTGGTGGCCCACCCCTTTCAAATACTATTCTGCAAACACCAAGGCCTCTCCAAACTGAGAGATAAGAGACACATGCTGGTACACCACAGCAGGGTCTGGCACGCGACGCTCGCCCTGGTTGGGGCCCCTCCCTTCCATGCCCACACGCCTCTTTGGGAAAACCCCCAACTGTCAGAACTGTTAAGTATCCCAGACCATAAACTGTGGATAATTAAAGGGGTCATATACCTCTCCCAACTGTTCACCAGACGCACACTGAAAACGTTTCAAACCCTTAAAGAAGAGTTCGACCTCCCCAACCATGCGCTCTTCCGATACCTACAGGTCCGCCATGCCATTCAAACCCAATGCGTGCACCCTGAGCCAGCTCTGGAATCAGTGACCCTGGCAGGGACAGTTCTTGGAACTGACTCTGGCAAACTGATCTCCACCCTATACTCACTCCTTCTGACACCCAAGGCCACCACCCACGCTTACCAGCTGAAGAATAGATGGGAAGCGGACCTAGGGGAAATTGATGATGAACAGTGGGGGGAAATCTTGGAGACACCCAAAAAGGTATCCCCCAAACTATCCGACAGGCTAACCCACCTGTATATTCTGCATAGATCTTACATTACCCCGGGCCGTATGTCTAAATACAGAGCCGACGTTGATCCATCCTGCCCTAGATGCGGTGCCCCGGATAGCACCTTCTTTCACCTCATATGGTCCTGCCCAGCCATCCAGCAATTCTGGCTGCAGATTACTAAGTTCCTTCACGATCAAATGGGCTCCCCCCTGACTGTATGCCCCCGTCAATGTATATTAGGCCTTCTCCCTCTACCAGAGGAAGAGAAATATCTTATAACATTTCTACAAGAAACCCTCTTCATGGCCAGAATGCAAATAGCCCAACTCTGGCTCAGACCCACCCCCCCCACTGTTCAGCAATGGAAAAGGGCGGTGAATCTCACGCTACCCTACAAAAAGATTCTTTATGCTCAGCGTGGATGCCCCGAGAAATACCATAAAATCTGGGACAGGTGGCTGGACCACTCCTCCACCTGTACGGATTGAGACCACACTGAGACCGGTTACATGTATCTGTCGATCCCCCAGCCAGCATACCCCGCAGACTGCACCCCCCACCCAAGGGACACTGGCTCCCCCTTCCTACGCAGGTGTGCGACCCGACCCCCTACTACTATTGGGCCCCCCCCCCTTTTTCCTTTTTTTTTCTTTTTTATTTTCAAGATATATGTTTTTCTACCTGTCTCCAGGACTTCAGTAAAACCTGCCATGCATGTCAGACTAATTGTGTACAGACCCTATTGCCTGTTGGTGCATGTTGCACCTAAGTTAAATTTTTCTTTGTTATGTAAGAATTTGTACTTTCTTCTATGCTCAATAAACTTTATTTTTGATTTAAAAAAAATGTTTAACAGTTACCAGTTTAGAGTAACAGAGAAGGTCTAGTGCTAGAATTATTCCTCTCACCCCAACGATCGTGGCAATACCACATGTGTGGTTTGAACACTGTTTACATTTGCAGGCGTGGCTTACATATGTGTTTACTTCTGTGCGGGAGAACAGAGGGATGGGGCAATTTTTTTTACACTGTCCCTTTAAAAAAAACATTTTTTTGATCACTTTTATTGCTGTCACAAGGAATGTAAACATCCCCTGTGACAGCACTGGTCAGGTGTCAGGTATTTTTTTGGAGGGATCTGGGGTCTATAGGACCCCAAATACCTCCTTTGCACTTAAAAGCATTCAAAAGACCAAGTTTGGCTGTTTTGAATACTGAATCTGCTGCCTTTAAGGCTCCATTAAACCGGAAGTGATGTCATGACATTGCTTCCGGGTTACTAGATCCGAGACCCGATCGAAGCCACTTCCGGCTGTGTTCGGGCCTCCGGCCAGCCGGAAGGCATGCTGGCTGCTCGCATGGGCCCACCGGTGGGACGGGAGAGCCCTAACGAGCCGCTGAAGGCAGCGCACGCGGGGGGATAGTATGCGTAATTGGTATCAGCGAGTACTTGAGAAAAAGTATTGGTACTCGTACCCGGTCTTTAAAACAAATGGTATCAGTACATCCCTACTTTAGGCCAAACAAACTCTGTTGCAGTGCAAACGTACTGACGGACGTCAAGGGAAGAAAAATACGGTATTTTAGCTTCTGTCTTGGGAAAAAACTTAAATGCATTTAATGCCCATCAAAAAATACCAGCAAAAACATTTTTTGTGTTAGTACAGCGATCTGTCAGGTTTTTTTTTTTCATTCAGCTCGCTGGATGGAACAAAAAAAAAAAAAAAACCCGAGTGTGTGTACCCAGCTTTACACAATTGGACATGGAAACACATGTTCGCATCTGCGAAAATTCTCAGGTTGAGCGTATGTAGGGGATTTACTGTACTACTCCATTAGTGCTATTCCCCGACAGAAAAACCTGGAGTTTGTGTGTACTTCTCAGACAATATGCAAAACAGCCAAAATGTATTGAGCATTTTTTTAATTATAAAATGTAATTAAATATTTAAAGTGGTTGTTAAGCCACTCTAACCTGTATACACCATCAGCACTGCCTCCTATTGTAGTATCCCCCTCTGTGTGTGATTTATAAAAATAAATGTGCAAATACCTAATTTCACTGCCGAGATTGCGATCACATGACTGGCCAGCTTTCTCCTTTCCTGCTCTGAGAGATACATCAGGAGGGGCTGAGATCCCCCTGCTGATGTCAGTCTGGAGGGGAGAAGAAGAGGAGAGAGCTGGCTGGTCATGTGATCGCAATTTCAGCGTAAAATTCGGTATTTACAGTATTCATAAATCATTCACAGACGGGGACACTGCAATAGGAGGAAGTGCTGATGGTGTATACAGGTTAGTGTTATGAGAGCAGCAGGAGGGGGAGGGGCGGCTCACACACAGACAGAGGGGAAGGGGAGGAGGACACAGGAGCAAAGAGGAGAGCAGATAGCAGGCTGCTGATGACAGAGGCACGTAAACTGATCACGGTGTCTGGTCTCAGCAGCCATGATACACCGTGGTCAGTTTACAGAGGGGTGGGGAGAAACTGGCAGGATCAGCCAGGTTTTTTAGGTGTTACAAGGGACCAGACGACACAGGACAAGCACTGTGTCATAACATGCTTTAAAGGAGAAGGATTTTTTTTTTGGGGTTAACAAACGCTTTAATATATTAATATTTATGAGCTAAACATTTAAACAAACATTTACTGTTTAAAAAAAACATTGTTGAGCATTTTAATTCATTTTCAGTGGTTTGACTGCTTGCTAGCAACCAACCATGCTCAAGCTTTACATAGATTAAAGCTGAACTCCAGCCTTAGCTTCAGTTTAGCAAGGTTATACAGGCTCATCCCCAGTACTGAAAATGCTTACTCTGATTTCACTGGACACTAAGCTTTTCACAGTGTACAACAAAAGCTGCAGCAAGTCAGATAGAGCCCGCTACATTTCCTGACTAGAGGATGTCGTACATCATCTAGCTCTTGCCTCCCCAGCCTGACTGTCCTTTTCCTGCCTCTTTCATGCATTGCATTTTTTTTCTTCAATCATGAAAGGCTCACATCTGCTCTGTGCCTAGAGCAATCTGCATGCAAATGTAATCTCCCTAGGATTACTCACTCCTCCAGATTGCCCACGCCCTGTCAAGGTATTTTAATATCTGCAAAAACTTATCCCAAGAGCCAGCCCACTGCTTGCCTCAGGGCTGAGGGTATTTGAAGTGAGCACTGTGGCGGGGTGCTAAGATGATTTCAGGAAGTTATATACAGCGCCCTCCCAATAGCCAAGTCCTTTTTGCATTGCATATAGAATCACTTTAAGGTATGTATGAAGACAACATTTTTATTTGAAAAATTTGATCTAAAAAGTGAGCTACTAATACTAGCAAGTAAACACTGCAATTGTGGTAAAGGAACTGGGGTGGACTTGTGCAGTACATCAACGTCTGGGAAGGAAAACTGAAGTTCTGAGCAGGTAGACTATGTTCCCTGTCTTATATAAAAAAAAAATATCCTTCTGCACTAAAAAGCCAAAATATATATGAACTCAAACAGTATGAGCTGTGCCAGCGCTTTATTTGCTATTCTGATACAGATAAATCAACCAAACAAAAATGAAGCGCATAGGCCATTCGATTTCACTAAGTTTCAACACTAGTCTGCGCTTCACTGCATTTCTGTTTGTATGTTTCCTGTATGTATCCAAAGGCTTAATTTTCAATTCTGACTTGACTTGAGTATCCCTTTGACTTTACAGTTTCATCTACAGACATTGATTATGCCAATGCATTTTAAAACTAGAGGAACACTCATAAAAAAATATATATTTTCAACATTACACAAACCCTTGTACTGGAGTTTAGCAAACTACAATTGTGTATAAACAAAAAAAAATTGAATATTTATCATTTACCTGTGGGTTTTCATGTGTTTTTTGCAGTTTATGGATGTCTTAAATGTTTTCTGACAATAAGGACACATGTACGGCCGCATATCATTATGAATACCCATGTGACGCCTGAGACTGCCACCGGTCGTAAAAGCTCCATTACATACAGGGCACTTATGGGACCTCAGTCCAGTATGAGTTCTAACATGTGCTTTTAAGACTCCAGAGGACGCAAAACCTCTTCCACATTGAGTGCACTTAAAGGGCTTTTCACCAGTGTGAGACCTATGGTAAAGAAAAAGCACAAATATTTAAACAGAAAAAGAAACACAACTATGTAAAGTTGTCTCAAAATAGCAAAATCTTTCTATACTTTGAGAAGACTCTGTGGAAGGTTCTGGATTGTTGGTAAATTGCACAAAGTCTGGTCTTCCTAAACATGACTCTCTTGGTAGTAAACTGATCCAAATACAGAATTGGACAATATTGGACATATTACAATACAAACATGAATGCTAGGTGGATATTAAAATATAGATGTTTAGTTTTGCACATAGTGGGAAATGGTTAGAACACATTCTGCTATTTTAGTTTTTTTGTGCCCAATAAGATTTCCTGTCAGCATAGGAAATAGGAAATCTCTCCTCTGGGACACAAACTGGAAGAAACCTTTTTTCAATAAAATGTGTACTGTCTGAATTCCTGTCCCATTAACAACCGCCACCCTCATTTTTTTGTCTTGCTTTTTCATGGACAGTAAAAAAGAGGTGAAATCGCCCCAAAAGGGTCAGAGGCAGCAAGAAAACTTGATAGAAGTAAATATTCTAAACAAGTACCCCACTCCCAGCTTCCCAAGCTTCTAAACTTTCAGAGTTTTTGTCAGGTTTTGAGGATGTGTCAGTTTCACACTGCACAGCATTTTTGCACTTGTCATTCATCTTAACAAATATATATTTATTCTGGAGCGAATTCAGAAGCAAACATTTCTATTTTATAAAAGTGTCAAACAATACACCTGTGACAAAAAAATAAATTAAGCTAATCAAATATAAAGGGACTGGAATGAAGCTGCTGATTTAAACCCTCAAGTGAATGCTAATAAAATTGTGCACAAAAACACTATGTGCAAACAGCGCTTGCTAACATCAAAATACCAAAATGAACACTGATATTGTGTGACTTCATAGTCAAATAAAACAAATAATGTAAAAAATAAATGAATATTCAAATGATGCGATTGAGCGGAGGGGCTATCTTGACAAACAAACTCCCCGCTCACCACATACATATACCCCAGATCACTGCAAAAAACAAACAAAATAGTGTTCTTTGGATCATCCTGTGCAAAAATGTCCTCCTACATAGATTAGTGATAAAGTGTAGATGTACACTCACCAGGGTCTTGCGGTTTCCACAGCCTCTACTGCACAGTGCGGTTGCTCGCATAGGAGGTTTTAAAGGCCTTCTTTTTAATATTTATCTGTTGTACTGTTGTAGCCTATTGAGGCTTTTAAATAAACTACCTCTACTATATTACACTATGAGGAGTTTGTCCTCTTTTCTTTCATTTGATACCGCTGGTGACATCCCATTTGAAAAGATATCCAACTTTGGGAGGAGGATCTCAAAGGATTTGCCTGAAACACCCAAGGAGGTTGGGGAGACACTGAAAGCTCTTTATGATCTTTCCTGTCATAAGGCAGGGGGATCAACGTTGTCTGGTGAGTGTACATCTACACTTTATCACTAATCGTATGATCTATGTAGGAGGAAGTTTTTTCACAGGATGATCCAAAGAACACTATTTTTGGGACTTTGCTCTAATTATCAATTATTATTTATTCATTTCACATATATGTCTGTTTGGATTTGTTTGTTCATTTTTTGTGTTATTTGTTTTTGGCACTGATTTGGGGTATATGTATGGGGTGAGCAGGGAGTTTGTCAAGATAGCACCTCCGCTCAATCGCAATATTTGAATAGTCATCTATTTTTCACATTATTTGTTTTATTTGCCTATGAAGTCACACAGTATCACAGTATTAATTCTGGTATTTTGATTTCTATTTTATAGACTTTAATTAGTGAAAGAAAAACATCGATCCCCAGATACTGGATAACACAATAAAGTGGTAAAACCCATTGCCAACATTTACCCTAAAATTCAATACAGTTATTTTCCATGTATACACTTTATTTTGAAACACAGATAAAAGGAAATCCAGTTTAAGCAGACAAGAAAGTCAAAGCTGACGTTTAACTAATAATGATTTTTATTCCTTCAGCTTTAGTTACTCAACTTACCTGTAACCTTACCTTACATCGCTTCAGGGATGTTGATCTTTTTCCAGGCTCTGAAGTTCTAGCATTCCAATGGTTAATGGGCGACATTGGCTGGTTTAATAAAACCGACCGACATTTGGCCCGTGTTTAAGGTATTGGGTCCGACAGAAGCTGGCCGTCTGGCCGGCTTCTGTCGGACAAGCATGCTGGAAGACCAGCAGGCGATCAGCACTCTCAGCCAATGGCTGAGAGCGCTGACTCGAGTGTTCTTGGGGGGGGTGCCCCCTGTCAGAACACAAAAGAATAGCAGGGGAGATCACGGATTGTTAGCACAGCGGCTATGACCAAAACTAGTGGTGTATACTAGGCTTTAGTCTCCAGGCTGATATCAATGGAATAAGCTCCTGATGGGGACCCAACCCCTCATTCAATAAAAAAAAAGTTATTTTATTGCTTTCACTGTATGCAATCCGATCTCTGAATTCGGGAGACAATTCTGACATTCATTGGACTCTCCCCATTCAGAGATCATGTTACATGCAATGGAACAAACAAAAAACAACTTTTCTCAATGGATGAGAGGGCAGGAGGGGGTAAGTCCCCGTTGGGAGCTTTTTCTATTGAATTCAGCCTCAAGCAATTAACCACTGCAGCACCAACATTTTGACCCAGGAAGAGGACCAGCACCCCTGCAGCTGGCCCAACTTTGAAAAGTTCTCCTAAAAAAAAATGGTTCCCATGTAAAGACCAGGCAAAATTAATGCATGCACAGAAAAACCAAGCCATCATCATCCAAGAAATGGACAAAAAAATCAAAGCGTTGCTAAGCACTTGTGTGTTGAGCCATTAAGGTCAGTACATCCTTTCAGCCACAGACCAGGACAGCACTGATTGACATCAGGAGCAGGGCTGGATGTAGCCTATCTGATGTGGGGGTGCAGTAAAAAAGTCAGGGGGCATAATGTCAACACTGAGTCATTGACAGTCTGTCACACAGTGTCATGACCTGGGAAACAGTAGTATGTATTAGGCTGTCTTTAGATTAGGGTGTGTAACCTGGGAGACAGGTAGCAGGTACAAAGCTCCCTGGGATGAGCTGTTTAGTAAGGCACAGATACCAAATCCACTTGAGGTAGTGAAAACAGTGCTGGGTTTATTTGATTTAAATACAAGTCCATACACAGGTGCTGCACAGTCTTCCAGAAAACACATCAAAACAGAAATAAACAAACAAAAGTCCTAGCCGTGTCTCGGCTCTAACTATACCATACACCGTCTCTAACTATCAGGCTGAGCAAGCCTACCGCTTGTCAGCTTCTGTAAAGAGTTTTTAAAGGGTTTTACCAACCTTTTGGCTCCTCACAAACCATCCCTGTTTGTGTGTCCCAGGCAGAGAGCAAAGGCTGTTTGCTCAGGTGAGCTTAAATTAGCCTGGAGAGGAGGACTAAGATCCGAACTGGATCATGTCTCAGAGACCTCTGAATGTATATGAGAGGAGCCTGGGAGATGTATAAACCCCGAACAGGACTTCTCCTGGCTCTCTCTGGGACGCTCTGCTACATATCCTCCCCCCTTGTTTCAACCCCAGGGTTGGAACACCTGTGGCCCAACAGGAGTGAACACGGGACAGGGCATCTACATTTCCCATCTCCACACCTGGCCTGTGTTTTACGGTGAAGGAGTAATCCTGTAGAGCCAAAAACCACCGGTTCACCCGTCTATTAGTCTCCTTCTTTTGGGCCATCCATTTCAGGGGAGCATGGTCAGTTATTAAGTCAAACTGGCGCCCTAACAAATAGTATCTGAGTGCGTCCACGGCCCATTTTATGGCTAAACATTCTTTTTCAATGACTGCATACTTTTTCTCATGGTCATTGAGTTTTCTGCTTAGGTACACGACAGGGTGTTCTTCCCCATTGTATACCTGTGACAGTACCGCCCCGATACCAACATCAGACGCATCCGTCTGAACCACAAACTCTCTGGAGAAATCGGGAGAGTACAGTACTGGCTGTGCACACAGAGCCTTCTTCAAGACCTGGAAAGACTCCTCTGCTACTGGGGACCATTTCACCATTACAGAGTCTTTCCCTTTCGTAAGGTCTGTCAGAGGGGCCGCTATAGTTGCAAAATTTGGGATAAACCTTCTATAATACCCCGCAATACCAAGAAAGGCCCTGACCTGCTTTTTGTTTGCAGGGCGTGGCCATTCCTGGATGGCGGCTATTTTACTCACTTGTGGTTTTATGACACCACGGCCAATAGTGTAGCCCAAATACTTGGCTTCCTCTAGACCAATGGCACATTTTTTTGGATTTGCCGTAAAACCTTCTTTGAAGAGGGAATCAAGAACAGCCTGGACACGAGGCAAGTGAGACTCCCAATCAGTACTATGTACCACTATGTCATCTAGATAGGCTGCTGCATATCGTCGGTGGGGTTTTAGGGTCCTGTCCATGGCCCTCTGAAATGTCGCCGGGGCATTTTGCAACCCAAAAGGCATTTTTTTATATTGAAAGGAACCGTCTGGGGTCACGAACGCAGTCTTCTCTTTGGCGCTACCAGTTAGGGGTATTTGCCAATACCCTTTTGTCAAGTCCAAAGTGGTAAGATAGCGAGCCTTGCCAAGTCGGTCTATAAGTTCGTCTACTCTGGGCATTGGGTATGTGTCAAACTTTGTCACCGCATTAAGCTTCCTGAAGTCGTTACAGAACCTCCACGTGCCATCCGGTTTTGGGACTAACACGATGGGGCTAGACCAGTCACTATTGGATTCCTCAATGACATCTAGCTCCAACATTTTTTTAACTTCCTTGCTGATGTCCTTTCTCCTCGCTTCAGGAATTCGGTAAGGTTTGAGCTTGACACGTACCCCAGGTTCAGTAACAATATCATGCTGAACTGCTGAAGTCGTGCCAGGTAACTCTGAAAACTTCTCTCTATTCCTTATCAGGAATTCTCTAGTGTCCTGTTTTTGGGAATATGAGAGGGTGTCTGGAATCGTGACCTCAGGGATGAGAGGGGACTCAGTACCCGTAGGTGTTACTGGGAGAGGCCTCGCAGTTAACGCCATTCTATCCTTCCAGGGTTTTAACAGGTTTATATGGTAAACCTGTTCGGGCTTCCTTTTTCCTGGTTGATAAACCTTGTAGTTGACCTCCCCAACTCTCTCAATTACTTCAAAGGGACCCTGCCACTTAGCCAGGAACTTGCTCTCAACAGTGGGAACTAACACCAGGACCCTGTCACCAGGTGAGAAAACACGGAGTTGGGCCCCCCTGTTGTATATTCTCTGTTGGGCTGCCTGGGCCTGCAGTAAGTGTTCTTTTACCACTGGCATGATTGCTGCAATCCTCTCCTGCATTTGGGCAATATGCTCAATGACACTTTTATGGGGTGTTTGTTCTCCCTCCCAAGTTTCTTTGGCTATGTCTAAGAGTCCCCGAGGGTGTCTCCCATAAAGCAACTCAAATGGGGAGTACCCCGTAGAGGACTGGGGAACCTCCCTGATGGCAAACATCAAGTATGGTATCAGGAAGTCCCAGTTTTTCCCATCCTTGTCCACAACCTTTTTTAACATGCTCTTTAACGTCTTATTGAAGCGTTCCACTAAGCCATCCGTTTGAGGATGATACACTGAGGTTCGCAGCTGCGTCACTTTAAATAACTTGCAGAGCTCCCTAGTTATTCGCGACATAAACGGGGTGCCCTGGTCTGTAAGGATTTCTTTCGGGATGCCAACCCGACTGAACACCATAAACAGTTCTTTGGCAATGTTTTTAGCAGACGCGGCACGTAAGGGAACTGCTTCAGGGTAACGGGTAGCATAATCCATGATTACGAGGATATGCTGATGACCCCGAGCAGACTTGGGAAGTGGGCCCACAAGGTCCATGGCAATCCTCTCAAAGGGCACTTCAATGATAGGCAAGGGCACTAAAGGACTTCGGAAGTGGGATAGTGGGGCTGACATCTGACACACAGGACAGGATTGACAGTAATTCTTAACATCTTTCTGTATCCCGGGCCAGTAAAACCTGCGCAACACCCTTTCAGTCGTTTTTTCAACCCCTAAATGGCCTCCTAGCAAGTGCCCATGGGCAAGTTCTAACACCAGCCGTCTGTATGGCTTAGGGACCACCAACTGCTCAACCACTTCATCATTCATTTTACATACACGATACAGTAAATCCTCATTGCTGCTGAAATAAGGAAAACAGGGCCTGTCCCCGGGTTCGACAGGTACACCATTAATCACTATTACATTTTCCCAGGCCCTGGAAAGGGTATGGTCTTTTCTCTGCTCAGTACCAAAATTTTCCTTATGCACATTAAGGTCATCAAACTCTAACATAGGCTCGGTGTCAGCAGACGGCTGTCCGGCTCTACTGGTAGTGGGGACCTCCTCAGGGTCCTCCAGCTCTCCTGCCATAACCGATAGAGGAAAAGCCGGGGAGCCCTGAGAAGAGTCCCCTGAACCCACATTGTCAGTAGTGGCCAGGAATTCTGGCTCTGCGACTGAGTTGGGATGATCCCACAGTTCCCAAAACTTAGGGAAGTCCCTACCAATGATGGCCTCATGCACTAAGTGGGGAACAAGTCCAACCGGATGGGTCACTGTAGCTAAACCAGTTTTAAACTGAACAGTGGTTACAGGATACTCCCGGGTATTCCCATGTATACAGATCACAGCAATATTTTTAGCATGATAATTCACAGGTTCAATCATTTCAGCTGTAACCAAAGTCACTAGACTTCCAGAGTCCAACAAGGCTGTAATAGGCTTATCATTCACAGTCATTTGGCACATTGGTTTTCTCATATTTGGGGTTGCAGTACATGAAACTGCTGCAAACATAGACTGCCTTCTAATAGATAAATCACACTGTATTGGTTCATCTGTCAATGGACAATTTGCAGCAACATGTCCCATTTCTTGGCAACGAAAACACCTGACATTTCCCCAGTTTGGTTTGCTGACAGGCACTGGCTTCCCTTGTTTGGGATGCCAAGCTTCAGTCCTGGCACCAAAAATCCTCCCCCCTATTTCCTTGCCATGCTTACCACCCACTTCCCCTGGAACAGTCTTACCGGTTGCCTGGGGAGACCGTGGCTTTGGGCGGAAAGTCCGTGTGGCTGTAGGGGTGGTGACCAGGTTCTTTGCAGCAAAATACCTTTCAACAAGTTCCACCAAGTGGTTTGCCGAATTGGGGTCTCCTTGACTCACCCACTCCTGCAGGGAAATGGGTAGTGACCTCAGAAACTGGTCCATGACCACACGCTCCACTATTTGTGGCCCAGACAGGGACTCCGGCTGTAGCCATTTCCTCACCAGGTGAATTAGGTCGAACATCTGCGATCTTGGAGGCTTCTCGTCTTGGAAGGACCAGCTGTGGACCCGCTGTGCTCGAACTGCCAAAGTGACACCAAGTCGTGCCAGTATTTCCTGTTTGACCTTTTCATAGTCTGCGGCTTCTGCTGACTCCAAATCATAGTAGGCCTTCTGCGATTCCCCAGTAAGCAACGGGGCGACCAGTCCTGCCCACTGGGTTTTAGGCCAACCTTCCCTCTCAGCGGTCCGTTCAAACGTTAGCAGAAAGGCCTCTGGATCATCATCTGTAGTCATCTTAGACAAAAAGCGAGCCACATGGATGGCTGAGGACTTGTCTCCAACATTATCAACGTTAGCAGGTGACCACTGTGCTATTGTCTCCACAACCTCAGACAAGGTTTTCCTATCTGCTTTTGCATCAGTGGCTAGCTGTTCAAACAGCCTCTGCGTTTGTTCCTGTGCGATAGCATTAGCTTGCTGTTGTGCAGCGTTTGCTTGCTGTTGTGCCGCGTGGAGTGCAGCGTTTGTTTTCTGCTGTTCAGCGTGGATTGCAGCATTAGCTTGCTGTTGTGCAGCGTTTGCTTGCTGTTGTGCAGCGTGGAGTGCAGCGTTTGTTTTCTGCTGTTCAGCGTGGAGTGCAGCGCTTGTTTTCTGCTGTACAGCGTTTGCTTGCTGTAGTGCAGCATTTGTTTTCTGCTGTTCAGCGGTTGCTTGCTGTTGTGCAGCTTGAAGTGCAGCGTTGGATATCATCAATTGTTTTAGGATTTCCTCCATGTTTAGTCACTCTAGGTACTGGCCTTTTAAGTAGTAACTTACTACAGCTGCCCGCTGAAATCCACCATATGTAACCTGGGAGACAGGTAGCAGGTACAAAGCTCCCTGGGATGAGCTGTTTAGTAAGGCACAGATACCAAATCCACTTGAGGTAGTGAAAACAGTGCTGGGTTTATTTGATTTAAATACAAGTCCATACACAGGTGCTGCACAGTCTTCCAGAAAACACATCAAAACAGAAATAAACAAACAAAAGTCCTAGCCGTGTCTCGGCTCTAACTATACCATACACCGTCTCTAACTATCAGGCTGAGCAAGCCTACCGCTTGTCAGCTTCTGTAAAGAGTTTTTAAAGGGTTTTACCAACCTTTTGGCTCCTCACAAACCATCCCTGTTTGTGTGTCCCAGGCAGAGAGCAAAGGCTGTTTGCTCAGGTGAGCTTAAATTAGCCTGGAGAGGAGGACTAAGATCCGAACTGGATCATGTCTCAGAGACCTCTGAATGTATATGAGAGGAGCCTGGGAGATGTATAAACCCCGAACAGGACTTCTCCTGGCTCTCTCTGGGACGCTCTGCTACAGGTGATTAAACAGAACATGTGCCCCCTTATATCAGGAGTCCTCAACAGAGTCCTTTATATCATGAGCACTCAGAGTCCCCCTTTACTTCAGGTTCCCATCAGAGTGTCCCCTTACATCAAGGTCCCTAACAGAGTGCCCCTTACATCAGGTGTACCCATCAGATTACCCTTTTACATCAGGTGTCCCTAACAGAGCACACCCTTACATCAGTGTCCCCATCAGAATCCTCCTTACATAGAATCCTCCTCCAACTGTCTGCCTCTGCGCTCCTGCGCAAACCGACGTACCCGTACGTCGGTCCGTGCATGTTAAACTGCACCCGCTGCACGCCGCGGGAATGAGGACTTGATGTCCGCCTGCAACCCACGATCACAGTACACCGAGGCAGAATGGAGATCTGCCTATGTAAATAAGGCGGATCCCTGTTCCGTCAGGGGACATCATGGAGATCTGCTGTTCCCAGTGGTTGGGAACACCGATCTCTGTGGTGTTCCAGTAACCCCATCCCCCATACAGTTAGAACACACCCAGGGAACACAGTTAACCCCTTGATCGCCCCTACTGTTAACTGCTACCCTGCCAGTGTCATTTATACATTGATCAATGCTATAAAAATCACTGGTCAATGTAATAATGTCACTAGTCCCCAAAAAGTGTCACTTGGGTCAGATTTGTCCACTGCTATATCATTGATCACCACCATTACCAGTAAAAACATAAAAACAAACAAAAGTCTATAAATCTATCCCCTATTTTGTAGACGCTATGACTTTTGCGCAAACCAATCAATATACGCTTATTGTGATTTTTTTTTACCAACAATATGTAGCATAATACATATTGGCCTAAACTGATGAATAAATTCATTTTGTAATTACATTTTTTTTTTTGGATATATATGTTTGTTATAGATATTTGTTTATAGTGCAAGAAATAAAAATCGCAGAGGTGATCAAATAACAACCAAAAGAAAGCTCTATTTGTGGGGAAAAAAAGGACATCAATTAGGTTTGGGTACAACGTCGCATGAGTGAGCAATTGTCAGTTAAAGCGATGCAGTGCTGTAACGCAAAAAATGGCCTGGTCATTAAGGGGGTGAAACCTTCCGGGGCTGAAGTGGTTAAAGTACATAAACCATAGATATCAGGTTCACATTACAGTTTGTTTCTTAAAAACTCATCCTCTTTCAGCTGTGTTTGTAAAACATTTTGGTACAACCTCTGTACTTGTAATGTACAGTAATGATGGTCATCTCAATCTAGCAGCCACGTCGCACACTACTTGGTTAAATGCTATAGAGCGTGACCACGAGAAACCTCCAGAAACCTGCAAGGGAGGGCCCCAAGGTTTTGACTGCCTAGGGGCCTCCACAAGAGCTTAATCTGGAAGTGTGCCAGACACTGTCTCATAATTACCCAGCCTGATATCAGGACCTCAATGCCAGTATCTTTCTGGAAATATGTGTCAAAAACTGATAGCCAATCTAGGCCTCTTGCAGTGGCCTTATGCTAAATTCCAGGTATGGCTATTTTTGCATAGTCAAATTGGTCCAGCCTGCATGTGCCATAACTGGCCAATCACTGTAGCAGATGGAAATCCCTGTTGTAGGCACCACTACTACCAGGATTGATTCTGGCTTCCATGTCCCACCACTAAGAGATTGCTTTGCATTTTCTACACGAATTCTCAAATTGGAGAGGCAGGTCAGTGATGTCACAATCTTCACCTTATTCAAGAAGTGAGAAAATGCAGTATTCTCTGGAGGGCACCTGTGACAGGCAAGCTACCTCCCATTTTCACTAAGCATCAGGGCAGCCACTTGGCATGCGACCTGAAAGCCAGCAGCAATCACTACAGTGGCAGGGATCAACCAGGTATGGCACATGTATGAACATGTATGAACAAGCTGAGCCAATATAACTATGCAAGAATAGCCATACTTGAAATTTGGCTTTAAAAATTGAGAAAAAAACTCCTATAGAGCTCTTATGCAGAGCTTCCTGTGAATATTAAGAATATGGGAGGTGATAAGTGAAAACCCAAGTGACAACTGCTATGCTTATTAAAAAGACAAGTCATTTCAATTTTAGATAATGGGAGGAAAGAGCCTTGTACTAGATACCCAAGCACTGAAAACATGTACAATAGTACAATCTGTTGCTTATTTTATTATGCTATTATATACAGAATACTTCAATGTTTTCTATTGCACAAATAACTATCAAAACATTTAAACCCTTAAGTTGCTCTTAAGGTAAGGTTATGCTTATGCATATACAACTGTTAAGAAAGAGACACGCTCCTTCCTCACAGAAACGGCGTCCTATTCTCTATTCAGACTGCTGTGTAATAACTGTGTTATTCAAGACATGAAGGTGTTATATGTAAAATGTGGCAAATCAAAATAAGATACACAAGTCAATATTATATACAACTATATATAATAATATAATATTAGAATAGAACATACAAAAAAAGGTTAAAACTTGCCCTTGATAAATCCTCATTCAATATCCATAAAGCTGCTCAAAGCAACATGAAGAGCTGTTGTCATATAAACAATTAAACATAGCTATTATCAGAATTTCTATAACAATACTATTACCTGATATGCTGTTTTAAGTGGCAGGATTTTTTATAGGCACGTTGACAATAGTAACACTTGTATGGTCGATCAACTTCATGTGTGTAACTATTAATAAAATAGCTTTGAAAAAACTGACTGTTCCGAGGGATTGGTTGAATAAGACCTTTAAAAGGGAAAAAAAAATATTTTAGTATGGCAATATTTAATAGTACCTAAAGGAACACAAACATAAAATATATCTACACCTAGACTGTTTGCACATCTTGCATCCAGCACTTGTGTGATGTCCCATCCACACTGTTTTAGGCTGCATTCACACCTGAGCGTTTTGTAGCTTGAAGCCTGAAGCTACAAAACGCTAGGAGGGGAAAAAATACATTATTCTCTATGGAGATGGTTCACATCTCCACTCCAAAACGCCTGAAGCCCTACGCCTGAAGCTCAAACAAGTTTGAATCGGGCAGATTTGGGCGTTTTTATTCTTTTTACATTGGTGACCTTTTGCTCTGCACAAAATTCGCAGCAAATCGCGGTAAAAAACGCCACGAATCACGGTAAAAACGCCACAAAAACCGATGCAATTTCCGCGATTTTCTGCCTGAAAAGCTACGCTCAGGTGTGAATGCAGCCTTAGGCAGGACATTTGGGGTGTGCTTGCAGGCTGATACACAATGTGGGCAGTACTCTGCTATCTTTCAGAGCATGGGATTTGCATACCATGGGGGCCAGAGTTAGGGGCTACTTGCAGCAGCAAAATCTAATGTCAATGAAATCAATCGGTACCTGGAGGTGCCTAGAATGCTTGTGAAAGGAACAGTTTGGCTTTAAAAACTGACAGGAGTACATTATTAGAATTCACTACAGGAACACATAAACTAAGATAGCACAGGGTGGAGTATAGAGGTGCACGATTAATCGCGAGAAGATCGCGTTCTCGATTCACCCCCCCCCCCGTGCGATCTCCAGCTGGATGACCCACGATTTTCATTCAGTGCCACCCGTTCCACCAGAGTGGAACGCAAATGGCAGATATCGGAACTGACGTCAGCCACCGGAACTGACGTGAGTAATCGGAGCGTGTGATACGGCGCGCCGCTGCCTGGGCATGGGCGGTACAGTGACCGCGAAACAGCACTCACTGCGATGTTGGTCTACAACTCCCAGCATGGCCGATTCTAGGGGGGTGGTGACATACAGTACTGAGGACTGGAGTGGACTACAGCATGGCCCTATAGGGTGAGTTAAGTAATAAGGCTGGTGTACAGAGGACTACAACTCCCAGCATGGCTGATTCTATATTATGGGGCACTGCAACCCACAGCATTACTGTTGTATGGGGATTACGACCCTCAGCATGGCCCTATATGGGGCATTATAAACTACCTGAAGACTGACTGCCATAAGGCCCTATAGGAGGTGGTGTACTGAGGACTATAACCCCCAACATGACTGATTTTGGCTTATGGGGGACTACAACCCCCCAGCATGATTCTGGTTTATGGGGGACTACAACCCTTAGCATGCCCCTATGTGGGGGGGGGGGACATATAGCACTGAGGACTGCAACTCCCCAGCATGACTTATTCTCTATGGGGGACTACAATTCCCAGCAGGGACCTGTGTATAGTAGTGAGGAGTCCTCACTACTATACACAGGTCCCTTCTGGGAATTGGGTTGCAGTGCCCCATAATATAGAATCAGCCATGCTGGGAGTTGTAGTACTCTGTACACCAGCCTTATTACTTAACTCACCCTATAGGGCCATGCTGGCAAACTCTCAGGAGAGTGAGAGAGCTGTGCACAATGTCATAAGCCAGACAAGACACAGGAACTGGGCTGTAAAAGGTATTTATGGGCAGAAAAAAATGTTTTACTATCCAAAGTTAAAACAACAAGGGCAGAAGTTTTAATAGATGGTAAGATGAAAAAAATTACTGAAGTTCGGCTTACACACGATTTCAAGCAGTTACAAGCATTTGGCATTTGAAATGCCAGTAAACTACAGTCCTGAACGCCATTCATCCGCTTTAAAAAAAAAGCCTGTAAACTCAACTGCCTCTAACCTACTCTAAACAACTGAGTGTACATGTACACATAAGATGACATTGAGGAGTGTTTAGGGGTTGCTGAACAAAAAAAAAAAAAACATCCAACAGCTTCAGCGTACATGAAGCCTTACTGCGTGTCAAGAATATGTAAACACTTGATTGATTGAATGACTGATTATTTAAAACACATTAGTCACTTCTAAAAAGGTTATCTCTAATCTTGGGAGATGGCCACGCCCCCCCCCCCCCCCCCGATCCCCTCTCCAGCACACAGAAGGTGTTACTCTCTCCCCTCTCCACACTCACTATATTCTGGTATATGCTGAGCCTGGCTCTGAACACTAGGAAGCATCCAGACCCACCACCATATAGGCTCCATACACCTTGGATAAGAGAGGATTACCGGATAGGAGACCCCAGAGCAACATTCTCCTGAGAGACCCCTGAGTACCAATCCCTTGAGAGACCATCTCCTTGGCATCTACATACATGCTGCTTACCTTGCAGCAGTAAGGTAATTAGTTAAGACACCCACGGGTGCCAATAGCACTGAAGATTACAGCACTGCCATCTCACTGTGCAAGCCTATTCATCACTATCTACCCCCACCTGGCACTTTGCACCACTGTGTACCCCCGATCGGATCACATCTGCAACCACCAGCACTACGCTGTTTATAGAGCTACATGCTATATGGACTGTTACATGTATTGCTTTTGGCGTTTCTAGTGTTGATTTTATTTTTCTAATCACACTATACCTTCACTTGTATTTGCTGCTACCATAATTACCTCCATTTGCTGCTATTTCTAGTACTATCACCTGCATTGGTTGCTACTATTAGTACTATCACTTGCATCTGCTGCTATTTTTCACTATTACCTGTATTGGCTGCTACCATTCCCTTTATCCATTATTGCTTATACCTCTGAGCCACTGGTCATTACTTTATCATTATTTTATTTTTAGTTTCCGCTGGTCGACAACTGTCTGTAGTGACCTAGCGATCAAATTTTTTTCACGATAGTCACTTTATTTATTCACACCCGTTTTTTGCATATTAATTTATTGATGCACCACAGTTTGTTTTATACCACTGTTTTTTGCACAACAGTCACTTTATACATATATATATATATATATATTTATGCTCATCTTTTATATACTAATTGATTGATGCTTTACAGCTTGATTTTAGTCACTGTATTATATGTATTCAATTGTTTACACTGATGTTTTAGCCTGAGTTGCACACAGTCACTTTAATCTGCATATTTCTACTATTTCGCTGATTTCACACAACAGCGACTTTATGCGATTTTTGCACTGACATCAGCTTAGGAGCGCGACACCATCTACATTTCTGTGTAGTAGGGGGATGTGTCCTTTCCCTCCACTCGGGTCTCTAATTACACTCAACTCTGTGCTGTGTAATGTGTGTCATCAGTTCCCCACCCCCTTTCCGCTGGAACTGAGAATTTGAAAAGTATTTTTTCATTAAGTATGATTGGTGTAATATTTCCTGTGCTTGAGATTTTTCATCTAAGTTCTTCATTTTCGAAATAAATTGTGACAAAAAGATTACAATTTAAAAAAAACTTGCCATGTCTTACTAAAATACCTTGGATGGTCTAGTTTCGAAAAAGGGATCATTAGGGCGAATATGTGTACTGCCCTGGCCTTTTAGGGCCTCAAGAAATGAGATAGGCAGTCAATACATAAGGTCTGATCAATTTCCAAATATATAAACCATGCCTTGTAGACTCTCACACAGACTAAATAATTTACTCTAATTTGGGGTGTTTATACCAAAGAAACGTAGCAGACTACATTTTGGCCTAAGTCTATGAAGAAAGATTATTTGTCTGCAAAACAGAAGCAAAGAAAAACATGTTTTCTTTGCAAAATTTAATTTTTTGTTTCCTTTTATATAGCAAAAAAAGAAAAACCCAGTGTTGACTGACCACCACCAAAATAAAGCTTTATTTGTGTGAAAAAAAATGATATACATTTGCATACAGTGTTGCATGACTGCAATTGCTAGTTAACCACTTGCCGACCAGCGCACGACAATATACGTCGACAGAATGGCACGTACAGGCAGGAGGGCGTATATATAAGTCCCTCCTTTAGCCGACCCCGTGAGTCCGATCGCGGTCCCCGCGGATTCGATTGCCGCGGGGACCCCCGCGATCGTTTCACGGGGCGGCTGAACGGGGAGATGCCGAGATAAACAGCATCTCCCCGTTCTGCCTAGCAACTAGTGACGCCGATCTCTGCTCCCTGAGATCAGCATTCACTAGCTGACAGCCACGCCCCCCCACAGTAAAAAACACACCCCTAGACATAGTTAACTCTTACACTGCCCCCTTGTGGTTAACCCCTTCACTGCCAGTGTCATTTATACAGAAATCAATGCATTTAAATGCATTAATTGCTGTAAAAATGACAATGGTCCCAAAAATGTGTCAAAAATGTCCGATGTGTCCGCCATAATGTCGCAGTCACAAAAAAAAAAAAAAATCGCAGATCTCCGCCATTACTAATAAAAAAAAAAAATTATTAATAGAAAATGCTATAAAACTATCCCCTATCTTGTAAACGCTATAACTTCTGCGCAAACCGATCAATAATCGCTTATTGCGATTTTTTTACCAAAAATATGTAGAAGAATACGTATCGGCCTAAACTGAGGAAAAAAAAAATTTTTTTATATATTTTTTGGGGATATTTATTATAGCAAAAAATAAAAAATAATGCATTTTTTTCAAAATTGTCGCTCTATTTTTGTTTATAGCACAAAAAATAAAAACCGCAGGGGCGATCAAATACCACCAAAAGAAAGCTCTATTTGTGGGAAAAAAAGGACATCAATTTTGTTTGGGAGCCACGTCGCATGACCGCGCAATTGTCAGTTAAAGCGACGCAGTGCCGAATCGCAAAAAGGGGCCTGGTCCTTTTGGCTGCAAATTGGACCGGTCTGAAAGTGGTTAAAGTAGTACAGTGCTGAATTTGTTGCCTGTGCTGTGTGTTTTGGGTCATTGTCATGCTGGAATACTCATCCATGACCCATTTTCAATGCCATGGCCGAGGGAAGAGATTCTCACCCAAGATTTGACAGTACGTGGCCCTATCCATCGTCCCTTTGATGCAGTGAAGTTGTCCTGTCCCCCTAGAAGAAAAACACTCACCAAAGCATAATGTTTCCATCTCCATGTTTGACGGTGAGGATGATGTTCTTGGGGTCATAGGCAGCATTCCTCCTCCTCCAAACATGGCGAGTTGAGTTGATGCCAAAAAGCTTGATTTTGGTCTCATTTGACCACAAAACTTTCACCCAGTTCTCCTCTGAATCATTCAGTTGTTTATTAGCAAACCTCATACGGGCCTGTACATGTGCTTTCTTTTTTTTTTCTTTAAAGTCATCAGCTACAAATACTGCAGCTGCTGACTTTTAAAATATGGACACTTACCTGCCCAGGGCGCCCGCGATGTCGGCACCCGAAGCCGATCTGTCCCTCGGCTCTCGGGTGCTGCCACCGATATCGTCGGTAGGGGAATCACTTTCTGGTTCCCTACTGCGCATGCGCGACTCGCGATGTGCATTCCCACTGGTCCCTGCTATCTCCTGGGACCCGTGCGTCTCCCAGAAGACAGCGGGGGGGGGGGGGGGGAAGTGGCATAGATACCCACAGGTGGAGTGGGTATCTGTGCCCAGAAGTGGGAGCAAGATACCTGTACTAGACAGGTATATGCTCCCCTCTCCCCCCTGAAAGGTGCAAAATGTGACAACTGAGGGGGATTTCCATTTTTGTGTGGAACTCCGCTTTAAGCAGGGGGACCTTACGGGCACTGCAGGATTTCAGTACTTCACGGCGTAGTGTGTTACCAATTGTTTTCCTGGTGACTATGCTCCCAGCTGTCTTGAGATCATTGACAAGATTCTCCCATGTAGTTCTGGGCTGATTCCTCACCGTTCTCATGATCATTGAAACTCCACAAGGTGAGATGTTGCATGGAGTCCCAGGACAAGGGAGATTGACAGTTATTTTGTGTTTCTTCCATTTGCGAACAATCGCACCAACTGTTGTCACCCTCTCACCAAGCTGCTTGGCAATGGTCTTGCAGCCCATCCAGCCTTGTGTAGGTCTACAGTCTTGTCCCTGATATCCTTGGACAGCTCTTTGGTCTTGGCCATGGTGAAGAGATTGGAATCTGATAGATTGCTTTTGTGGACAGGTGTCTTTTACACAGGTAACAAACTGAGATTAGGAGCACTGCCTTTAAGGCTGGATTCACACTTATGCATTTTTAGTGCTTTTTGCATTTTGCAGATTTGTACTACAGTTCATTTACCATGGTTTCCTATGGAACACATTCTGTAGTGCAAGTCTGCAAAATGCAAAAAGCACTAAAAATGCATAGGTGTGAATCCAGCCTTAGAGAGTGCTCCTAATCTCAGCTTGTTACCTGTATAGAAGACACCTGGGAGACAGAAGTCTTGCTGATTGATAGGGGATCAAATACGTACTGTATTTCACTCATTAAAATACAAATCAATTCAAACTTTTCTGAAATGCGTTTTTCTGGATTTTTTTGTCGTTATTCTGTCCCTCAGTGTTCAAATGAATCTTCCATTAAAATTATAGACTGATCGTTTCTTGGTCAGTGGGAAAATGTACAAAATCAGCAGGGTCGAATACTTTTTCCCCCTCTGTATGTTCATTTATTTAGGCTTATTAACCAGTTTAGCTTCACAGCCATTTTCATTTATATTGGTTTTTATTACTATCCAATGCACTGTAAGGGCCACTTTTATATACAAGGTGATCATACAATTATTGTACCATCAACTTTGTTATATTACATTTATACATCTAATTAACCTCATCTATCCAATCAATGTGTATCTAATTGGGCCGGCTCTTGCACTACATAGTTATTGGTAGATCTAAAGGAGATTGTACAAATTGCCTTGTAATGTGTGTAGTGAAATCTAGAGCGATTTTGCCTCAGTTTCTATAGAAATGACAATGGTTTCACAACAGAAGGAAGTGAGGGTAAATCTGCAACAGGGATAGAGACCAATCAGGAATTTGGGCTGACCTCTACTCAACTAAAAAAAAAAAAAAGCATTTATATTTCTGCCTGCACTGCTCTTAGGCTGCATTCACACCTGAGCATTTTGTCGCCTGAAGCCTGAAGCTACAAAACGCTAGAGGGGAAAAAATACATTATTCTCTATGGAGATGGTTCACATCTCCACTCCAAAACGCCTGAAGCCCTACGCCTGAAGCTCAAACAAGTTCCGGACCCTTTTTTTGTTGCTCGAATCGGGCAGATTTGGGCGTTTTTCTTCTTTTTACATCGTGACCTTGTGCCCTGCACAAAATCGCGGTAAAAACCGCCGCAATTCGCGCGATTTTCTGCCTGAAACCGCTACGCTCAGGTGTGAATGCAGCCTTAGACTTGGTTCACACTATGAACAGTATGTGAATCGCACATGAACCACACCACATTCTTATTCTTTTCACATGCAATTCAGGCTGAATAATTCATTTTAAAATAGACTCAAAATCATACTGCATCGTACTACCTGCATGTAGCATTTTTGGAACCACACTGCAACCAGATCACGTCATATTGTACCATGAACCCGGTGCGATCAGGTGCCAGCAAATGCACTGTGTTTTGCGACCTGCGTTTGGGGTGTCATTAGGATTGCACTAAATTAATGCATTCATAGAATGCATGAAGGTAAAAAGCCTTGAGCCTTTAGACCCACTTTAAGAAAGGATATGATTACAAATGTACAAATCTATCAAAGATGACTAGTAATAACTGTAATAAACGGTTTGGTCTAAGGTCCCTGAAGTGGACACGCACCCATGATTTGAGCTTAAAATAAAGGAGGTTTAGATTGAGGAAAGGGATCTATACTCTTAGAGCAGTAAAAATTTGTAATTTCTTCCCCCAAGAAGTGGTAATAGTTGAGAGTGTTGACAAATGTAAAAAATGTTTAGATGTCTTCCTCAGGAAACAGAATACACAGGGCTATTGGAATTGTTGGAAAACAAAAAAATACACAAATACAAACACATAGGCTGAACTAGATGGACCTACTAAAAAAAATTACAACATTTGTTGAGTAATAAGGTAAAGGTGTCCTGTGATATACATAATGCAATACAAAGAAAATTATGACTGACAGAATTGTACACCTTCCCTAATATTATCGCTTACCCAAATCTGTGATGAGTATAGGCTCCTGTAATGGAATTTCTGCCATGGGGACATTGTTCTTCCCAGTACGCACTTTACCAGGCTTACGCTGTTGACGTAATCTCCGTAGCTCACACTGTTTAAAATGTGAAGCTATGTGAGTTTTTCTGTGTCCTGAAGTACGAAATTTCTTTTCACAATGAGGACAAGCAAAAGGCCTAACACCTGAGGAGAAAAAACACAATACAAAAAAATGGATTATTCCGAATGAGTGGCACTTGGGGATTAATCTTTCTGTCGTTTGCAGCCGTATGGTAATGGACTGCATCGTTATGTGTTTTAATACATTATATGATGTTCCAATTTAAAAATGTACTTTCCTCTTCTGCACAATGCCCAAAGCAAAGAAAAAAAAGTGCTTGTTCATCTGTGACATTTTTAGAGATGAAAGCAACACATTTTTGTATATTTTTGAACATTTCTCATTAACATATATTCATATCACAAAACATTGCAAAAAAAAAAAAAACACAGTTCTAACTGGAGAATTGATGTTACCTTCCCCAGTTAATCAAAATTATATTTAAATACAAATGTATCATCCACAAAGAACACATCCAGGGTCAACGTTTACATCTAAATACACATGGGAATGAGTGCTGCAGTAACACGTTTTGCTGTGCATTTTCACCTATGTGTTCACTGCATCTTTGAAAGATCATCTTCAACAAACTGGAATAGGACCACACAGAACAACAAGATACCAGCACTTCTTAAAGCGGAGGTTCACACAAAACTTGAACTTCCGCTTTTCGGAACCCTCCCCCCCTCTGGTGTCACATTTGGCACCTTTCAGGGGGGAGGGGGGTGCAGATACCTGTCTAAGACAGGTATTTGCACCAACTTCCGGGCATAGACTCCCACGGTCTAGTCTACGCCGCTTCCCGTCCCCGCCCCCCACCGTCTCCTGGGAAACACACAGGTCCCAGGAGATTGCGGGGACCAGTTAGGACATGCAGCACGACTCGCGCATGTGCAGTAGGGAACCGGGAAGTGAAGCCGCACTGCTTCACTTCCTGATTCCCTCACCGAGGATGGCGTTGACAGCTGCTGAGAGATTGATCGGCTTTGGCTGCCGACATCGCTGGACCCTGGGACAGGTAAGTGTCCATTTATTAAAAGTCAGCAGCTGCAGTATTTGTAGCTGCTGGTTTTTAATTTTTTTTTTTTAGGTTTAAGGTTAAGTTCACATTGGCATTAAAAACGTCCCTCAAACGCCTATGCAAATGTTACAATGGACAGCACACAGTGAAAACATGAAACGTTAGGGGCACGTCACGTCCCTTCAAAATTGAAGCCTCATGTTGAGTCAGAAGGAGTTTGAAGTCTTTCAGCGCCTCCCATTCAAGTCTATGGAAACGCACCGCAACCGCACCAGCATGTGGTTGCAGTGCGTTGGTACAGTGTGAATTTTAGCCAGTTGCTAAGGGGCAAGCCTGGAAGACAGCTGCTGTGTCCTTAACAACTGATGAGTCATCAGCTGTTAGGGGCTTCTCAGCTGACTGTTGAATGTAAAAAAATAATTGATGGCAATAAAATAAATAAAAATCTGTGAAAAAAAATAAGTTTTCCATTGGGTCTGGTATGGATTTTAAGGGGAACCAAAATCCAAAATAAAAAAAAGCCCCTTGTCCTCATGTTGATGGGGACAAAGTCCTCTTCCTCACAACCCTGGCGGGCTTCCCAGCCCACTCCTTAACAACCAGCTATGGTAGGCGTTTGTGGAGAAGTTTTAACAAGCAAAAAACACTTGTCAACTGCACTGCAAACGCGCATAGGGCATTTGGGGGAGCATTTTTAAATGCTCATTAAACGCTCAACCGCACCTATCAACACACATTAACGCTATAAACGCGTTTGATAAGAGTCAGTATTTTGGGCAAGTGTGAACAAGCATTAAAGCAGTAGTAAAAACCGCTTGGTCACTTGTATCTACAGGTCAGCTTTTAATAAAGCTGACCTGTAGGTACAATGAATATCTGCTAAATGTGCACCATTGAACATTAGCTGGCTGAATGAAAAAAAAAAAAAAAAAATGACACATCTATGGCCAGCTTTAGTTGCATTCCAAGTATATATCTAGCCACCCAGTTTAAGGACATGGAGGACCACTTTATCAAGATAATAGCAACTGCCAAGTGCAGTGTGTAACATTTATATACGGGTGCAAAACACACTCCTCAATTGCAAGTACAGCCCCCACATGTGGTTGCCGTATATGTTTCCACCTTTGAGTCTAGAAGAGTACCTTCACTTTTGCTAAGGAAAAAAAAAAAAAAAACATTCCTCTCTGAGTGATCAATGTACATTGCAAGGATTTTAACAAACTTTGTTGCAGATTCCTACTTTTTCTTATTCTGAAAAAATAGCTGTTTGTCTGTGTCCAATGGCACAGTGAACATGTATGGGAGTGGTTTTATAATTATCAAGCGGCTGCTGCACCTGCAGGGCTCTAACGAGGAAAGTGGCACATTAGATGTGTGTTCCATTTGGGTGTATCTCACCAAAAAATGAAATTTTTGTTGCAGGGGATGCATATCTGACTTAACCCCTTCAGCCCTGGAAGGATTTGCCCCCTTCCTGACCAGGCCATTTTTTGCGATACGGCACTGAGTCGCTTTAACTGAAAATGATGCCGCTGTGCGACGTTGTACCCAAACAAAAGGTATGTCCCTTTTTTCCCCACAAATAGAGCTTTCTTTTGGTGGTATTTGATCACCTCTGCGTTTTTTATTTTTTGCTCTATAAACAAAAAAGACCCACATTTAAAAAAAAAAAAACAACACAATATATTTTGTACTTTTTGCTATAATAAATATCCAAAAAGATTATATAAAAAAAAAATCAATGTCTTCATCAGTTTAGGCTGATATATATTCTTCTACAAATTTTTGGTAAAAAAAAAAATCACAATAAGCGTATATTGATTGGTTTGCGCAAAAGTTAATAGAGTCTACAAAATAGGGAATAGATATATGTAGTTTTTATTATTATTTTTTTTTTTAACCACTATAGCCCCGGAAGATTTGGCTGCTCAATGACCAGGCCATTTTTTGCAATACGGCACTGTGTCGCTTTAACTGACAGTTGCGCGGCCGTGCTGTACCAAAACAAAATTGACGTCCACTTTTTCACACAAATAGAGCTTTCTTTTGGTGGTATTTGATCATCTCTGCGGTTTTTATTTTTTGCGCTATAAACAAAAAAAGAGCGACAATTTTGAAAAAAAAAAAAAAAAAAAACATTATTTTGTACTTTTTGCTATAATAAATATCCCCAATTTTTTTTTTTTTTTAGAAAAGCAAATTTTTTCCCCAGTTTAGGCCGATATGTATTCTACATATTTTTGGTAATAAAAATTGCAATAAGCATATATTGATTGGTTTGCACAAAAGTTATAGCGTCTACAACATAGGGGATAGATTTATGGCATTTTTAGTATTCATTTTTTTTTTACTAGTAATGGTGGCGATCTGATTTTTATCAGGACTGTGACATTGCGGCGGACAGATCGGACACTTTTGACACTATTTTGAGATCATTGACACCTATACAGCGATCAGAGCTAAAAATAGCCACTGATTACTGTATAAATGTAACTGGCAGGGAAGGGGTTAACACTAGGGGCGATCAAGGGGTTAACGGTGTTCCCTAGGTGTGTTCTAACTGTAGGGGGGATGGGACTGACTAGGGGAGGAGACCGATCGATGTTCATACTTAGCATGAACACACGATCTGTCTCCTCTCACCTGTTTACACACCCAGATCCCGGTTCTCGCTCTGTCGCGATCGATCACGCGTGCCCGGCGCGTGCGAGCGGCTGCTGTGATGTCTTAAAGGAGCAACGTACAGCTACGGCGATTTGCGAAGCTGTGCCAACCTGCATCAGTGTAACTGCAGCGGCTGGTCGGCTAGCGGTTAAAGTATAACTAAAAGGCAAAACTTTTTTTTTTTTTTTTTGTTTTGGATAGGGTGGAGAGGGACCCCCTGTCAGTTTTTATTGTCGTGTATGTCCCCGTTAAGGAGCTATACCCTCTCTATTTGTTCCATTTATCATTATCCTTGAAAGGGAAAGTAAAAAAAAAAAGAAAACTTCCCAAATATTGGGTTGTCTGCAGAAAAGTAGAAAAGGGAAAGCTTTGAATGGGAAGACAGTTTTGTGACCTAGCAGGCCTTAAGGAATTCCATCAATTTGTAGGGATTGCCTCTCACTTCCTTTTTAGCAAGAGGATAGTAATTGAAGGGAAATCTCCCCAATGGGACACAAATGGTGAAAAAATTATCTGACAGGGGTTATAACACTCCCTTGATCTATCCAAAATGAAAAAAAAAAAATGCCTACAGTTCTACTTTAAGTCTTAGTACAGACTTCTGGGAAAATAAGTTAGCCAATCACACAAGCAGGAAATTACATTTTAAGGGAGCGTTCTGTACACCATCTGTGTACAGAACGCCTCTAGGTAGCCATATTACATTGCATTTTAAAGAAAATAACAGCGCTGCAGTTTGATTAGGAAAGGTCATTTTTAATAACATTTAATCGCAATATGAATGGAGTCACAATTGTGTAAAGCTATAATATTTTTTTATTAGTTGCTATTTTTTTTCTCACAAAAGTGGAGTAACCCTTTAAAGAATACATTGCGGACTGCAGTCCAGGGTCAGAGAATGTACGTTTTACTTTTTTTGCAACGACTATGATGACATGTTGGCCTCACTAATTCTAAACACAAATGGTACTTACAACTGGGGATTATTTTGCAGCTGTGTCTATATGTTGCATACTGCACTTACCAATTGCTATCAACTCGATAAAGGCCCTAAACACAATATAAAGTGCAACAGATGTGGTCAGTACACAGAAGTGTAGTGTGAATACAGGCCAAAATGCGGTATAAAAATCCATGCTTTATTTTTATCAAATCATTTTTATAAGTTCTGTACAAATACGAATTGTCAATAAAAATTATCGATTTTATTGTGGCGATGGGTTTTGAATATCTTGTTGCTTATCTTGTTGTTTGCGGTGCCACTAAGCACTATGTATCCAAACTAAACACTAGGCTGTTAATGCAATGTACACTCAAAATGCAGAATTTTTCAAACAAGCTGTAAGTGTAGAGAATCATACACAAGACAAAAAGGATATTTTTATCGCAAAATGCAAGGAAACAATTTTGCTGTGTAGCTCTAAAGTGGATACCAAACGCGTGTTACTTTCCAACCAATCCCCATAGTGACAATGCAAATCCTGAAATTAGTGTACTTAAACAGAGCACTGCATAGGAAGAGAGCTAGGAGGCATTAGACACACTCTCGACAAAAAGGTTAGTTCTGTATGGAGTCTGTCATGCAGTTTATTACTGATTTGTAGGAAACAAAAAAAAAAAAGGATTCTGAAATTTTATTCTGTAAATTTGTCCTTCATTTATAAAAGTGATGTATGGATTAAAACCTCAAATGTGAAAGTGTTTTGAAGGAAGTAATCCAGTGGCGCTGCTAAGCAATATGTGAAAAATAAAAAATGAACAATAAAATATAATGAAGTGAAAGAATTCCACTAAAATGAAACCATGTAAACAGTATTAATGTTGAAGAAAACAATATTAGCTGTAAACAAATGAAGGAAACACCACGTGAAAATAGTGCAACAATCCGTAAAATAAATTGTCCTTTGAATATCTGTGACAGAAGTTAATCTTCAAAACATATTAAATCTTCAAAAAAATTATGCTTTAGATTCTTCCACCACACCAACGTGCACCGTGATCCCGCTCCCAATGAGACCGCACTCACCAGATGGTAATGCCAGCCACTCTCGTGGTTGGCACTTAAGCTGTTAGACCACACCTGGGTCAGTATTGGATCAGAGCAGTACATATCCATATGTGGAAATAAAAAGTGAACAGTGCTCCACATAGTGGGATTCTATTTCAAAAAAAGTTTATTCAACCATATCCAAACACACACACTTCAATGGTGTCACTCACATGTTAAAATTGAAAAACCAGCAGTGAAATTCTGCAAATGTCTCCACAGCAAACAGTGAATAGAAGAACTGACTTGGAAGCACACCAAAACTGGTCACACAGGATCCCAAGATGTACCGCACTGTATCTCACCCACTCCAGACGCTGTATGCAATATTCTCACTATCCAGTGGCTGCTGAGCTGTAACTGTAGCAAGCGAAGTACCGGGATCTCCAAAAAACACGTCTATTTAGTCAAAGGATTCTTACTGTCCGTGTGGCCACGCCCCTGACATGTTTCGTCATTTGACTTCTTCCTTCTTCCTCCTTCCTTCCCAGCTAATATTGTTTTCTTCAACATTAATACTGTTTACATGGTTTCATTTTAGTGGAATTCTTTCACTTCATTATATTTTATTGTTCATTTTTTATTTTTCACATATTGCTTAGCAGCGCCACTGGATTACTTCCTTCAAAAAACACTTTCACATTTGAGGTTTTAATCCATACATCACCTATATGATTATTTTTAGAGTGGCAGCTAGATCACTTCACGTTTAGGGTTGTACACATTTTGTGTATTTACATCATTCTTTATTATTTTTGGAAGAATTGGCCCAGTGGAGGTACAATATTCCAGTAGGCGGGCATATATAGTACCATCAGATCCAAATCACTTCATTTATAAAAGCATGGAATAATGCAAGAGTAATACCCCATGCAAGCAGCAGCTTCTATACATGAAATACCTCTATGCAAACAGGGATAAATAGTTCTGTCATTTTATGCTTTAATTGTTCCACATACAAGTGGTTCTGGATGTACAACTAGCTGCTGGAGCAAAAAGTGCCAGTTAAGTCTCTTAACTGGCACTCCATCCAAATCATCTTCTACTGTTCCAAAATGTGACAAGTCACTGACACCCTTCCAATGGGAACATCTGCTCCAATAACAATATTCAAAGGTGGCATTTCCCCTTACTTTGGTAAAATTCCTTCTCAGTCAACAAATAAATCCTGATAGTGGTTCAAACACTTCCCCAGTTTATCAATACATATGTATAATATAGCTTGGCTGATGTTCCAGTTAAATGTAGGAGTACAGTATAGTACTTTATTGGTTTGTGATGAAAGTTATTAATTATATTGATGCAATCTTGGTTTTACAAATACATTTTTATTACATGTCAAAGGATTTCAAATACAGGACATGGCGCATGAGTGGCTGCGTGCCTTGAGTCTCTCTGAGTGATAAAAGCAGGGATGCTTGAAACTGTACAGCCGCTCTGTTCACTATATTTTGAATATGAATACATTGAATATTTGACATGAAGTAAACCTTTTTGCATTGGAGATTGTGTCCCAGTGTTATATACAGTATCTCACAAAAGTGAGTACACCCCTCACATTTTTGTAATATATCTTTTTATGCGACAACGCTGAAGAAATAACACTTTGCTACAATGTAAAGTAGTGAGTGTACAGCTTGAATAACAGTGTAATTTTGCTGTCCTCTCAAAATAACTCAACATACAGCCATTAATGTCTAAAACCGCTGGCAACAAAAGTGAGTACACCCCTAAGTGAAATTGTCCAAATTGGGCCCAATTAGCTATTTTCCCTCCCAGTGTCATGTGACTTGTTAGTGTTACAAGGTCTCAGGTGTGAATGGTGAGCAGGTGTGTTAAATTTGGTGTTATCGCCCTCACTCTCTCATATTGGTCACTGGAGGTTCAACATGGCACCTCATGGCAAAGAACCAATTGTTGCTCTACATAAAGATGGCCTAGGCTATAAGAAGATTGCTAGGACCCTGAAACTGAGCTGCAGCACAGTGGCCAAGACCATACAGCAGTTTAACAGGACAGGTTCCACTCAGAACAGACCTTGCCATGGTCAACCAAAGAGGTTGAGTACACATGCTCAGTGTCATATGCAGGAGGTTGTCTTTGGGAAATGGACATATATTAGTGCTGCCAGCATTGCTGCAGAGGTTGAAGGGGTGGGAGTCATCCTGTCAGTGCTCAGACCATATGTCGCACAGTGCATCAAATTGATCTGCATGGCTGTTGTTCCAGGAGGACGCCTCTTCTAAAGCTGCTGAAGACAAGTAGACTAAGGACCTGGATTACTGGAACCATGTCCTGTGGTCTGATGAGACCAAGATAAACTTATTTGGTGCAGATAGTGTCAAGCTTGTGAGGCGGCAACCAGGTGAGGAGTACAAAGACAAGTGTGTAGCATGGGGGTGGGAGTGTCATGGGGGTCTGGGGCTGCATGAGTGCTGCTGGCACTGGGGAGCTACAGTTCATTGAGGGAACCATGATAGCGTGAGGAGAAAAAAAAAAAAAAGCCGATCACCGTCGGCTGCCAGAGGGACATCGGTCCCGATCAAGGAGAGCAGCTGCCAGCTCATCTCTGCCCACCTACCAGTGCCCACCTGCACCACCTACCAGTGCCCACAGTACCATCCATCAGTGCCTCCAATGTCACCAATCAGTGCCTCATCAACAGTGCTGCCCATCAGTGTCACCTACCAGTGCCCATCAGTGCTACCTACCAGTGGCCATCAGTGCCACCTATGAGTGCCACCCATCAGTGCCATCTTATCAGTGGCCATCAGTGCCGCCTTATCTGTGCCTATCAGTGCCCATCAGTGCAGCCTATCAGTGCCCACCAGTGCAGCCCATCAGTGCCACCTCATCAGCGCATATCAATGAAGGAGAAAAATTACCTGTTTGCAAAACTTTATAACAAACTGTGAAACATGATTTACGCTTTTTCAAAATTTTTCCATATTTTTTTGTTTGTTTAACAAAAAATAAAAACCCCAGTGGTGATTAAATACCACCAAAAGAAAGCTCTATTTGTGTGAAAAACATTATAAAAAATGTAAATTTGGGTACAGTGTTGCATGACCGCGCAATTGTCATTCAAAGAGTGACAGCGCTGAAAGCTGAATATTGCTCTGGGCGGGAGGGGGGTTTAAGTGCCCAGTAAGCAAGTGGGTAACATATTTGTTTCTACTGAAAGTAGAAATGAATAGAAATGATAAAACTGACCAGTCAATTTTATTACAGCAGTTTTTTATTTTTTTAAGTTTTGGATAGAATGGGGGAAAGTATTATTTTTTTTTATTTCTCCCATGGAGGGAGATCTTCCCTCACTTTCTTTCCTTGTGACATCGAGACAACAAATGGGGGGGGGGGGGGGGGGGGGGGGGGGGCAGTTGTCACCAGGACAGGAAGGCACTGGCAGCAAAGAAAACATTGTTGGACTTTCAACCTACCTTATTTTACTGAGAATGTGTTTTAGTTTGTGTTCCAATAGGAGAGATTTCCCATTCTTTTCTATCCTGAAGGAAGAGAGGGAGAATCTCCCCAATAGCGACAAAGACACAATGTAAACCTAAAGCCCCATACACACGGTCGGATTTTCGCATGGATTCTGTCCGATCGGACAATGTTGTTGAAAAATCAGACCGTGTGTATGCACCATCGGACAGTGTACGTCGTATTGTCCGACGGACAAAGTCCTATCTCCTGCTGGATAGATTTTCCGACAACACGGTCCGATCACACCAAATCCGATCGTGTGTATGGTAGTCCGACCGGACAAAGTGCTACGCATGCTCAGATCACATTACAAGACCAAAGCTATTGGCTACTAGCCTCTACGTAGTCCCGTCGTAGGCAACAAACGTCACCACGTTCAGAATGATCGGATTTTCCGACAACTTTGTCCGACCGTGTGTACGCAAAACCAACATCAGACAAAGTATGACGGACATGGTCTGACGGACCTGGTCCTCGGATAATCCGCACGTGTGTATGGGGCTTTACTCTTCCCTGATCCAAAATAATGTAGTCTGTTAGCTGAAGTTGGCTGGAGATTGACTTTAAAAAATCTGTGAAAGCTCCACAGCTTACTAAACCTTGGCTGACCAGAACTGTAAATACATATATTATTTTTGATTAAGTTACCCAAAATGCTGCACGTCACAAGTTTTCTTTTACAAAAGACACCTTAATATAGCTGCTACTTGAGAAACAACAGAGCCGTTTTCCTCTCATACCATGTTCTCTGACAGACTAATAGCATACTTAGAAGGCAAATTAAATAATCCATTTTCCTCTAAAGCACCTGATATTCTAAGTCCATCAATCCTGCCATTCTGTGGCCAAGAGCAAGGTTTTGAGATCTTAAAAATAATTTGTAGTTGTCATTTTCTTAAGAATTTCATTTCACACATAAATTCTTCTCTTAAATACTTAGTGAACTACTGTTATAGGAGTGTGTGTGGGGGAAGTTCATCCAATTCTAATCTAGTAAAAGATACAGAGCAGCCGACTCATTCCAGCAGCAGGCTGCGCTTCTCAGATTTTAGGGCTGGTTCGCACCAGATGCAGTCCAGCGTGTTTTTATTTTGCATCAAATACACATGAACAGTGTTTAGCCACTTCATGCCTGCGCTACAGCCGACAGGACCTCCAGTTCTGGGAGAATGTCCATGAACATCCTCCCGCATGTGTGACTCATGCTCCTTGAGGCACGCATCGGGCGCACTCTGTGACCGCTGTGTGCTTTACCCACAGCTGATTGCAGATCGGGGTAAAGGGCCAATAACAGAGGCCCTTTACCATGTGATCAGCTGTGACCAATCACAGCAGTCACAGATGTAAATAGACTTTGTAAGTTATCGTCTGTTATCGGCTTTTTTTTCCTCACAAAGACAGCATGCAAGGAAAGGAGAGCGATCTGTGAGTACAGCATTTACACTGATAATCAGTGCCCTGATTATCAGTGCAGCCCCATCAGTGCAGCCTCAACAGTGCACATCAGTGAAAAAGAAAAAGGACTTATTTGCAAAATTTTATAACAGACACTAAGAAAAACTTGTTTTTTTCAAAATGTTCTGTCTTTTTTTGTTTATTTAGCAAAAAAGAAAAACCCATACCACCAAAAGAAAGTTCTATCTGTCTCACAAAAATGACAAAAAATAAATTTGGGTACAGTTTTGCATGACAGCACAATTGTCCTTCAAAATGTGTTTGCCCTGAAATCTGAAAAAAAAAAATGATATTGTGAAAGATAATGTTACGCTGAGTAAATTGATGCTCAACACGCTTCAAAATTCCACCCGTTTGTGGAATGATGACAAACTTTGACCCTTAACCACTTTGAAGAGGGATATCGTTGTTAGGCCCCTTTCACACTGGGGCGTTTTTCAGGCGCTACAGCGCTAAAAATAGCGCCTGTACAGCGCCTGAAAAAATCCGGCCCCATTCACTCTAGTGTGAAAGCCGGAGGGCTTTCACACTGGAGCGGTGCGCTAGCAGGACGGTCAAAAAAGCAGCATCTTTGGAGCGGTGTATTTACTACCCATTGAAAACAATGGACACCGCGGTAATACCGCGGGCAATACTGCCGCAAAGCGCCGCTGCGGCGGCGCTTTGCGAGGGGGGGTTAACCCTTTTTCGTCCACTGGCGGGGGTTAAAACCGCACCGCTAGCGGCCGAATACCGCGGCAAAAACGGCAGTAAAGCAGCGCTAAATATAACGCTGCTTTACCGCCAACGCCGCTCCTGCCCCAGTGTGAAAGGGGCCTTATGGCAGCAGCTAGCTATCATAACCCCGATATTCTTTTCTTCAGTGAGAGCTCCGGTTTCAGATAAAAAAATTGGTCTCTACAGTGGATTTACTGTGAGATCACTTTTAAAATCGGTGGCGGGAGAGGCCGCTTACCGGAGGTGTCGGTAGTGGCAGAGGTGATTGGGACCTCTCCCTGGCTTGGTATGGAGACGAGTGAGGGGAAGATGCCCCCCACCCATCTCCAAACTACTGCAGGGGCGGAAGCAACGTCAAAACGTCACTTCAGCCCATAGCTCTTAAAGCAACATTTTTTTTTTTTTTTTTTTTTTTTTATTATTGCATTTTAGTGTAAATATGAGATCAGAGGTCTTTTTGACCCCAGATCTCATAATTAAGAGGTCCTGTTATGCTTTTTTTCTATTACTACTATTCTATTAAGGGATGTTTACATTCCTTGTAATAGGAATAAAAGTGACAATTTTTTTTTTTTTTAAAGAACAGTGTAAAAATGAATAAGAAAAGTTAAAATAAATAAGAAAAAAAAAATTCCTCTTCAAACAGCCGACGTAGAAGGACGGCAAGTGGTTAATGGCGTGTGTGTTGAGTTATTTTGAGGGGACAGCATATTTACACTGTTATACAAGCTGTACACTTACTTTACATTGTAGCAAAGGGTAATTTCTTCAGTGTTGTCACATGAAAACATATAATAAAATATTTACAAAAAATTGAGGGGTGTACTCCCTTTTGTGAGATACTGTATGTCGCACATCAAGATTTTAGCTAAATGTTATTCTACTCTTAACAAATCATGCCAACTGAGCTTAAAGCTTTGCTAGTAAAGATAAAGTTCATGTTTTGGAGCAAGCTATACCCGTATTTAGGAGTTCCTCTCTCTTTAACCTGTTGTCACATTTCAAAATCGGAGTGGTGCGGGGGTTCCCCTTGCACAGCCAAGTCATTCATTCACAGTAATCTTTGAATAAACTACAAGTCCTGTCTGCCCAATTTGGCAGACGGCTTGTAATTCTCCACCTCTCTCTCTTCATTGGCCATCTTTGTAACAGAAAGCCCATACAGAGGTATGGGCAAGAAAGCAGATGTAGGCTTCATGTACACGAGACATTTCTCAACCTCTCCTGAACACTGGAACATCACAGCTAGTAATCCACGTTTAAAAACGTGTGTTTAGCAGCGTTTACAAGCCGCATTTGCGTTCAGGAGCGTTTACTAAAGATAACCTCAGGAGACCCTCCCAATTGATTAGAAAGCACTAAAAACAAGTATTTAACAATTTCAGCCATTCTTTGAGAGAACAGTGTAAGTAGCAGCTGAGAAAGCAGTGTGCTTGTAGCTAGCTGTTATTTTTTGGTTGGTTTGTTAATATGGATCCCATGATGTGTGAGGAAATGCTCCTGATGTTGCTTTTGCTAAAGGCTCCAAAGATGTTAAAAATTGCATGAGAGGACCAGAGTTCATCGCCACTGGACACATCCATTGATGGCTCAACACATGTCCACAGGATACATTTCTAATATGTATGTTCAGCTGCCTAATTACCCAGAGACATTTTGTGTCCGGCGAAACCGATGTCCGCTGAGAACCCGGCGATCGTTCAGAGAGGCAGAACGACTGTCTGCCTATTTAAACAAGGCAGATCGTGGTTCTGCTAGTAAGAAAAACAGAGATATTGTGCTTCGGCTAAGCAAGAGCACAGATCTCTGTCTTCTTACAGTACAACCATCTCCCACACAGTAGGAAAGCACCCCAGGGAACACATTTAACCCTTTGATCACCCCTGGTGTTAACCCCTTCTCTGCAAGTGTCATTAGTACAGTGACAGTGCATATTTTTAGCACTGATCACTGTATTGGTGTCACTGGTCCCCAAAAGTGTCCCTTTGTATCAGATTTGTCCTACGCAATGTTGCAGTACCGCTAAAAATCACTGATCATTACTAGTAAAAAATATATAAAAAAATTCCATAAATCTATCCCATAGTTTGTAGACGCTATAACTTTTGTGCAAACCAATATAGGCCTATTGGGATTTTTTTACCAAAAATATGTAGCAGAATACATATTGGCCTAAATTAATGAAGGAATTAGATTTTTTACAAATAAAAACCACAGAGGTGATCAAATTACACCAAAAGAAAGCTCTATTTGTGGAGAAAAAATGACATCAATTTTATTTGGGTACAGCATCGTGCAAATGCACAATTGTCAGTTAACCACTTAAGGGCCGAGCCTCTTTCTGAGATTTGTTGTTTACAAGTTAAAAACATATTTTTGTTGCTCAAAAATTACTTAGAACCCCCAAACATTATAGATTTTTTTCCCCCAACACCCTAGAGAATAAAATGGCGGTCGTTACTACTTTCTGTCACACTGTATTTGCGCAGCGCTCTTACAAGCGTAAGTAAAGTTAACCCAATTTTTATTTTATATTGTGAAAGATAATGTTACGCCGAGTAAATTGATACCCAACATGTCACGCTTCAAAATTGCGCCCCGCTCGTGGAATAGGGACAAACTTTTACCCTTAAAAATCTCCATAGGCGACGTTAAAAAAAAATTCTACAGGTTGCATGTTTTGAGTTACAGAGGAGGTCTAGGGCTAGAATTATTGCTCACGCTCTACCGATTACAGCGATACCTCAACATGTGTGGTTTGAACACAGGTTTTTATATGCGGGCGCTACTCATGTAATGGCCCTTTAATAGCTATGGGTGGAAGTAACATTTTGATGTTGCTTCCACCCTGTAATGATATGGAGACGGGTGGGGGCCATCTTCCTCTCACTCGTCTCCATGTCAGGCTAGGAAAAGGATCCGATTGCCTCCGCCACTACCGACGGCTCCGGTAAGCGGTGGAGGGAACCGGAGCGCGGCGGGAGGGGGCCATCTCCTGCCGCCGATAAAAGTGATCTTGCAGCGAATCTGCCACAGAGACCACTTTTATGTTGAAGCGAACTACCCGCTGAAGAAGAGGATACCGGGCAGCTAGCTGCTGCCATAACAACGATACTCCTCTTTAAAGTACCGACGCATAACGACGGTGGGCGGTCCGGAAGTGGTAACGTAAGTAACGCAGTGCCGTACAGCAAAAAAATCAATAAGGCCCCTTTCATGCGGGCGGTCCGTTCAGGTCCGCCTGTCAGTTTTTTTTGGCGGACCTGAACGGACCCTCCATAGACCTCTATGGAGAGTCGGATGTCAGCAGTGACATGTCTGCTGACATCCGACATGCTCCGATCCGAAAAAGTGTGACGGAGGAAAACCCTATTTTTCCATCCGTCTGCGGATCGGATCGGGTGATGACGGACTCTACGGTCCGCCGTCATCCGATTCCCCCATAGGGGAGAGCGGCGCTCTGACAGGTCCGTCCCTGCACAGAGTGCAGAGACAGACCTGTCATCTTCCTGCACAGCGTGGGATCGACGGAGCGATCCCCCGCTGTGCAGAGCGGGCTCCGTACATGGACACGTCCGTGTGAAAGAGCCCTTAGTCTTCATTCACACTTGTGTGACTTGTCATGCAACTTTGGACATCAAAGCTGCATGACAAGTCGTTCCCCATGTTTTCCAATGATACCCATTCATATATGAGTGACTTAAAGGTTCAGCCACTTCTGGGTGGAACATTCTTGCCTGACCTGAAACTGTTCAGGTATCCTGTCAGCCATGGGTGCTGTAGCTTTCTAAATACAATAGTTGACAGAGAAGATTCCTTCATTCATACTGTTTAGACTGGATGGAGGAATAATTTAGATTTCTATTGTTCAACCAGTGAAATTTACACATGCATGGCCAGCCTAAATTTCAAAGGAGCTTGTGCATGTTGGTACCATGCGTTTTCCAATTAAAGGTACTTGAATTGAAATGCTATGGGCATAATGTGTTAAAGCACACATCAGTGCATACGAAAAAAAAAAAACACATTCATGTGTTCTGCGGTGCAATGATATGCATTTTAATGCATGTTACAATGTCTGTTAACATGCATTTTGATGTGTGTCTATTGGTTTCAATGGAAAATGCATCTCACCAAAACTCATTACAGTTATAGTTAAACCCACAACAGTAAAATCAGTCTGTATATGTAGTAAAGCATTCCTATTATGCTCACTGTGGTGATATATAGTAAAGCATTCCTATTATGCTCACTGTGGTGATTTGGCCATTGTATCTATATCTACAAAAACAAACATACTGTTGGTAGAAACAAAGGAGCAGTTTAGTCAACAGTCTATCCACCAATCTGTTTTATGGAAATCAAAATATCAGACCAACATAAGTCAAAACTGATCAATTGTGTATATTTGTGTGGAATTTTTTATTACATGTGGGCTTCTTTCAGGCCCTGGTCTGCCCCATTAGAACAGACAAAACTCTAAAGCCAAACAATTGTGTCACACATCTAAATAAATGGCTTATAAAATAGAATGAAAAGATAGCTGGGAAATCCAGCTGCTAAAAAGTCACACCTTTGCCACAACTTTGTTCCTCTCTGAATGTTATCTGTGCTCCATCTGGGAATCAAAAATTTTTTAACCTCGTGCAACAAAATTATTAGTAATAAAAAATAAATATTTCAATGAGGGCACTTGGGGGACCATGTATCCCTCATAAAAGGTTGAACACTTTTTCCCACTCCTCTGCTTAGTTTTTGATTAGGTTATCTCAACTAGTGCACCATAGTAATCAGAAAATGGCCCAATATGATGTGAAAAGTAATTATAAGCATCACAAAAAGTAAAATCATTTGAAAGTTCACCAACTCAAATTCAGTAACTCTGTATATTACACAATAACTTATCCAGGGCCAGGCTGAGTGGTAAGTAGAAGAGGTGGCCGTCTTGGGAACTTCAGCAGGAAAAGGGTAAAACAAAGGGAAGAACCTGCAACCTAAGCTATCAAAAAACAGGAAGAAGATCTGGACAGTCGCACTCAAAAAAACATTTTTTCAAAAATTCTTGTGAACAAAAATACAAGCCACAACAGAAACAGACAGGAGCTAACGTGCTTCACACTTCAATGTAGCGCTTAGTCATAGCTATGATGCATTGCCGGTACCTGGGCTTCCAAGCTGGATGAGAAGGTATTCCACTGTCGTTTGACCTACCTGGAGCGGTGATATCTCTCTCTCTCTCTACCTTGATTTCTGGATCCTGCCACCTAAGCTGCTAGTATAGTTTGCAGCTCATGAGGGTGATGCACCTTGGCCTTTTTACTTTGAGTGCTAAAGGACCTTGTCCCAGCACTGAACTTATCACACCATTCACCTGGAAAATATCAGACAACTGAAATCAAATTACAATGACTTACCAGTGTGTAGACGTATATGAACCTTCAAACTTCCAGAGGTAGAAAAACATTTCATGCAAAAGTCACATTTAAAAGCTTTAATGCCAGTGTGTGTCTTGATGTGAGCGGTGAGGGTACTTTTCACAGCGAAGGCCCGGAAGCACTGCAGACATTTGAAAGGCTTCTCATGTGTGTGAATACGAATGTGCCGCACCAAGTCACTGGGCTTCTTAAATTCCTTTGCGCAGTATGTACACACATGCCATCGGACTCCACTTTCCTCTCGGACTGATCCTGAAACTAAGGACATCTTTGTTAGTCAGTTGTGGATACGTGATTTATTCATAAACTCATCACAGTCATAAAATCATAACAATTGTGTCAAGATGGCCACATAGCATAATGCAGATAGAAATAATCCAGTAAAAGTAAAGAGCCTGAGTCTACCAATGAGAAACAGCTGCCCAAAAGAGCCAATTGGGTTTTATATTTTTTCTAACCTGAACTGAGAAAGTGCTTTTTGGGGTTAGCTCTTGCTTTACTTTTTTAAATTGGACAATCAGACACAACATTGGGGTTGTTTTAAGCTGTATGATGAAGCTTAGAAAGATTTTTAAATGTGCAGAATTACTTTCTAAAAGTTTATCAACTGCTTTCCATCCATCCCTGGCGTCCCTTTAACAGAGTTAACAGGGTCTTTACACCCAAGGGATGGGAAGGATTAGCGATCGTGAGACCAGTGCGATTGGCTCTCACAGTGGTCACATGATTGGGAATAAGTCTTAATCATTAGTGAGGAACAAGAGATGTCTTTGACAGCTGGGTCTCTGAAAAAAACCTCAGCTGTTCATTTGACACATATGTGCAGAGGCAGAGTGTAGGCACATCCTTTTACCACTGCACATGTGTTACGTGGACAGTAAGAGATGATAGCTTCTTTTACAGATACTCTTTAACAGTCAAACACCACTATACATTACAATAAATGAAAGCTTGCTCAGTTCTAAATGAAAACCAAAACCATAATCATCCAACAAGCTTCAGTACATGGTCTTGCCCCACAGAACCATCCCTCTAACAAAGTTCAAATGTGTATATGTGAAACGTGTTAGAAGGGAGGTCCTCGTGATGGGACCATGTGCTGAATCTTCTCAGCTTAACCGTTTACAGTAACATTTGAGGATATGCATGTACAGCAATTTCAGCTGGCTACAGCACTGGCTCTGCTTGATCTTGCCAACATGCAGTCTTCACTACAGACGACTTCTGCTTTATCAATATTTAATCAAAATGCTCAGTTTGCCTCGTCCAGGTTTGTAAAGAATTACTTTAGTTTTCTTGTATTATTGCAGGATTTGTCTCAGTCAGTTACAGTATTACCTGGCGTGAATGGAGATTTTTTTTTAAATATCCTTTTCTCAGACTTCTCTGTCTTATCCTGATCTTCTTGAACCGCCCCAGGCTCCTGGTCATTACAGTCCATTTGCTGGCTTGAAAGACATTCAATTTCTTGATCGGTTGTCTTGGCTTGACTTGTGTCACTGGGAAGTGGTACAACTGGAATTGATGACAGCCCACTGTTTTCTAGAGCTTGCTAACATGAAAGCAATAGAAAAGAAAATGCCATAAATCATTGCACCTTCTTCACAAATTTTCATCAAAACATAATTATCTAGTAAAGTTATACCTATAAAAAAAAAAAAAAAAAAAAAGCTAGGACTTCCCAAAGTGTGTTGTTTCTAGGATCGTGTTTTACATTACTTCTGAAAACCTGATGCCTAATTTGCCAATAAATTAAAAACTAAATTTTTTTAAATGTAAAGTAATTGGTAAATATATTACTCTAGGTTTATGACTGGTAAAGGATCCATTTTGAGGAAGTCCATTATGAGTAAGACGTTATAATAATCCTTCTGCATATTAACAAAGTATTAGATTGTCATTTTTAGATATATTGTTTTCCAGTTGAAAAGATGAAAATCTCAATAAATTGAAGTTAGCATTGATATATTTAATTTTATAGTATAGGAATTGGGAGCCCAATCCCCAACTAGGCTACCAAGGAAATATGGGGGCAGTTTTGGACTATCGCGGTACACTAAAGGCAATACAATGAATAATATAAACATATTATATATATATATATATATATATATATATATATATAAACAGTTGCAGGTGATTTTATTGATGCCAGAAAACAAAATCATCATTTGCATATAAAAACATAATAACGTTACACATTAGGTCACCAATGGGCAGTCACAATAAAACAATTGATCACAGATGTAATTTTCCTTCAACTCAGAACCGTAACATGTTCCGTGTCCGAGTTCCCGAGATTGGATGCTCCAGTTTGCCCCTAGAGACTCAGGCAGGGGTGGACAAGATTAACCACGCTCCCACTCTGGGCCTGCGGTCTTTATGGCTAAAATACTGGGGTCACACACTGGTATCATCCCCCCTACTGTATATATATATATATATTATATATGTTTATATTATTCATTGTATTGCCTTTACTGTACCGCGATAGTCCAAAACTGCCCCCATATTTCCTTGGTAGCCTAGTTGGGGATTAGGCTCCCAATTCCTATACTACTTGATTCCTGGATGATGGTAGATGTTCATATATATGTATTCTTGCTTTTCATTATAAGAGGTCACACTCAATTCTTATATTTAATTTTATGTTTTGTAACTAGCAATATTATTAATGACAACTGTGAATATGTGAAGTTACCTGTTAGCAACAAATAGGTGTAAAAGATTGAATAGTAAAAGAAAATAATCCATAAAAGAATAAGAAAAAGTAAAATAATAAGAAATAAGAGTACAGGGGTAGGGAGGACATCAGGGTTCAGAGGCAAAAAATTTTTAAAGACGGTAATAAGAAAACTATGTGAGAGGGTGTCAATTACCATGACGAGAGTACTCGATTGTCAAAGTTATCTGGTATGCAATGTTTGATCCATGGTCTCCATAAATGATCAAACTTCTTCAAATTGTCTTTATCTAGAGCGACCAACTTAGCATGTATGAATGATTGATTCATTCTGAGCTTGGTTTCTGCAATGTTCAAAACAGGTGTTTTCCATGCGTTAGCTATAGTCTGCTTCGCGGCTGTCAAGAATATAAGGCATAGTTTAAATTGTTTATGTGTGAGAAAGTCTGGCTTTAAATTTAAGAGAGCTGTTATCAAGTCTGGTGTAATAGAACATTCAAACATTTTTGAGGTTATTAGAAAGACATTTTCCCAAAATGTATGTACAGTTGGACAATTCCACCAGATTTTGTATATATGTACCTTGTTCGAGACAGCCACGAAAACAGAGGCCAGAGTTGTCAGTTGAAAATTTAGCTATTCTAGCAGGAACCAAGTACCACCGTGCAAGTACCTTATATGACGTTTCAGCTGCCATTATGTTTGTTTAAGAAGATTTAGCATTAGACCATATATTAGACCATACTGGAAGATCAATATTGCACCCAAGATCTTTTTCCCATTTAGCAACATATGATGGTATATTTGGGTCTGATTTAGTGAGAAATTTAGAATAAATTATTGAAATGCGACTCTTAGCATGTGAGTCTTTTAGACAGATTCATTCAAATTGGGAGAGGTTGTTTATGGTACCATTAGTATTAAGGAGAGGAGCATAAAAAAAATGTAATTTAAAAGGTAACAGAATATTTCGGATTGGGGGAGCCCAAAGGATTTGCATAGTTCCGGGAAAGGACGGATTGATTTTGCTGAAATTAAGTCATATAAACATGAAATGCCAACCTTAGACCAGGTTTTAAAAGTTCTGGGAGATATCCAAGCTGGATAAAAGGCCGGATTTTTATGAAAAGAAAGGATATTATATGGAGATTGGGTAGACCGTGTGAGATTTATGTCTATCCCAGATAGTAATTGGATTTTTTAAAGTCTTTCAAATCTATAGGATGTAACCATAGGATATTATTTATAGAAAGAGGATCACAATCCATTGCTTCAATTATTACCCACAAAGGAATCTCTATAGTGGCGTGATATTTCGATAGTTGTGCTAATTGAGTAGCCCTGTAATATATCGAGAAGTCTGGAAATCCCAAGCCGCCCAGTGGACTTAGGGAGGTACAACGTTTTCCTAGGAAACCGTGGTTTGATTTTTCCCCAAGTGAATTGTATTGCTTTTTGTTGTATAATTCTAAGAAAGTAGGCAGGAATATGTATCAGGAGAATATGGACATTTTTATTATATAATTTTTTCGAACCAAGAGATTGGTAAGGATGACCAATTAGATAACAAACTAGAAGTTGTTTTCAATAAAGCTGGATAATTAGCAGCAAATAGAAACGAGGGTCTGGCAGTGAGTTGAATACACAAATATGGAAGGCTATGGTCAGCCCATTTAAAGGGTAGTGAATCTGGCATTGTTCGTTTTTCCTTTTCAGTTAATGAGATGTTCAACGCCACTGATTTTTGAACATTGACTTTAAGACCTGAAATGACTGAAAATTCATGTAATATAACCATAAGGTTGGGGGGCAGAAACTTGTGGCAAGGACAAAAATAAGAGGATGTCATATGCAAATAAGCATAATTTGTGGTGACATCCACCCAATTCAATACCCGTGATGGTAGGTTCCATCCTTATTCTTTGTGCCAAAGGTTCAATAAGTAATGCAAACAAGAGTGGTGAGAGTGGACATCCTTGACGTGTACCCCTCTGCATACCAAACTCTTCCAATTTGTAACCTGCATATTTAATGTAAGCTCTAGGTTCGTGGTATAATGCAGAGATCCATTGTAAAAAATGTGGGCCAAAGCACCATTTATTAAGGTTAAAGTGCATATAAGACCATGATATTGTGTATTAAATGCTTTCCTTAATGTCAAAAGAGAGAAAACAGGTAGGAATACAATGTATTTTAGTGGCATGCGACAAAAGGGTTGCATGTCTAATGTTATCGCTAGCCTGTCGAAAAGGCATGAAACCAACTTGGTGTATAAGATTACCTATACATTTTGTTTAGCCTGTTGGCGAGAATTTTGGCTAACATTTTTATATCCAGATTTAATAAGAAAATTGGGCGGTAATTTGACCAAATAGTGTCATCTGTATGGAGTTTGGGAAGCATGCAAATGATTGCTGTTAGAGTTTCCTTCCTAAAAGAGAGTGACCCTTAAGGAGAGAATTGAAGGTACTAGCTAGAACCGGGGATAAAGTTTCCGCAAATGTTCGATAATAAAGAGCAGAAAATCCATTAGGGCCAGGTCTTTTATTTAGTTTCAGATTCTTAATAACATTGGTCACCTCACCAACCGATATGGATTCCTCCATCATTTCCAATTGTGTTTTGGATAATGAAGGAAAAGAAATATGAGAGAAGAAATTGTTCGCTTTAGGAGGTATCCATCTCACTGTCAGATGAATATAAATTGGTTAAATGTGATTTAAGTTTTTGTAGGATTTTCAAAAGGGTTATTAGAGTATACATCTCTGGATATTTTGAGACGAATAGGTTTGGATGGAGTGTGACAAGATTTTAGTGCACGGGACTAATAGCGTATTTCTTTGCGTTCATATAGAAATTATTTTGTGATCTTTTAATGGTTTTTGTCTGCTGACTCAGTGAGAAACAAGTCAAATTCTAATTTGGCTTTATCTAATTTCAATCTCGATAATGGAGAGGGGTTATGTTGAAATGCCATAAGACATGCATTCAAATTTGTTTCTAGTTTACAACAAAGAGCTTTTTGTTCTTGATTATATAGTGCAGCTTGTCGCAAACATATGCCATGGAGGACAGGTTTATGTGTCTCCCATAGAGTGGTCGGGAAAATGTCAGGTGTGGAATTATATTTGAGATATTCCTTAAGCGCAAGTTCAATACTAAGTTTATGTGGTGAATTTTTGAGCAAAGAAACTCCAAGTAGCCATGTGGGGGTCACATGCTTTTGGGATTGTTGAAGCTAGAACAGTATAGATTGCACTATGGTCAGACCATTGTATGGGAACAATTTTTGATGCCAAAATTTCAGGAACCATACCTATGGTCAAAAATATATGATCAATCCTCGAGAATGAGTGATGAGGATAAGAATAATGTGTGTGTTGTCTCTTGGTAGAATTCAACTCATGCCAGGAATCTACTAAATTATATTTCGTAATAAGTTTCGAAAAAGAGTGTTGATGAGACCTTTGTGACTGAGGTATTGGCGATTTATCTAGAAAGGGAAAAATAGTCTGATTAGAATCTCCACATGTAATAACAGTACCTATTTTATGTGAGTCTACGGTTTGTAGTAAATGGGAGAGAAAATAAATAGGTTGTTTGTTGGGGGCATAATATGACAAAATGGTAATAGCGGTATCTAATAAATGTCCTGTAAAAATAAGATAGCGGCCTTCAGGATATTTAACCGCTTCAGCCCTGCAAGATTTTACCCCCTTCCTGACCAGAGCACTTTTTGCCATTCAGCATTGCGACGCTTTAACTGACAATTGCGTGGTCGTGCGACGCTGCACCCAAACAAAATTGACCCCCAAAAATATATTTTAAAAAACATTTTTTTCCCTCAGTTTAGAGCGATATGTATTCTTCTACATTGTTTTATTAGTAATGGTGGCGATCTGCGATTTTTATCGTGACTGCGACATTATGGCGGACACATCAAACAATTTTGACACATTTTGGGGACCATTGTCATTTATACAGCGATCAGTGCTATAAAAATGCACTGATTACTGCGTAAATGACACTGACAGGGAAGGGGTTAACCACTAGGGGGCGATGAAGGGGGTAAGTGTGTCCTAGGGAGGGATTCTAACTGTGGGGGGGGGGATGGGCTACAACTCACATGACAGCGATCACTGCTCCCGATGACAGAGGCAGAATGGGGAAATGCCTTGTTTACATAGGCACTTCCCCATTCCGTGGCCCTGTGACACGCATGACAAGGGCATGGTCACCCCACCAATTAAAAAGGGATGTACAGGTACGCCCATTTGCCCACCGCTGCCATTGTGCCGACGATTGTGCAGGCATGCAGCAGTCGGCAAGTGGTTAATCTCTTTTAGCAATTTAAATGGGGTGTTACGGTTAAAAGCAATAAGCACACAACGCTGTTTTGTTGAAGCCGAGGCCGTAAATACATCTTACTGAAGTATTTAGGGGTGGATTGTGCAGTAAAGTGGGTTTCTTGGAGGCATACAATGTGTGCTTTCTTGGAAGCAAAGGAACGAAAGGCTTTGGTAAGTTTTTGTGGAATGTTATATCCCTGTACATTCAGGGATAATATATTTAAGGGAGCCATGGCATTAAAGAGTTATAAAATATGGTATCACAAAATCAGAGACTGCATAAGAAAGAATTTGGATCGGGAATATAGGGGATAAAAGGTAGATAAAAAAAGATCAAAAAGAGTATGTTAATTTTGAATGTCATGAATATGAAGCGTAACGTGTAAGCTCATAACATATCCGTTGAGAAAGTCTCCCTCCAAGGGTACATTGGCTACTGTCAACTGCCTATTGAATCAATAAGTAGATGAGGGAAGCAAGAAGGGAGCACAAGGAACATCCCTGCAGAACATGGAAAGCCAACCATGAAAATTGTACCATTACAATCTGTAAAACAAGAATAAAAACAAAAAATGCCCAAGCATGGATTAAAGGTTTGAAGACTTACAAAATATGACTATTGGCAAGGGGTCCAGAATTCATATTAAGTTAGTCTTGTGAGACTGAAACAAATAGGTGGCCATATCACCTTTTGCTAAAGTTGCCAAGATATTCAATACAACTTAATAAAGAAGAAAAATGGTTTAAGAATGAAAATTAACAATATATCAATAACATCTCTAGTTTTCATAAAATAGAGGACTAAAGCCATATACACAAGAAGATAGAAGAAAGAATCTCATCAACATAGCCAAATGTTTAATAGTAGGAAAAAAACCATATGAAGGTCATTTGGGAAAAAAATAAATCTGAACCAGTGCATTCGGTTAATTTCTTAGAAAAGGGGAACCTTGGTGAGAAACAATTTTCAGTCCATGGAATCATCCAGATCCGGAGATCAAAAACGACTTCTTTTGTGTGGACTGTGGTGTTAATTTCTTCTTGATGGTGTAGATGATTTACCAGAAAAACACGAGGTCGATCTTCGGCGTGTGTCGTCAGGGTCTTTGGCTGAATTCATCAGGCGGCAGGTCCTGTAATGTGGTTTGTTTGCAGATCATTTGTATTGCGGCATGTGTATTTGGAGCCTTGATAAGTAAAAGGCACTGAGAAGGGAAAACCCCACTGATATGTTATTGAATTGCGTTGTAATATCTGAAGAAGTGGTTTCAAAGCTTGTCTTATGTTGATGATTAGTTGTGATAGATCTGCAAACAGTTGGTAATTATGTTCTTGGAAAATTAGAGATTCTTTATCTCTTGCTGAGGCTAATAGTTGTTCCTTTGTACGATAGAAAAAGAACTTGGCAATAATAATCGCGAGAAGGGCCTTCTTTTTTTTTATGTGTTAGGGCTCTATGAACCCTGTCTATCTCGAGACGTTCTACCGGTATACAGGCATACCCCAATTTTAAGTACACAATGGGGTTTATTTACTAAAGCTGGAAAGTGAAAAATCAGGCTCATTTCTGCATAGAAACCAATGATCTTCCAGGTTTGTAGCTGGTTGTAGTTCTTTAAAAAATTCGATCATTGTGGCCTGTAAGTCAGTCACAGTTTCAGGAATTACTCTAATGCACAAATTAGAGCGCCTAGCACGATTTTCATAATCTTCCAATCTGGTCTGTAATACCGTATTTTCCTCTTTAAGGTTTTCAATTTCTGTTGAGTAATTCAGACACGGGTTGGCCCAGTTCCCTAATCTCTTTAGTGAGACTGGCAGTAATATGGTCTGAAGTATTTTTTTATGATTTTTGGTTTTCCTATTTGTTTAATTTATGGTCTGAAGTATTTTTTAATGATTTTTGAAACAGTTTTCCTATTTGTTTCAATGTTACTGGGGAAGCCATTTCATCTTGCGAGGTATTCCCAGTATACTCCAGCTTAAAAAAAATTTTTTACTGAGAGGAGTTGAGAATGTGTGTGTGCCTTTAAAGTTCTGTCATCCCTGCATGACGCTTTTGAGGGGGACAGCTTCAGCACCATTTTAATGTCTGTGTGAGGCAGCGCAGCTTTGTCGGTTTTCAGCTTCAAAAGAGGGTGCTTGTCGCCGGTAAAGTTTTTTTTAATGCGGCAGGGAGCTGTGGATACATTTGAGTGTGGTATATTTGCGGGTAAGTAACTTACATCCGCCGTTATTAGGTTTTCCAGTAACGCAGGTAACGGAGCTTTATACGGACATGACCGCTCGGCTCCGCGCATGCGCCCCCCCCCCATGGAATATATCTGAAGACAATAGTACACATATTAAGTGTAAGTGAGTATGTATTTCGACTGTATTTTTTTATATACAGATATCAAAGGGGCATAAGAGCACTTTATGACCTCAAGATACTACTGTCTCGATTTCCCAAATTCCCATATTTTCCAAGTAAATCGCATAACGAAAACCACTCCCCAAAGCATAAGGTTTCCATTAAATATATACCATTAAAATTAGACTGATCATTTCTTTGCCAGTGGGTAAACGTACAAAATCAGCAAAGGATCAAATATTTTTTCCCTCACTGTAAATTTCAGGGCAGGAATTTTAAGAAAAATGGAGAAAAATGTGTCCATGTGTCTCAAAGTAGCCACATACACTTGTTCTTGTTTTCTAATTTGTGTTAGAAATTTAACATATACTCTATAACATAGGCATTTTCTTTCTTTATTTGTAGAAACCAAGCTACCTTATCTTAATGTGCACTTACTCACCTGTAAAATGTCTCTGTTAATACCCACAGCAATATTCAGTGGCTGTCCTGACTGCTGATTCTGTGGGTTTTCTACAGGCACGGGCTCAGACAGCTCTAGAAGCTGCTGGATAACATCTGCCACAGCTGGCTGCTGTCCTTGCTGTCCAGAGGCTGAGGAACCTGCTGTGTCTGTCTGAGCTTGCACAGAGCGAAAAACTATAGTCTGTTGGGGGAAATAAAAATATGCATATAAAGTCGTCATCATCAATGTTTTCAGAGAAAAAAAAAAAAAAGCAAAAACACGGTCATTACAAGTATGAAATAATATTCATATAATTTTAAAACTGTTAAGTAAGTCCCTTTAATAGAATGGTATACAGTAAGTAAATATTAAAAAGAAAAGGCCAATTTAGACCCAAAAGACTGACTCTTAAGACCCTTAGAGCTGAGCATTGGCAATAGAAATAGCATTGGTAGCTTGGCCTATTCTTCTGTATTAATTTTGTTAGATTTTTTTTTTTTTTTGCCTTTTATGTCGTTCAAATTACATTTAATCCCTTTCATCAGGCTGCAGGGAGACCATTCCATGTGCTCACTAACTGTGCTAGGAAGAAGTAATTTATTTCTGGCTCCCCTCACACCTGGCCTCACTACATAGTCCAAGAACGAAAAAAAATCATTACCAAATATAAAAGTAAATACGGTATACCATGCAGACAAAATACATTTAAATGATGCACTGCTTACATTCATTTATAAAACTAAGGCAAACTAGACAATTTGTACACTTTTAGTAAAAACATTTAATTATAATATTTATTTACCTCGCCAAAAAGTATTTAGATTTGTGTTGTATATATGTTGTAAGACACACTTAGGAAAAATACATGGACTGTATGAAAAATACACAGAACTCATTCGTTGAAGTGTTATCAGCATGTACTATGCAAGAATGTTCCGTGTAGTGCTTTTTAAATTATTAGGTAACGGCAAAACACAACAAAATTGGGAAATAAGAAAACGTGACCACCAATATACAAAATGTCAATACAACTCAATAAGCCAATAACATTCCTCGTCATCATTTTTGGAGAAACAATGTTCTTCTTCAGTAACAAATTAAAGAACTTGACAAGTAATTATATTCATCTACATCTATCAAAAAAGAGGTTGACATGGAAAACCTGTTACAGAAACTGTACAGTTTTACGAAAGGTGAATCCTACTAGCTTTAGCACCAAACTTTTGGGTTTTGTTGTGAAACAATTATTAAGCAACATGTGATGTCAATTGAACAAATTCATCACCTTTAGTTGTAATAAAAACACCTACATTAACCACTTAAGACTGGAAGGATTTACCCCCTTAATGACCAGGCCACTTTTTGCGATACGCCACTGCGTCGCTTTAACTGACAATTGTGTGGTCGTGCGATGTTGTACCCAAACAAAATTTACGTATTTCCCCCACAAACAGTTTTCTTTTTGTGGTATTTGATCACCTCTGCAGTTTTTATTTTTTGCGACCGACAATTTAAAAAAAAAAATAATAATTTTATATATATTTTATTTTTTTTTTTTTAACTTTTTTTATTTAAAAATCCAAAAATAAATAAAAAAAGTAATTTATATAATATATATATATATATATATATATATATATATATAATTACTTTTTTTATTTATTTATTTTTGGATATTTTAAATAGCAAGAAGTTAAAAAAAAAAAAAATATATATATATATATATATATATTTATATATATATATAAATCCACTGATTAAATGTATAAATTACACTGGCAGGTAAGGGGATAACACTTCTGGTGATCAAGCGGTTAAATGTGTTCCCTGGGAGGTGTTCTTAAATGTGGGGGGAGGGGACCGACTGGAAGTACAGAGAGATCGCTGTTCCTAATCACTAGGAACAGACGATCACTCTACTTCCCTGTCAGAACGGGGATCTGTTTGTTTACATTGACAGATACCTGTTCTGGCTCTCTGTGGCGCGATCGCTGGTCGCAGGCGGACATTGCGGCCGCCGACCACGCACATCAGCCCCCCCCCCAGTCGTGCAGCGTGCACGCGCCTGCTATAGCTCTTAAAAGGGACTATAGCTCTTAATCGTACCGGTGCGGTGATTTGCGGGAACGAGCCGACCTGCCGCCGTATAATAAAGACGTCTGGTCGGCAAGTGATTAAAAAATAGAACAAGGATATTATGCCATAGCTCGAGGAGTGGGCGTATGATGCCACATCCCAAACATATACTAAAGAACAATATAGAGGAATTCTCTACACAAAAAAGTGACTTTAGAGGCTTTGTATCATACTTGGGCAACACAATTAAAAAAAGAGAAACATTTTTATATGACAAACCCATACAAAAAGATAAATGATGGGGTCTACATAGCTACCCCAGTGAAATGGCAATCAATGTTATTCACATTATATAAAGACAT
>CM053030.1:193677681-193720181 GCA_028564925.1 Lithobates sylvaticus | reverse complement strand
AAAAATACCTTGTATGAATAAAAAATCTAGAAGCTGTATATATCTGATGTATAAAAAATAATCCTCATGTGCAAATTATTGTGCAATAATAAAATTCATCCAACAATATGCATCAATATGAAATATCCGAAATATCCCAAAAATATAATGTGACCAATAAAGTGCAAATCCTCTATATAATATTGTGCAAAACAGTGAAATATGGATTAAAAGTGCAACATCAATGAAATGTGCAAATAAGCATAATGAAAAACACATATATAATGTGTGTCAGCGCCGGTCCTGGTGAAAAAAACAAAACGATTTGCTGAAAATTTTAAATCGATTTGACCTCTCAACTCTATTCAAATATATTTTTTCCCCAGCCCTAGAGCTGCATTAACTTTTTTATTTTGATATTTGCAAGCAAATTCATAATTTTTTGACATTTTCCTTGCGCGTAATTGGGTATTCTTTGTCTTTGTAAAGTGAAGCTTTACCCCATTTACTAATCTTTCGAGGAACTGCACATGCAAAGTGCACAGTCTATGTGCCTTTTAGAAAAAAAATTGGTGCGGGGTTCCCCTTAATTTCCATATCAGACCCGAAGGGCCTGGTATGGATTTTAGGGGGACACCCACGCAAATTTTATTTTATTTTTTGGTTTGGGGTTCCCCTTAATATTCATACCAGACCCAAAGGGCCTAGTAATGGACGGGGGGGGGAGGGGGTTTGGATCCCATGCTCTTTTTTTCAATTATCTGTATCTATATTGCCGAGACCCGACAATTCATTACAGCCGCGATAAGTTTTACATGACAATTTTTCCTTTAGAAAAAAAAAAAAGAAATGTAATTTTGCTGTGGTACTGTTCTAAACATGGGAAAATGCGCCACTTTACAGGCATACTATAGACGTCCCCCAAGCATGATATTTAAAAGGTATATTTTATTTTTAATTGTTTCACTTTAAGCATAAAAAAAAAAAAAAAAAAAAAAAAAAAAAAAAAAAAAATCACTGCTCCTGAACAAAAATGGCTGTTTTAAAAAAAAAAAAAAAATTTGCATTGATACATGTCCCCTGGGGCAGGACCCACATCCCCAAACACTTTTTATGACAATAACATAGCATAGCATAAAAGCCTTTAAAATTAGCACTTTTAAATTTTCATGTTAGTGTCCCATAGACTTTAATGGTTTTCCGGCGGCTTTCAAATTTGCCCCGAACACCGCATATTGTTCGGTGTTCGCAAAACATCCGAACAACCAATGTTCGGCCCCAACTTATGCTCGGGCCGAACCGTTCGACCATCCCTATTTGCAAATAGCACAATGATCTTTACTATACAAGTGATAGCTTTGTATCGGATTGGCTGGTAAAACAGCTGATCTACATGAAAAAGAGATATCCTCTCAAAAGGAATCAGCATAAAAATACAGCTGTTGCCACTGCTGATTTTTATTTTAAAGTTGCTTGCCTTAAGGCTGTCATCCTAATCCTTGTGTCAGGATTTTGTGAATTGTTTCCCTGGAACAAGCATGCGCAAACCATAGGTTTGGATTACTGATATGCATATGGCTGGCCAAGGTCAGTGACTCACTAAATAGTAAAGCAGAGATAAAGATGACCATGGAATATGCACCTTCAAAAATAGTAGCAGCTACCAACTTTCTATACTGACCGATTACATTTAACCCTTTTGCTGCCAGAGCCGTTTTTGCGTTTTTTTGCACAATCATTTTAGGCCTGAAGTCTACAAAAAACCTACAAATATTATATATTTTCTGAAAGCAGATACCCTAGAGAATCAAATAGTGGTAGTTCCAATCTTTTATGTCACACGATATTACCGCAAAGGTCTAGGAAACGCAAAATTTCAGTAAAAAACACACCAACGTGAATTTTGGGGCAAACGAACGCAATAAATTACCCACATTTCAGTACCCTATATTTTCTATAGACAAATGTTTAAAAGTCCCCTATACGTATAAGTTTAGTGGTACAGAGGAGACCTTGTGTTAGAATTATTGCTCTCACTCCGGCGTGCGCGGCGATATGCAACATGTGTATCGCAATCAATGTTTTCACGCATAGGCGCCCCGCATTCGTGCATGTATATATTCTCCACCTGCCGGCACCCACCATGGTGCTCCCAGGCATGCCGATGGGCAAGCGGAGCCTGGTAAGCATGTGTAAGCAAGTGGGACGCGGTGAAGGGGGGATCGCTGGTACCGGGGGTGTGTGCTCTCACCTGACAGGCAGGAGTCTGCCTGTCAGTTTCACAAACAATCCCGGTGGCTGCAGCCACCGGATTGTGTGCAATACCCCCCGCTGTTCAGTCCGTACGACGTACGTACCTGGCAGCGAAAGGGTTAAAGTGAACCCGTGGCTAGGCTATGGACATTCCAGTAATTGCATTCTGAGTAGTAAATTAACTTTTAAACTGGTTCTAAAGCCAAAAAATGTTTTACCGTAATGTGCTCCCTGCTAGGTAAAAAATATTTTATAGCTTGTTGCCCTCCCCCACCTCCCTAAATACTTACCTGAGCCTCAATCAATCCAGCACTGTGCATGGCTGAATCTCTCCTCTCTTGCTCTTTACACAAGGGCCTTTGGCAGCTGTCAGTCAAATGCTATGCAAACAAAGTGGGGGGCTGGGCCAAGTAGACACACACAGCGTGGGAGCGAGCACGCATGTATACTTGTATAGCAAGCAGCTTCCTATGGGGGCACACGGAGAAGAGAAGGAGACAAGATCGCAGAGGATAACAGAAGAGGAGGATTGGGGCTGCTCTGTGCACTACTGCACTGTGCACTACTGTGCACTACTACACAGAACACAGAGTCTCCAAACATTATACTGAGCAATCAATTTGGGGCAGCCCCACGGTCGGTCAGGGCCCCCCCGCACTTACCCCATCTCGTGGGCAGCGTTCCGGGCACCCTGCACCCTGCGCCCACCCTTTTTTTGAAGCCTATTAGTGCCTCTGGCTCTAATCATGTGCTTTAATAAATAAATAAATAAAAAACCCAATTGAAAACCATGCGTCCAGTGGCCCACATGTAGATTAGGATGGGGGGGGGGGGGGGGGCGCCACTGGTGAATACTGTGAGCTGTGGTGTGCTCCAATGACACAAATCAGCTTTGCAGAGACACATGTTGCCACAGATAAAAAGTGCAAAAATATATGTGTATGTTAACTGCTTCCCGACCAGCGCACGACGATGTACGTCGACGGAATGGCACGGACAGGCATAAGGGCGTACAGGTACGTCCCCTTTAAGATGCCGCCGTGCCATCGAGCACGCTGCCGGCGGCGCACGCTCGCGCCGGTCGGGACCCCCGCAAGGCCGGTCGCAGGTCCCGATCGTCTCACGGGAAGGCTGAACGGGGAGATGCGTAAATAAACAGCATCTCCCCGTTCTGCCTAGCAACTAGTGAGGCTAATCTCTGCTCCCTGTGATTGGAGCAGAGATCAGCATTCACTAGCTGACAGCCACGCCCCCCCCACAGTTAGAAACACGCCTCTAGGAACATGTAACTCCTACACTGCCACCTAGTGGTTAACCCCTTCACTGCCAGTATCATTTACACAGGAATCAGCGCATTTAAATAGCACTGATTGCTGTATAAATGACAATGGTCCCAAAAAATGTGTCAAAAATGATGTGTCCGCCATAATGTAGCAGTCACAAAAAATAAAAAAAAAAAAAAAAAAAAAATCGCTGATCGCCGCCATTACTAGTAAAAAAAAAAATATTAATAAAAATGCTATAAAACTATCCCCTATTTTGTAAACACTATAACTTCTGCGCAAACCAATCAATAAATCGCTTATTGCTATTTTTTTTTTACCAAAAATATGTAGAAGAATACGTATCGGCCTAAACTGAGGAAAAAATATGTTTTTTTATATTTTTTTGGGGGATATTTATTACAGCAAAAAGTTAAAAAAAAAAAGTGTTTTTTTTCAAAATGTACGCTCTTTTTTTGTTTATAGCGCAAAAATTTAAAACTGCAGGGGCGATCAAATGCCACCAAAAGAAAGCTCTATTTGTGGGAAAAAAAGGATGTCAATTTTGTTTGGGATAAAAAAGAAGAGATAGTGGCGTGCAAAATTAAACTAAATATTTAAAAGACAAAAAACTGACAGATAATAGACATGGGAATGCCAATTAAAAGCTCCGGGTAAATAATTAAGCATACATATGATAAAAAGTATCAAGCAATAGTGCGTAAAGTGGTGTGATAAAAACCAAATCATGTGATAAAAGCAATCCTGGTTAAAAATGCATCATAAAAGTCGCATGGTGTGACTGGATAAAATAACAGTGCATCCAAGTGTATATAAAATCAGTGATGTGATATAAAAAACGTGGTGGAGATCCTTAAAAGCATATAATGTGCATCCAATAAATTGTGAGAAGGAAGTGATCCAAACGGATAAAATCAATATATCATATGAGTGATATAGGGACTTGAGTAATATAAAGTGCAACAGAACAAAGGAGACTGAGAAATCTCAAATGCCAAGGTGGAAAATATATGATAGTATCAGATCCGTGCCAACTAAGTCGTAATGGCAGACTGAAGTGAAAGAATAAATGCAAATGCTAAAGTTGTGAATGGCGATTAAAAAATCGCAAGGTAAAAAAAAATCCTGTGCAGTGATCCGTGTGTTTATTCTCGTGCAATCCTAATGGGGATATGGGTGGCCCCTTACCTTACAGCTGTAAGGTTACAGCAGTATAATATGGGTCTTTATGGTCAAAGGTGACCGTCCTCTCGGGGATGTCTTTCTGGTTTTTCAATTATCTGTCCCAGGTAGTTTCTGTCTGTATGTTCCGTGTAGTTCCCTTCAGCTTACTCCTTATCCAGGCAGGGGCAGGGAAGGGGGGTGGGGGGTTGGTTTTCACCTCAATATGCACATGAAATAAAATTGCCTCATAGTGTAGTATGTCAGTGATAAACGAGCATTTATTACAATCAAACAGGTAAACAAGTAAAATGGGTACTCACATTAAGCAGTGAATACAGATACAGGGTAAAAATGAGCTTCGAGCTCGGTGGCGTCACTTCCGGTAGATCACGTGTCCCAACGCGTGTTCGTCACTGGTCACGTGACTTCATCAGGGTTACCTAGTGCCTCTACCAGGGTCTTTAAATAGGCTGTGTAATAGTCAATTAGCGGCCATTTTGGCGTAGCGCCGATCACCGGAAGTAGTCACAGATACGTCGCCGGAAATGGAACGGCGGCCATTTTAGTGGTGGTTAGGCCGCACACAAAACAAATGTGATGAGGTGTCAGCAGAGTATGTAAAACAAAGCCGGAAACGGCGATGATCCACTCTAACTGATACATAGGTGCATAACGATAGCTGACAAGGCAGCTAAATGTATAATATAAGTTACGGCCATATGATAACGTCTGTACATGTAATAAAACAGGGGTTGATTATAAAAATGACATAAATACTAATAAAAACGCCAGTGGCAGTATTTATCCATACTGTGTATAGAATGAGGAATGTTCATCTCAGTATAATGGATAAATGGACATAGTAAAAATTATGGATAATAAGTATTAAAATACGAGGAGACGTAAATATATATATATATATATATATATTGTAAAATATATATAAAATATAAAAGTAGAGTAAAATATACCGGAAATTACGTCAAAATAATACATGAAGTACATTAATGCGGTAATTCATAGTGGTAGAGCCTGTGAATGGAACAACGAGGTGACAGAATAGAGATGTGAAAGGGTCAGAGACCTCCAAGGTGCAGACATATTCCAGGACTAAATAATGGGGACACCTTGATCTGCATGGGTAAACGGACCAAGGGGGATCGAGTAAGTGATTAAGCTGTATATAAAAATATTTTTAAAAAATATATAAAATATGTCTAAAAAATCTTATATGTAAACATCTAACAATTTTAAAAGTCACTGAGGAAACAATTGAGATCAAATTCTACGTTCAGGCCATGTGGCGTGAGGGTATTTAGGGTGAAGATCCATTTAGATTCCAGTTGGCTTAGGGTCCTCACCTTATGTCCTCCCCTCCAATGTTTAATATAGGGCTCAATGCCCCAGAATTTTAAATGTGAGGGGTCCTTATTGTGATGGATGGCAAAATGTTTGGACACATTGTGTTTATCAAAGCCCTTTTGGATATTTCGGACATGTTCTTTTATTCTAACTCTCAACAGTCTCTTGGTGCGGCCTACGTACTGGAGCCCGCAGCTACATTCAAGTACATATACAGCACCCATTGTGTTGCAGCAGATGAAGTTTTTTATTCTATGGTTAATGCCAGTGCTGTTTGATACAAACTCTTTTCTTTTTTCCACTGGTAGTTTAGTTCTTGTGCACGCATAGCAACGTTTGAATCCTTTACTCGGGGGGTCTGGAATATTTTTTACCACCTTATCTCTGATTGTTGGGGCTCTTCTGTATACAAATTTCGGATGGTTTGGAAGAATTTCCTTTAGGCGTGTATCAGCTTGTAAAATGTTCCAGTTGCGTCTTATAATTTTTTCTATTTGCTTATGTTGTGCACTGTAATCTAAAATGCAGTGCCAAATCGCAAAAAGTGGATATTGTATATCCAGTTTTTGTGAGTTTTTGTGATGGCACGTGTCGAGTGGTAAATAGCTGTTCCGGTCTACATCTTTGAAGTGTGTCTTTGAAACTAGTTTTCCATTTTCCTGCCCTATCTCCAAATCCAAAAATGTGATCTGTTTGTCACTGATGTCCCATGATAGTATTATGTTCCTGTCATTTTTGTTTAGATTTTCCAGGAAGTTGGTTAGTTTGCTCAGATCACCTTTCCATAGAATAAACACGTCATCAATATAGCGACGATATATATGGAGCTCCTCTGGTCTATTTGTGAATACTGTTTCATTTTCCCATTTTGCCATAAAAAGGCCTGCTACGCTGGGGGCAAACTTGGCCCCCATTGCTACTCCTGTTCGCTGATGGTAATAGTTGCGGTTGAACGACCGCGCAATTGTCAGTTAAAGCGACGCAGTCGCAAAAAGTGGTCTGGTCTTAAGCCAGCAAAATGGTCCGGTCTGAAAGTGGTTAAGGGACTGCAACACCTGCTATTAGGAAGGATTTTAAACATCTAATGCCCCGTAAACATGGTCGGATTTTCCGACGGAAAATGTTAGATGGGAGCTTTTTGTCGGAAATTCAGACAGTGTGTAGAAATTTCTGTCGCACAAAATTTGAGATCTGGTTCTCAAATATTCCGACAACCAAATCCGTTGTCGGAAATTCCGATCGTGTGTACACAATTCAAACGCAAAAGTTCCACGCATGCTCGGAAGCAAGCAGAAGAGCCACACTGGCTATTGAACTTCATTTTTCTCGGCTCATCCTACATTTTGGACGTCACCGACGTCTTGACATTCGCAATTTCCCACCAACTTTGTGTGACCGTGTGTATGCAAGACAAGTTTGAGCCAACATCCGTCGGAAAAAAATCCATGGATTTTGTTGTCGAATATCCAATCAATGTCCGATCGCGTGTACGGGGCATAACATGCCAGTGAAACTTAGTTAATTCCTCCAGCAAATACCAAACACTGAGCTGTATGTTTGCAGTTGGCTGAATCTAATTGTCAATTACATAAGAAAAAGCTACACTCACTGTGCTCTATCATATTCATAATATTGAAACCACATCTGCCGATTATCAAAGAAAGAAAAGTCTACTAATGCAAACTAAAACAATGTTGTTAAACATGAAGGAAGTCATGCAAATAAAACAAAAGGATCATATACCGTATATACTCGAGTATAGGCCGACACGAATATAAGCCGAGGCACCTAATTTTACCACAAAAAAAATGGAAAAACGTATTGACTCGAGTATAAGCCTGAGTGAGAAATGCGCAGCTACTGTAAGTGGAAAAGAGGGTCAACAATGCCCATTTGCAGCCTCACTGTGCCCATTTGCATGCCTCACTGTGCCCATTTGCAGCCATAGGTCCCCCAAATTTCAAACTTGGTAGTTAATGGTTCCTAGATGCCCCCTATCTGCAGCCAAAATTTGGGGTCTATGGACCCAAAGGGTCCTGAAATAACATTGCTGCAGATGGACACAGTTGACCAACTTTGGGGCCCGTATCTTTGGGCCACTTGGTGCTAGGAACCCCGAATTTGGTATGCAAACTCACAACATATGGCACTACAACATATCCATGGGGTTCCTATTACCATGTGACCCCGAGATACGGGGCCCCAAAGTCGGTTCAGAAAATGTCAAGCACTTTTCTGCAGCAGAGAATGACATTTTCTGAACGACTTTGGGGCCCCGTATCTCGGTGCTAGGAACCCCATTGGATATGTTGTAGTGCCATATGTTGTGAGTTTGCATACCAAATTTGGGGTTCCTAGCACTAAGAGGCCCTGAGACACGGGGCCCCAAAGTCGGGTCGGAAAATGTCATTTTCTGCCGCAGAAAAGTGATTGACTCGAGTATAAGCCGAGGGGGGCACTTTCAGCACAATAAAATGTGCTGAAAAACTCGGCTTATACTCGAGTATATACGGTAATACTAATATAATACTAATACTGAGACCTATGACTTATGTCATATTGGTCCTTAGTTTTTAAAGGTTATCACTATGTCATTTCTTGACATTTCCTCACCATTTTATAGAGACGTGTATATTTGTAATTTTAATATGCATAGGTTAGACATAGAGGTCCCATGACTCATGCCATGTTGGTCCTCGGTTTACAACCACTAAGATTACCATCATAGCACTATTACAACATTTTTGGTATTTCGCCACCACTATATAGCTATGTGCATATATGTAATGTTATAACATAGATTAATGGTTAAATAGTTCTTACTGTTAGAATTTTGTACTATCTGTCCTTTGTATCTTATACTTTGGTATTTTTGTACAATTTAATGGTTTATTTGCATTCTGCACAGCCCGACTTCACCTATGATAAATTTTATTATGGATAATGCCATTTTATTATTATTTGCCTAACCAACGTGATCCTTCGATCATAATATAGTGCCACATCCCCCAGCACTTGCGTTCCAACATTTGCATTGCATCTCATGATGTTTTTGTTCCGGTTTAGGTCACTCTGCGTACGCAGATGTGAGTGTGCCAGCTTCCCGCTGTTGGCTAGATGGGGTGTGCGCTATTGGTCGACAGCCAAGCGTTCCCTTATTGGCTAGCGCCATCCAGTATGACTCATGATATCACATGACCACGAAGCACGCCGTCACGTGGTCACGTACTGCCGTCCACATTGATGGCGTGCATTACTATTGGACCCTCACACTAAGGTCTGGTTTCTGGCACATCTGACCTTACTTTTCATTGGCTTAACATAATGATGGTTAAGAAAGATGGAACGAACGCCGGCGAACCTGGAAGTGTGGCTGAGCAGATTGACAAACAGGTGCTGTACATCAGAAATATTTTACATTTGTTATATATAGCGCAGGGGTGGCTAGCTGGCGTATACCCCAGCAGAAGTCTTTGAGGACGAAACGCGTAGGGTGAATACGCCAGCTGAGCCACGTTTTTACTGCGCATTTGTTACTTTTATTGATTTTTAATTTTATGGAAAATATATATTTTTTGGATGGTGCCGCATTCTCGAAATAAATTCCATGTCCGCCCATTGGATTTACACCATGGAGGAGATTCTCTTTTGCTTTTATTTTATATTTCTGACATCAGAGAGGACTGCATAGATAATTGGAGCCTCCCAATTCCATTTTCCTGCCATCATTATCCCGCAGTTGGCGAGTACTGACTGGTGTTTAATCACAGTTTCCAGTATGCTTCAACGTTCCGGATTGGATCCTCCTGTGGCTACTGCCTGTCGGTTCAAGCTCGTTTGAATTACAGCTACTGGCTTCTGATTCCACCATTGCTGGTAAGAGTACCTCGTCTTTATTTCATACCAGATATATGATGTTAACATACGAATGGCGATACAACTTCTGAAAACCATACAGTGATCCAAAACGAACATATGCCCTTACACATGAAGTTTACGTTCCTGGAATTGATATGGATAAATATGTGTTGAACGTGCATATTCAATAGAGCCTAGTGTCATTGTTATCTGTTTGCACTGCTACCAGGTGCCTTTGGTGATCTATTGACAGGACACTGTTTTCTGCTAGCACACTGTATATGGACATATCATTTTCTCATATATGCGAGTTTGGTGTGACACTTGTTCACAGATTATTGTCACATTTTATATATAGATTAAATCACTGTTTTTCTTTGATTAAAACCTTTAGGGTGGTCACACCATTTTGTGACTTGTTTTGCTTTTTAGGTTGTTTTCCAGACACCCAATAATCCCTTTTTTTGATATATACACTTTCCCATTTGGGAATTCATCATTGTTTGTTAGTTCACATCACAGGTGTCCCTATGACTCCATGTGCATGAGACCATTTCAGCACATTGGAGTCATTGGTTCACATATCACGGTGCTATACGCAGGCAGGTTAATTCTCGCCTGGGTTTTGTTTTATTTGATGTTTCACTACATTATTTAATTATTAGTTATATGTTATGATTTGCATATATCTTCACTTTTACTTTCTTCACGGAAAGTTTGTTTCATTATCATCTAAAAACACATATTGTATTCAGATTCACATTCTGATATACTGATGCAATTTAGATACAATTTCAGCGCTACATATTTTTTCTTACATATAATACTAATTGCAGAGCTTTTATTTTGCTTCACACAAGGCTCATGTGAAATCCACAGATGCAGCTTTTAACTATGCAGGTCAAATATGTATCTGTGGCAAGTTTTCTTTTAAAAACAAGCTCACATTAATAAATGCATGTGCACTGCTTCCGTGAACAGCACTACAGACACGAAGAAGGTGGCAGTGTGACATTGAGAGGAGAGAAACTTATTTATTTTTTTTGTTAGTTAAGGGTGCCCCCTAGTGTGCTCAGCTGTTTTAGCACCATACTATTTCAGAACGTTAAAAAGGTATGGTTCTATTTGATTGAGCATTTAGGTGCAAAATTTCCCAGCAGAAACAGTTTAACACTTGGTATATCACTATCAGTGCCCAAATGTTTTTTCTTGAATAATTTAGGACCTGAGGCTTCTGCAGAAAAAAAAATTCTGTACTGTTATGACAGGTTCAAGCTTGTGGTCGATGTTAAGAAGCACAAGAATAAAGTTGAAGTAAAACAAATTCATTTATTTTGTCCCTACATATTGGAACAGGGCACAGGTTCAAGAATGTGCCCAATATTAGGAAGCAAACCCCAAACATAATGGACCAGGTCATTTTTTACATTTCAGCTTATGAGACTATTGATTTGGCAAGAACTGTATCTTTACTGAATACTGAAGTGGTTTATTAAAAAAAATAAATAATAATATGCATGTTGCATATTATTATTTTTTGTAATAAATGTTTTTTTTTGGCAATATTGACTTGCAAAAATATTTTTCTAGTTTAAACCATGTTTATTTTAAAACAACTAGTGTTACTGCAGATTTATAGTGCACATTTTATTCTGGTTTTCCCTTCTATAATGATACAAATGATTTGATTCTGTTACACAGCATACCAACTTTTTTCCCAAATTAAAAAAAGCTTGTATTTAAAATTTTTGTATTTTTTTTAAATCTGAAGCTACAAAAATAAGAGAAAAAAATTGTTAAAAAAAATAAATAATTTTTTTTATATTTAATCATGGTCTTCAATGCTCACTCTATAATGTACACTTGCAATTTAATCTTAATATTTTTATGGCAATCTATGTTAATATCCATGGGTATATTACTAAATATACTTAAGGCACCTTTGGGCTTGTTTTTTTTCTCTTTTGTAAATTCCTACAATGAATATTTCAATAAAAAAAAAAAAAATGTATGTATGTATATGTATATGTATATTATATATATATATATATATATATATATATATATATATATATATATATATATATATATATATATATATATCTATATATATATATATATATATATATATATATATACATACACACACACACACACACACACACACACACACACACACACACACACACACACACAAATTTGCTTGGAATCTAGGAGCCAGCTAAAAAAGTTAGGAGCCAGGTTTTTTTTTTTTTAACGACAACGACTGATAGGTGGCACTGGGCACCGTAACCGTAGGACGTCCTCCCAGAACCTTGCTCCATTCGTCACATCATGACGCCGGTTCCTCCCTCCCCTCTCTATCGATCGGTACAGTGAGAGGGGAGAAGCTGAGAGGGGGAGAGATGGGACCAGCGCTGTGGGCTGGATGTGTAGTGCCCACAGCGCTGGTCAGTGACAGCTACACTGCCAGCACTGTGCAATACTCTGCCAGCACTGTGCAATACACCACAATACTCTGCCAATACTCTGCCAATAAATTTTAATAGAAACAAAGAATTTTTTTTTTACCGAATTTTCAGTATTTTTTGATTTATAGCGCAAAAAATAAAAAACCCAGCGGTGATTAAATACCACCAAAAGAAAGCTCTATTTGTGTGAAAAAAAAGGACAAAAAATTTATTTGGGTACAGTGTTGCATGACTGAGAAATTGTCATTCAAAGTGTGAGAGCACCGAAAGCTGAAAAGTGCCCAGTGGTTAACATTGCATTAGCATTGTTAGAGGTGTTGCAATACCAACGGCCACCACAAGATGGCGCCATATTGCAGAAGTATTTCAGAAGGCCGCAAAGCCGCGGCCTAAATTTCTGGCCGGCCCGATGCGATCGCACGGCGGGGGTCGGTGTCCACAGGTTGATGGGGTACCGCAGCTGTGTCGCCCCAGGACCTCAAATCTAGTCGCAATTGCGCCCGGGGTTTGTCGAGGCCTATATATATATATATATATATATATATATATATATATATATATATATATATATATATATATATATATATATATATATATATATATATATATATATATATATATATATATATATATATATATATATATATATATATATATATGAAAACACTGAAAATGCTAGCCAATAAGATAAGAGAAGGTAGGAATTATTTAGGCCTGGCTAGGGTTAGTCAAGGGTTAATAAAAGGGTTGAATAACCACGGATTTTGTCCGAAACTGGTGTTGCATACACACGGTCGGACAAAGTTGTCAGAAAATCTGATCGCTCGGAACGTGATGACGTTCGTTTGTTATGACGGGACTATGTTCAGGCTAGTAGCCAATAGCTTTGGTCTCTTTATTTGATCTGAGCATGCGTGGCACTTTGTCTTTTTGACGGAAAATTTGAGATCCTACTCTCAAATTTTTTCCGTCGGAGTGTCCGACAGAAAAAGTCCGACAGAGCCCATACACGATCGAATTTTTCGACAACATAATCCGATCTGACTTTTCCCGTCGGATTTTCCGACCGTGTGTACAGGGGATTAGTGTTTTGGGGTATATTTTGCACTCTCAATGTCCTTAAATGGTAACACCACTTTTGTGAAAAAACAATGTATCAAATAAAGAAAGAAGATGAACACAGCATATAAAATTGCTACACAAGCCATATTGTAATTTAAAAAGATTGTAAAGGTTGTTTTTTTGTTTTTTAAAAACAAACATTGTATAATTAACAAAACCATTGCCATGGGCGCACACATGCAGGCTCGCTCCCGAGCCAGGTGATTAGACATACACACAGCATGGTTTGGCCCCACTCAAGCTCCCGCTTCACATGATTTTACAGACAGCCTGCTCTCTCTCATACCAAGTTTACGAGAGCACAGAGAGGGGAGAGAATAACTGAAGCCGAGCGCAGCGCTAAAATCGATATAGGACTCAGGTAAGTGTTTTTTTTTTTTTTTTTGTTTTTTTTGGGGGGGGGGGGGGGGGTTTTGGGGGGGGCTGGGGGTTGGGGTCATCTGGTAGTGGAATGCATAAAAAAAACTGTTGCCTTACAACCATTTTAACCACTTGACCTCTGGGAAATTTACCCCCTTCATGACCAGGCCATTTTGTGGGATACGGCACAGTTAATTTAACTGACAATTGCACGGACGTGCGACGCTGTACCCAAATACATTTTATGTCCCTTTTCTCTGAAAAAACAGTGCTTTCTGGTGGTATTGGCTCACCTCTGCGGTCTTTATTTTTTGTGCTATAAACAAACAAAAAAAGACCAACAATTTTGAAAAAAAAACAAAAAACAATATTTTGTACTTTTTGCTATAAAACCAAAGGTTTGTCAAGAAAATAAGGTCTTGGGTAGCTTTGACTGCTCATAGCAAAAAAATGTGATTCTCTTATCCTTGCAGTATAAAAGAGCAGCAAGGAGAATTTAACTTGATGTTATCACCAAGATTCATTTGTGGATTGCCTTGGTTACTTTTGAAATCATCGTTCCTGGGCCCAGGACTGTGCAATCCATCCATTCCAATGGGATTTCTCCCTAAAAGTGCAAAAAGTGCAGCCAGACCTCCATCTTTGGGGTCCTACCTGTTGGTAAGTAGCTTGTGAGTGGGGTGCGCATCTGGGTGTGAAGTGGTGTATATACATGCAGCATCTTATGATTTGGGCATCATTTGGGACATGCATAATGACTGTTTTGCACTGTGCACTTTTTTTATATGAATTTTCTTTCGATGGTTCTGAAATTAGCTATCTTGCATGAATTCTGCTTGTTTAACCACTTCAGCCCCGGACGATTTTACCCCATTCCTTACTAGAGCACTTTTTGCGATTCGGCACTGCGTCGCTTTAACTGACAATTGCGCAGTGGTGCAACATTGCACCCAAACAAAATTGACGTCCTTTTGTTCCCACAAATAGAGCTTTCTTTTGGTGGTATTTGATCACCTCTGCAGTTTTTATTTTTTTGCGCTATAAACAAAAAAGAGCGACAATTTTGAAAAAAAACACAATATTTTTTACTTTTTGCTATAATAAATATCCCATTTTTTTTAAAAAAAAAACTAATTTTTTTACTCAGTTTAGGCTGATACGTATTCTTCTACATATTTTTGGTCAAAAAAAATCAAAAAAAAAATAAATCGCAATAAGCGTATATAGATTGGTTTGCGCAAAAGTTATAGCGTCTACAAAATAGGGGATAGATTTATTGCATTTTTTTTAATTTTTTTTACTAGTAATGGCGGCGCTCTGCGATTTTTTTTTTTCATGACTGCGACATTGCGGCGGACACTTCGGACACTTTTGACACATTTTTTGGGACCATTCACATTTACACAGCGATCGTTGCTATAAAATTGCAGTGATTACGGTGTAAATGTGACTGGCAGGGAAGGGGGTTAACACTAGGGGGCGCTGCAGGGGTTAATATGTTCCCTATGTGAGTGATTCTAACTGTGGGGGGAGGGGACTTACAAGGGGATTAGACTGATCGGTGTTCCTCGGTACTGGAAACACACCATCGGTCTCCTCTGACAGGATGTGGAGCTGTGCGTTTACACACACAGCTCCATGGTCCTGCTGTTTTCCCCGGGCAATCGCGGGTGCCCGGCGGACATCGCGGCCGCCGCACACGCGCACCGGGTCCCGATCGACGCCGGGAATGGGAGGACGTCATATGACGTCCACCCAGGATGGGAGATCCACCTTGTGGACGTCATATGACTATGGGTGGGTAGTGAAGTGGTTAAAGACTTTGTTTTCATTTTATTATTGATGCACTAGCACTTTATTTGGATAGCACAACATGTTTTTTATGTTTAGTGGTTGACTATATTTATGTGGCTATATAGTGAGTGCAGTTATCGCTGTTTTAGTCACTGAAATAATTTTAGTTTTGACATCCATAAATTGTATTCTAGAACTGTCATGTGTAACCAAAAGCTGCCTACTGTGCACCTGCTTAATAGGCAGGAATTAAAAGGCCGACCACTACTACATGGTATCCTCTGCCCCATTTCAAGCAGCCACCTAGCCCCAACAGCCAGTCAGAAGCCATGCAATTACTCATCAAGATCTGACTCTGCAATCACTGTCACATGCAAATGGTTTACACACCATGGGCTCTCTCTGAGCCTCAGTCTGCTGCTTCTTTGGCCTCCTCTTCTGCTCTATGCCACATACCTCCAATAATCAACTTTTGCTTCTCATCTGCACCTTTTTTGTTTAGCATCTTACTATGCTAAGAGAAGGGTAAATCATTCCCATTAACCACAATAATTTTAAGTAAGCCACACCCACCTTCAATTCAAGCATGGATTCTCAGTGGACCCTCACTCTTATTTTCTCTGGTGGGCCCAAGGTACCCTAATTGAAGACTAAAAGCAAGCACCAGCGTGTGCCACAAATGACAGTACCTTCAGTACTCCAGTCACTGAACTGATCTGCTGCAAACTAATAAAAAATCTTTACATCCAGATGTGGGACAAATATGGACACTCACGTCCTCCTCCAACAATGCTTTGCTTCGTACCTGGACAACCAATCAGACATTAGAACTGTCACATGGAGGTAAGGGAAAGCCTATTCATGAAGTATATACCAACTTTTGGGGGAACACCCACAATTTGTAGAAAAGAGTATGGAAATGCCCCCTGGAAATTCTCAGTGAGACTGTGAGATGCATCTAATACTGGCACAACATCCTCCTCTTTTTCTGCTGGACCATTCTTTCCATAATCAGCTTGAGCTGGACCAAGCCAAATGTCAAAAGAGATCAAAGTATACAAAGTCACCTTGCAGAGAATTCACAAACATGCTTGCTATCACACCACAACCTAACCACACCCTAAAGCATATAATTTCCTCTAGATCACGTCTCCTTTAACTACTTGCCGCCCACAAACAGTAGTGGGCTGCTTTGGAGTGGGACTTCCTGTCCCACTTCCTCCTTCCAACCGCCTAGGTGACTCCTAGGCAGCCCCTCCCTCCTGGCAATGTTCTGGGACACGTCACAGGTCCCAGAACATTGCCTGGCCATTGACGGAGTGCAGCGCGGCTTGCGCATGCGCAGTGCGCACCTGGCTGTGAACCCGCAAACTGTCACAGATGGGCGCCCACACTCACAATGTTGGCGCCACGAAGAGGAGGGGGAAGGGAATGGAGGCTTCGGGCGACCGCATCACTGGACCGTGGGACAGGCGAGTGCCTGTTTATTAAAAGTCAGCAGCTATACTTTTTGTAGCTGCTGACTTTTAACCACTTGCTTACTGGGCACTTAAACACCCTTCCTGCCCAGACCAATTTTCAGCTTTCGGTGCTCTCACACTTTGAATAACAATTACTCAGTCATGCAACACTGAACCCAAATGATTTTTTTGTCCTTTTTTTTCCCACAAATAGAGCTTTCTTTTGGTGTTATTTGATCACCTCTGGGTTTTTTTTTATTTTTTGCGCTATAAATGAAAAAAGACCGAAAATTTCGAAAAAAAACGCATTTTTCTTTGTTTCTGTGATAAAATTTAGCAAATTATTAATTTTTCTTCATAAATTTTGGCCACAATTTATACTGCCACATATCTTTGGTAAAAATAACCCAAATTAGTGGAAATTATTTGGTCTTTGTGAAAGTTACAGACTCTACAAACTGTGGTGCGAATCATACAAAATTGATCACATCTGATGTACTGGTGACCTATCTCATTTCTTGTGACCCGAACAAGCCAGGAAAGTACAAATACCCCCCAAATGACCCCTTTTTTTGAAAGTAGACATTCCAAGGTATTTAGTAAGAGGCATGGTGAGGTTTTTTGATGTTGTCATTTTTTTCCCACAATTCTTTGCAAAATGAATAATTTTTTTCCACAAAATTGTCATTGTAATAGGTTATTTCTCTCACATGGCATCCGTATACCACAAATGACACCCCAAAATAAATTCTGCTACTCCTCCTGAGTATTACGATACCACATATGTGGGACTTTTACACAGCCTGGCCACTTAGAGAGGCCCAAAATGCAGGGAGCGCCATCACGTGTTCTAGGAGCATAAATTACACATCTAAATTGTTGACTACCTAGTACACTTTTGAAGGCCCTGGAGCACCAGGACAATGACACGTGACACTGACGTGGCACTGATGACAGGTGGCACTAATGACACGTGACACTGATGTGGCACTGATGACAGGTGGCACTAATACGGGGCACTGATGAAACGTGACACTGATGACAGATGGCACTAATACGGGGGCACTGTTGACACGTGACACTGACAGATGGCACTAATATGTGGCACTGCTGACAGATGGCACTTATACGTGGCACTGATATCATGTGGCACTAATACGTGGCACTGATGAGAGATGGCACTAATACGTGGCACTGATGAGAGATGGCACCGATACGTGGCACTGATGACACGTGACACTGATGACAGGTGCCACTGATAACAGATGGCACGTGACACTGACAGGTGGCACTTTTGACAGATGGCACTGATACGTGGCACTGATGACACGTGGCACTGATATGGCACCGACGACAGATGGCACTGGGGACAGGTGGCACTGGGGACAGGTGGCACTGGCAGATGGCACGGATGGCACTCTGGGGACAGGTGGCAGCGGGGACAGGTGGTACTGGTGACAGGATGGCAGCGGGGACAGATCACTTTATTTTTTTTTTTTTTACTTACAGCGCACCGGCGCCGTTCCTCTCTTCCTCCTCACACGCTGTCTGTGTGTGAGGAGGCAGAGCGGCACTGAGAGATGATCTCATATGTTTGCATATGCAAACATATGAGATCATCTCTGATTGGACAGCCTGATCTCGCTGTAAACGGCCGCTGTGATTGGCCGTTTACAGCGATCTGTGACCGGCTGTGTCCGACGGACACGGCCAGCACAGAACTTCCCCGATGTTATACCCTTGTCATGGAGGGGGTAAATACCCTTGTCATGGAGGGGGTAAAACCTTATGGAGGTCAAGTTCCCCCTAGAAAAACGCTTTCATGGGCATTTAACCAGCTTTCTTGATGCTTTTTTAACACTTCAAAAACACAAAACTCTTCATAAATGCTCTAGATATATTAATGAGCTTTGCTTTGTTCTTCATAATCAACACATGTGTGAACAAGCACTTAAGGGAATTCACCCTATTTTTCCTGGCAAACGTTACCACTGAAAGTGAAAGAAAATCACAAATTTTCAGTGGTCATGAGAACAGGGATTGAGGGGAAATCTTCCAATGGAGGACATTAGCTGTGTGTGGCCCTTGTAACTACCAGGGATTCCCTTTATTTTGGGGATTTGCACTCACTTCTCCTTTTATGGCTATAGGACAGTAGTTCTTACTCTACCCAAAATATCAAAAAGTTTTGCTTTCAGTCCTACTTTAAGCAATTACAAAAAATATTCATGTTTGAAAGTGATCAGCGGTTTATGGACCCATTTTTTTTTTTGGGGGGGGGGGGGGGGTTACTGGTTGAGCCTGCCACTAGATCCCTTATTGTTTTTTACTTCCTGTAATGGCCCAACCTGCCTAGCAATTACAGTTAAAAAAAAACACATTACATTGCTTGAAAAAGGGTTGACTGGAGTAAGGTTTTAAATGTATTTGTTGATTAATTAAAGTCCATTTAAAAAAAGTACAAGTCCATCTAAGACTATCCTGTTCCCATAGGGACAATGTTGCTATGCAGTTACTCTGCAGAACAAACAGGTTTGTCACCTTACTACAGGTAGTGAAAAAATATCAGATCTACTAAACAGGATAAACAATTACTAAAACTAGGTTCAGAAAAAACAAAATGGTGTTTCATGGTGCTTTTTAAAATGACAAGGCCAGGTTATCTGACTGTAATCCATCAGAATCCACCCTTGTCTGATCCAATAATAGTACATGGTGATGTGGTTGTTCTGCTTTACTGCGCTCTGCTCATAATTTTTCCCGCTGACAGTGGCTTATTAAAGCTGAACTTCAGGATAAGCAAATATTGTCTAAATTCAGGAAGCAAGTGTATTGTTACTTGAATCTTGGTGTGCTTTCTGTATTTCTTCCAGATCTGTGCAGTAATCCAATGCGATTCTGTGCAGGAGCTTCCTGTAATAAAGACCAGTCATTGCTGCTCTCTGTTCTTGTGCAGGATAACTGGTCTTTTATCTGCCCCCTGTAGTTTTCTGCAGGAAGCCTATTGAGGGTGTGCAGAGCAGTGCTGATGTCACTGCTACTTTTACAAGGCTGGGCTTGGAAAGGAATTTGTGCATACACAGTGACTTTATATCCTTTGTGCAACTAAGGAACATAAATAGATAAATCGGCTGAGATTCTGGCATATCATGCACCCTGTGTATATAGAACACACACTGTACTGTTCCGCACTTGATGAAACCACGTGTAAGTAACTGCATAAGTGCAGCCAGCAGGGCTCGCCCCAATGCAATATCACTTAATATCACCATAACTACGCATCAAAGGAGGATTCAACGCTACCAATCACGCGTTGAACATTGTCCCTGTCTGTCAGTCAGCAAATATACACAGACTGCTGGAAAACAGAGCTCCCAGTGTAGGCAGCAAAATCAGAAGCTATGACTTATCCACTCAGTTATTCTGATTCTAATTAAGTGCATTTTGAAACCAGAGGCAGTCACCAAGAATTTGGATATGCAACTTTTAATGCAGAAAAAGCACTTCTGCCCAGTAATGTATAACTGGAAATGTGGGATGGGTTGATAGTTTTTTTTGCATTTTGTAAACTGTTTTTTTCTTGCTCTTCATAAGTAAAAACCTTTTAACAGATTTCAAGTTTCATAAGTATCACATGATATCAAGCATGATTTCGTTATTCATGTCCCACATACAATGACAATAACTCGGATCATTATGCAACAGCTGGTGACTTTATGTCAAGAGAAAATGAGTAAATCTTCATGGTGCCAAAGGGAGCAACATGAGCTCCAAGCCACTCAGATGAAACACCTGCTTTAAATTAGGATGTATGCTTTGTCTTCTACAGTTACCTATACTGAAATATTAATCTTCTCTTAACCAGACTTCATTACTGTAAACCTGAACTCATAATCACTAAAAACGGTCAAAAATAATATATAATCTCCAATTCCTGGCGTGATGTTGGACTGTAAAATGCATCAACTGTTTACTTGATGATCATTAGCATTCTTAGCCATAAAATGTAATGTAGCCACTATAACGAGAGACACATATACTATTGCTGACAATCTCTGAGACATTCAAGCACTTGAGAATCTTTGATTAGGGATCATTTCCTGTTCCCGTAGCACAACAAAATGATGCTTAGCTGTTTGTTCACCTGAATCTGAAATAACTAAACTAAAAGAAAAGACTTGATGGGGGTCAGGTGGAATATGATTTGCAGATAGCAGAGGAAGATATCCCGTGCTTTAGGAAATACTGAGAGATTTGTGATCCATTATGTGTGTAGTACTTCAAGATCAGATTGCTGCATGCTCAGGATTTGTGGCCTATAGCACAGGCATAGCAAACTCACATGATAGAAAATGAGAAGCACAAAAAAGGTACCCCAAGTGTCTGTTCACACCACAAAAACGTCCTCCACATTCATTCCAGATGGGTTTCTGTATGCGCATCTCTAAAGCGTTTTTAACGCGTTTGGGAGTTTGCTTTTCACTGTACTGGGGTCCAATGTGTTTTTGATGCTTTTTACCGCATTCCAGTACATTTCTGTGCAGGAAAAAAGCAGCATGTTTTTCTGGAACTGAAAAGCACTGGAACGCACTGCACTGGTGTGAACTATGCCACTGTAACCCATATAACCTACTTTCCGTGCATTCTTGATGCAGAAAAAAAAGCACTGCACTGCATGTGGTATGAACGGGCCCATAGACCTAAAAAGAAAATTGTCTAACCCTACAGATTTACAGGTGGATGAGGCCAAAATATCAAAAATCTGTGAGTGCCCACAGAAGTGTCTTGTCAACCACTGGAAATGGGGTATTTAGATGTTTGCCATTTTAGAAAAGCTTGGCTGGTCATTGCCATTTCGACCCATAACGCCTCTTACTTTCTGTTCCCCACCTCTCCTGCTTATGGAGCTCCACAAACAACTAGACCAGAGGGTGGTCAAGTTCTGCCTGCAAAGTTCAATTTCCTAATGAGCTTGGTTACCCAAGGGAAAAAGTTGTTCAAAATAAAAAATTAAAACAAAATATTTAAAGCGATAGTAAACCCGCTGACATATTTTTTATACACCTGTAAGGGAAAAGGCATAATGAGCTAGTATGCACCGCATACTAGCTCATTATGAAATACTTACCTCAGAACGAGGCGGCGGTAACTTACCTGGTCCACGCCGAGGTCGCTGACATGTTGCCTCGGCGTGTCTTCCGGGTATCGCGACTCCAGCGCTGTGAGTGGCTGGAGCCGCGATGTCGTCACCATCCCGGCAGGGTTCGGATTCTGCCGGCCTTTCGGCCGAGAATCCCCCGTGCGCATGCGCCGCTGCAGTCAGCGGCGCATTGCACGGGAAATATCTCCTAAACCGTACAGGTTTAGGAGATATTTTTTTTACCTACAGGTAAGCCTCATTATAGGCTTACCTGTAGGTAAAAGTCAAAAAATCGACTTTACTTCCACTTTAATATTTGATAACTATTCGCTTATACAAACATGAACAAATAAATACTTCACATCTATCTGTTCTGCCTTTGTCGCTCTGTCTGCATTTAGACACATTTTCATTATTATATTGGACATCGCAGCACATGAAATTGCACAGAAAATCAGCCATGCCTCATTTTCACCAAAGCACTGCAACACAGCACACAAATGTGACCCGACTCATTGGATTTAATGTATTTTTATGACAAATGTGTGTTTTGTATACACAATTATTGTTGGTGTTGTCACCACAGGGTGGCACTGTGGACAGCACAGCAAAAAAATGCCTTCCAAATTCCTTCCAAACCTAAATGTCTTAAATGTGTGTTTTGTGCATTCCAAGGCGCACCTATAAACGCAATGGTGTGAACCAGGACCCAATGATTCATTATAAAAAATGGTGAAATTGTCTGCTTTTTGATTGCTTAGTCTTATGTATTAGGGATTGTGTAAGATTTTGGTCACGTCGGAGCTGCTGCTCTCTATATAAAAGCCAATCTGAATTAGGTCCCTTTCACACAGGCGGATAGAATTCAGCTTTTAGCTGCGGATAGATGAAGTTATCTACCGCACCTAAACTCACACAAACTTTCCTATGGCCCCATTCACACACTGCGTTTAGCAACAGTTTCATAACATGGGGCTTTGTGCGGTTAGAAAAAATGTATTTGACTGCGTCCAGGACCAATTTAGTGCAGCTATCTACACATAACCGCAGTTTACTATTTCACCTGTGGATAGTAGCGGCAACAAGGAATGAAAAACAGGAAGCACATCAGAAATGGTAAGAATGTTCCACCGCAGCTAAACGCAGCCACATGTAAATGCACGTAAACGCTGCTAATCGCAATGTACAACTGCAAGTGATCGCTGTTCCTGGAGTCTTGGAATTTCAAAATAACAAAACCTGCTTTTAACAGCCGCAGAACAGCCGCCTGTGTGAAAGAGGCCTTAAAAGGAGGCTTATGAGATGGTCAAATGCTTGTCAGAAGCAGATGGAACAAGCATCTCAAACTGATCCAAGATACAAGCTGTATGCCATCTTTGACCATAAAATAATTAGAAAGAATGGTCATAGAATTAACTTTCAGCTTTTAACTGTAATTTTCTTAAGACTTGAATGTGTCTGCTCATTACGAATAAATAGTGACAGTTTGGTGTACTTAAAACCTAGTACACACAATGAGATTATCGGACAAATGATCATCTGGTTTTGTTTTGCATGCTTGTCTACATATCAAAAAACGAATGGGTTACTAAAGTATAAAAATTCTAGTACGACAAAATAAAAATTCGGAAGTAATGTAATATATTGTATTTTCGAACGAAAACTGTACTGATTAAATGAAAATCGTACGATCTAGCATCATACAAGAAAATTTTTTGCGTTTGTCCCTTCGGAAAATTTCAGATGAAAGCTGTGCACCAACGATCAAATTATCGTACAATCACTACGAAAGCGGTATTTTGTACAATATTCTGATTGTGTGTACGGGGCTTAAGGGTGCAATCACATTAGCACTTTCAATTGGTCCCAGGCAGGGTTCAGCTCTTTGGGCTGGTTCATTTGTGTAGTGTCAGTGCTCCGAACCACGCCCAGGACCGGTTAAGCATACCATGCCCAAGACCACTTGTCAGGATGGTCACAGATCGGGGTTGCGCCGTGTCCTAGCAACATGGCGCGGCCACGATTGCCGCGGTGCGTGCCCCCAGGGGCATGCGAGAGCGGTCGTTCTGGGAGGCCGTCGTATGACGTCCACCCAGAACAAGTGCCGCACCGTCCAGCTGTCATTTGACGGTGGGCGGGCGGTAAGTGGTTTTGTATACCTGTTGAATGTGTTGCACATTTATTGGATTTTGAGTGCTATAGAATGTATAGTATACTTTCCCCTTGAAAATGTGCACAAATATCATTTCTGCTGTCAGTTTAATTCTAATATTTCTTAGACACACACACACACACACACACACACACACACACACACACACACACACACACATACACATATTATATATAAATAAAGGAAATGCTATCGCAAGGAGTCTCTTACCTGTGTGAATCCTAATATGGCGAGTTAACTGACTTGGCTTCTGAAATGTTTTACCACAGTGTGGACAGGAGTAGGAAAATCCACTTCTGTCTATGTTCCTATTGTAAGATCTAGTGCTTGACACTCTGTGTAAATCAAACAAAACACAGTCTTAATTTATGTACACAATCAAAAGAGAACAGTATAAATGCAAAGTAAAGAGAGCATTTAGCATTTCCTGTGCTGTAATAGAAGTACTCAAAAAATTCTGCAAGACTGGAAATTCTGTGTTTTTAAAAGTGATGTTCTAAATAAATTATTGATAAAGAAACTGATACAGACCTGCATTGTCTCTGCAGGAGATATGAATACTGCTGTTATTGCAGACTAGGAGGACAGAAGTTACATTTAGTATCATTCAGGTATTCAGCTGAAGATAACAAAAAAAAAAAATGCCCTATGTATATCTGCAAGATCTTGTTCTAGCCTTACTGTATACATTTAAACGACTGTGTGGAATAATTATATATAATTATAGGTTTGTAACCAAAAGCTGTGCCTCCAAATAAATCTTACTGGTGCAGTCTGGCCAATTTAAGGAATGTAAAATGTAGTTATACAAAGTAACCTATTAAAGTAAATGTAATCCCTTACTGGATGACATTTGGTTTGTTAAAGTGGAACATTAGGCTCCAAAATAAAAAAGGGCTAACAGGCTGGATTTTGATTGCAGAAGAGACATGCTTTGTCTCTTCTGGATTAACGCCATTTACCTGTCTGTCCGTCCCTTTACAGTAAACTGCACAAGCACAGCTTAATGCACACATTTGGCAATGTCGAATCTGACAGCCCTCCAATGCATGCATGGGAGTGAAATCATCTTGGCCCGGCCAATGACAGCGACTGGCGATAAGGACCCTAAAGACGGTCGCCCAAAGATGTGAGCGGCCGATTGTGAGTTCCGAGGATGGCGCATTGCTGGATTCAAGGGGAGTATAGTTCCACTTTAAAGCATTGTAGATCAAAACAATTGGCAATTACATTTGTTAATACAGTTTTCATCTTTTGTTTCATGTCTTTTGCATCTCAGTGCTGCTGGTCTCTTGCAGCCATTTCCTCTTCACACACACCTGCTCCAGTGTAAGCTGTGCATTTTTCTGGACTGGCTGACTAACAGTGACAACAGTGGACTATGCCTATGTAATATGTGTCATCATGACATTTTAACAATCAGAACAAGTGTCTGAATTATTTAGACTAAATTACACAATTAAACTCCACTTTTCCTGCATTTCTTTCAGGAATGTAAATCACACCTCAAGATTCTATGCTGTAATGCTTACAAAGCATAAAAGAGTAAGGGAAAAAAAGACATGTGAAATCAGTTGCATGGGGGCACCAACAATATAAAGGTCTCTCCAGCTGAGTATATAGTAACTGTCCAAAAATAAATATTAGCCTCATCCTAACTGCATTAAGCACCCTAAGGTACTTTTTCACATGACTATTTACTTTATTATAAAGAGTGGAATTATCCGCGCTTAGGAAATTTAGAACTTGCTGCCCCCCTGAAATACTACACCTAGATGCAGCAAGGATAAATAAAAACTGTAAGGGAGGGGTGTTGGCGCTGTTCAAGGTTATGGGTATGTGAAGGGTATATATTTACAACCAGGAGAAGTATGAGTAATAAAAGGAGTATAAAAACGTGACAAAAGTGCAGTTTGAACGAATTAGCAGTATTACCACATATAGAGTATAAAATCGTGACAAAAGTGTAGTATAAATGAAACAGCAGTAATAAAGTACATATGGGTAGTGTGTCCAACAATGAACCAGTTTGTTCAGTAGTTCTAAACAGTGATAAATAGTGGATAAGACTTGGTGAAAGTGCACGTGCATAAATTTATGAAGATATAAAAAAATATATAATGGATGAATATTGCTCAGAGGCTCAAATTAATAAATCATTAATTGAATGCAAATAATTTCATACATGTAAAACAAGACGGCCTTCCAACAGCTCAAAGTGATGGCAATATGTAAGTGGGTGAAATAAAAATAAATAAATAAAATAGAAGTCCAATAAAATCCAATGATGTTGTAATCTGATATAAGAAATGGCAGGTTGATAATTATCAGAAAAAATGATTGAATGATTGGTTATATATGCTTCTATCAGCAATAACAAAAAAAACAATAGGAAGTCCAACACATACTGCATGCAAAAATTGCAAACAAACAGTCAGTGAGTGGATAACAGTTTGTAAAAAATCAGTCTAGAGGGGTATGTGATATTCTTGGCAATAACGTGACAAGTAGCTGTGGGGGTCCCGTACTCCCCTCCTTCCGACCGTGCCCCTAATGTGTTTGCACTCACCGGAGTGCCCAACCCCTGCAGGGGTAATGGGCATAGAAAAGATGCTCCACGTTGGTCTCTCCCGTCAGGATGTCCTCCTTCTCTGGGGGATTTTTTTCCAGCTTGATCCTTGTTCTCCTGTGGACCGGTGTGCTCACTCAGTGCAGGTGGGAAAAATGGGGGAAGGGATGGATAATAGCGTAACTCCGTATAGATGTTTAAAAATACGAATTTATTGGAAAGTATTTAGAAGTAAGATATTCGACCACCAAGTGGTATAATAAAAAATCAATCAAAAGGCTAGTAAGCCCATGCGATAACGAAGCCGGCGTGTGTAACACAGCTCTATCTGGGGATGCGGCGTGCGTTCCATGGCCGCGGTAACTCCAAAACCGGAAGCGAAAGCTGCGCCGGAAGTGACGTATTGCGTACCACGATAGTCCCGCCTTACGCGTTTCGTCATAGGACGTCGCCTGAGGCTCCTGGGAGCACGGGACCCCCACAGCTACTTGTCACGTTATTGCCAAGAATATCACATACCCCTCTAGACTGATTTTTTACAAACTGTTATCCACTCACTGACTGTTTGTTTGCAATTTTTGCATGCAGTATGTGTTGGACTTCCTATTGGTTCCTTTGTTATTGCTGATAGGAGCATATATAACCAATCATTCAATCATTTTTTCTGATAATTATCAACCTGCCATTTCTTATATCAGATTACAACATCATTGGATTTTATTGGACTTCTATTTTATTTATTTATTTTTATTTCACCCACTTACATATTGCCATCACTTTGAGCTGTTGGAAGGCCGTCTTGTTTTACATGTATGAAATTATTTGCATTCAATTAATGATTTATCAATTTGAGCCTCTGAGCAATATTCATCCATTATATATATTTTTTATATCTTCATAAATTTATGCACGTGCACTTTCACCAAGTCTTATCCACTATTTATCACTGTTTAGAACTACTGAACAAACTGGTTCATTGTTGGACACACTACCCATATGTACTTTATTACTGCTGTTTCATTTAAACTACACTTTTGTCACGATTTTATACTCTATATGTGGAAATACTGCTAATTCGTTCAAACTGCACTTTTGTCACGTTTTTATACTCCTTTTATTACTCATACTTCTCCTGGTTGTAAATATATACCCTTCACATACCCATAACCCTGAACAGCGCCAACACCCCTCCCTTACAGTTTTTATTTACTTTATTAATTTGCATTGAGAACTGTGACTAATAAAGATAACTGATTACTTTGCTCAGCCTGATGCAGACAAAAGACTGGTAGAGGCAGGGATGTGTCAGGCTCCACTGTAGTGCAAGTTCTCCATTAAAGTGCTTGGTGCAGAGTTATTTATTTCAAAGGTCATCACAGAGGACAAAGTGGAACTCTTTACATCTGGAAGAAAAGGGATTGAACCTCCAAATACGGAAAGATTTCTTCACAGTAAGAGCTCTGAAAATGTGGAATAGGCTCCCTCAAGAGCTGGTTCTGGACAGCTTAATAGGTAACGCCTGGATTCTTTCCTAAATGCACATTATATAACTGGATACTAAGATTTATATGTAAAGTTCATCCAGGGAATATCCAATTGCCTCTTGGGGGATCAGGAAGGATTTTTTTCCCACTCGCTGGAGCAAATTGGACAATGCTTTATTGGGGTTTGTCTTCCTCAGGATCAACTGTGTGAATAGGATTGTATATATGGGTTTTTCAAGGGTTGAACTGGATGGACACGTGTCTTATTTCAACCAGACTACATTTGTAACCACTTCACATAAGTTGCCCATATTGTTTTCCACCATCCAGCTCCTAAAAAATAATTTGTCACTTTGTTCATTTAGGGCAAAATAACAGGTTCTAATATAGGAAGAACCACCCCCACACTTGCCCGTACTCCCATTCAGTTTGCGCCCGTAGTAAATGCCCAGTCCTTCCGGGTATGAAGGAGCATGTGACCTTCTCCCAATGTACAGGTCTCAGGCCCTAAACAGAAAATCGCCATGCCTGGAGACTGTCATCTGACAAGGAGGAGGAAAAATGTAACCCTGCGTAAGCTGCAACACCATTTGAGAGCTTGCGTGTGGTTAGGACTCCCTGAATTCACTTTACAATTAGACTAGCCATCTTTTGTCAGAGATAGCAGTATTTATCAACTACAGGCAATCCCTGAGTTACGAACACCCGAGTTACGAACAACTCCTACTTACGAACTGACCTCAATGCCGGCCACTTGTGCTCCACGCTGGTCCTGGATACCTCTGAGCAGCTATCTTGCAGCGACTGACACATCCCACACTGCAGTACTACATGTACTGCATGGCCAGAAGAGCCCCAGATAACATAACTGCATGTCCAAAAGTGCCCGGAACATCCCACATCCCTGCACAGGCTGAAGTTACACTTAAAAATGCACTGTTCCGACTTCCACACAAATTCCACTTAAGAACAAACCTACAGTCCCCTATTGTGTTCGTAATCCGGGGACTGCCTGTATTGGCATTTGTATCCCAAAGGGCCATTTCTGAATTCCATCACTAAAATCCATTATACACTTTCATATGTTAATGTAGTTTCAAAAGTTGTTTTCAACCTTGTTAAATCTGCAACCTTCATTAAAATAATTTCTGGTGGTCCTGCCATATAAAAGTCTTTTGATCAGGTACTTCCTTTTATGTGGCGACAACTAACTATCAATTATGCTTTTGCGTCGTCATCCAGTTATACAATATGTGCCCCTGGTCAGAAAGCTTGTACAATGTATGTGCAGTAGATGCAGGAACAAAGGCATGTGGCTAAAGAGGCCGAAGCACCAAGATGCAAAATACAGAAAAAAAGAAAAAGCTTAAAGCATTTAAGTGTTTATGATACAAAGTGTGTGTGTGTGTGTTTACTAAAACTGGAGCAGACATTCTTTAGAGCACATGAGCATAACCAATCAGCTTGTTCAGCTTGTTCAGCTAAGCTTAACCACTTAAGGACCGTCGGCAGAATGGAATGGCTGGGCACAATCACGTACTGGTACGTGGCTCTTTAAGTGCCCAGCCGCGGGTCACGCGCGCCGCCGGTGGCGCGCTCGTGACCCAGTCCTGAGCTCCGTGACCGTGGCCGCGGGACCAGTGGACCCGATCGCCGATGGTTCTCCTGCGATCGGGTCACAGAGCTGAAGAACGAGGAGAGGTCTGTGTAAACAAACCTCTCCCAGTGCTTCCTACTGAGCCTGTCACTGATCGTCTGTTCCCTGTTATAGGGAAAGACGATCAGTGACGTCAGATGCCAAGCCACGCCCCCCTACAGTTAAAAAAAAAAAACACTCACAACAAACACACACACAAAAACTTAACCCCTCCCCGCCCACTAGTGGTTAACCCCTTCTCTGCCAGTGTCATTTACACAGGAATCAGTGCATTTAAATAGCACCGATTGCTGTATAAATGACAATGGTCCCAAAAAATGTGTCAAAAATGTCCGATGTGTCCACCATAATGTCGCAGTCACAATAAAAAAAAAAAAAAAAAAAAAAAAATCGCGATCGCCGCCATTACTAGTAAAAAAAAAATATTAATAAAAATGCTATAAACCTATCCCCTATTTTGGAAACGCTATAACTTTTGTGCAAACCAATCAATAATCGCTAATTGCGATTTTTTTTTTTTACCAAAAATATGTCGAATACGTATCGGCCTAAACTGAGGAAAAAAAATGTTTTTTTTTTATATATTTTTTGGGGATATATATTATAGCAAAAAGTAAAAAAATATAGATTTTTTTTTTCAAAATTGTCGCTCTATTTTTGTTTATATCACAAAAAATAAATACCGCAGAGGTGATTAAATGCCACCAAAAGAAAGCTCTATTTGTGGGGAAAAAAAGGACGCTGTTTGGGAGCCACGTCGCACGACCACGTAATTGTCAGTTAAAGCGACACAGTGCCGAATTGCAAAAAGTGGCCTGGTCCTTTGGCTGCAAATTGGTCCGGGGCTTAAGTGGTTAAAAATGAAATATTGGAAGCTATAAGTTGATTGGTTGCTATGCACAGCTGCTCCAGTTTTAGTAAATTCCCCTCAAAGTGTTTTAGCAAACATAATGTCATCAAGATTACATGTACTTTAGGTCCACTTTTAGGGTAATACCTTCTTCCCAAACTGACCCATTAGGACAGTTGGATGGTTTATAAAATATAATTCTCATGAAAAAGTAACTGGGTTATGCTGAGCTACCTAAAAAGGTAGTTTAAGTGATGTACAGGGAACACTGAATACAGATTTACAGGGTTATAGTGACAAACTATACACAGTTTAAAGGGTATTTACGATAAAAAGAGACACTTTAAGAATATTTGCGGATATAAAGCTATATAATAAAACTAAAGAATGCTGAGCTATTCAAACTCTTCTCAACTGCTCATTAACTTTGAATACTGTGAACAAATGCCATAGTGCTGTAGATGTTATTGATTGAAGGTTCACCTGATTTTGAAATGAGTTTTCATATGGTCTTTAAGCTGTGGTGCAGTCTCAAAAGTCTTTTTGCATGACTTGCAACTGTAGGTTTTGTTTCCTGTCACCTCTTTTCGATGTTCCTCCATGTGCAGAGACAGATGGCTTTGTAACGTGAATTCATCTCCGCACTCTGAACAGATGAGGGTCTAAAAAACAAAAGGAGTAGTTTTAGTAATAATTCCAACCATTTGTGCCTTATGTGACATTATCTGAGCTAATTTAATAAACTAATACCCAATTTTAAAAAATCATCTACAAAAAAGCAAGAACATAAACTTGAGCAAAATGACCAAATTCCAGCTGGCAAGTTTAGTGAAATGACATTTAGTTAGTAAGACTGTACACACCGTGCTTTGTTTTTTTAAAAGCAATTTCTGCTTTTCATGGTTACATAGGGGTTGATTTACTAAAACCGGAGAGTACAAACTCTGGTGCAGCTCCGCATAGAAACCAATCAGCTTTCAGGTTTTTGCCAAAGCTCAAAGGGGTTGTAAAGGTTAGTTTTTTTTATTTTCTAAATAGGTTCCTTTAAGCTAGTGCATTGTTGGTTCACTTACCTTTTCCTTCGATTTCCCTTCTAAATGTTTTTTTCTTTGTCTGAATTTCTCACTTCCTGTTTCTCCTCAGTAAACTTCACACCATCATCCGAGCAGTGTTTAGTCAGCCAGAACAGCTTACTGAACAGCTTACTGAGGAGGAACAGGAGGTGAGAAATTCAGACAAGAAAACAAAGAAAAAAAACATTTAGAAGGGAAATCGAAGGAAAAGCTAAGTGAACCAACAATGCACTAGCTTAAAGGAACCCATTTAGAAAATAAAAAACAAACATTTACAACCCCTTTAATTGAATAAGTGGACGTTATCCATTAAGCTCATGGATAAGTTTCTAAAGAAATAATTCCCTTTTAAATATTCTAATAGCATGAAAACCTAAAGATCTGCAGGAAATTACAGGTTCTTTCATCTACTACTCATTCAGTCTTACTAACTTACTAACCTCCATGTTTACATTTTTTATACATGATGGTGGACAGGCAGTAGAAGCCTAGCACTTCTTGAACAGAGGTGTTCATTACCTGTTGCTAATAACTTAGTTGCAACATAGCAAAGAAACAGTTTTTAGAAAGTATAAGCTATTGAGCTTGCTAAACATTAAAGGAGACAGAGGAAAATCTAAAACCTAAATCTTCACCTGCAGGTTAGACAGAGGACAGAACACAAATTAACCTGTATAAACATTTTTTTTTATATTTAATAAAGTATGTACTGTATATACACACCACATTAACTTAAGCCCACACCTGAAGTTCCGTTCTACAGAAGTGAGGTCAACAAAAAATAAGAAGTAATGGTAAGGAAAATTCTATACGGGCATGAAAAAGTACATATTTCTACTGGTGTGGTATTCTGGATTAGTGGACTAATGAAATCAAGGTCCCAGTAGGTAGGTACAAATAGTCAGCAGCCTTGATATTCACCTCTATGGGATAGGAATCAGGGATGTATGTATGTATGGATGAGTGGATGAATGGCTGGAACCCTCCGGAATCTCTGCAGCTAGACACATCAGGTCAGGGAGAGATCCTCTAGAACAGTGGTTCTCAACCTGGTTGTCGAATGATGATTTGAAGGGGTCACCGAATCCTGGGCTGTTCCTGAAGCCTGCACCGCTCTCCCAGCCTTTTTGTGGCCGCCCAGCAGGGCTGTCCCTGGAGCCTGTGGCCACCCAGCTGGGCTGTTCCTGGAGCCTGTTTCCACCCACTCAGCCTCTTTGCAGCTGCCCATTCAGTTCACGGCATGGCTGGGGGGGGAAGAGACTAGAGGTCAGCTGACTGGTGAGGAATATGAAGTGGGAGGGGCAGGAGGAGACTGATTTCAGCATAGATGTCACTGCTACGAGACACCACAAAGTCGGAGACACAGTGAAGCCGGAGACACAGTCTCCATTAAAAGTCCCCACTACAGTTCTCAGATCAGCAGTTGACCTTGATCAAGAGCACCTGAGTTGGTTGATCAGAACTGCCCCCAGCATTGCCACTCATCCCAACCCCCCCACCAAGGAGTAAGAGAAGGAATAAAAACAGAGAATACATGGAAGGGAGAGGAAAAGAGGGAGGAAGAACAAAGAAAAGGGAGAGAAAAAGTAAGAGAAAGAACAAAGAAAGATGGCCAAAGAGAGGGATGGGGAAAAAAAAAAAAAGAAATTAGGAAAAAGAGAGCTAAAAGGGAAAGAAAGGAGAAAAAAAGAGAGAGTGGTACATCCTAAAATGTACCATAAGGCGTTTTAATACTGTACGAGTAGAAGGCACTTAGGGAGCGCTAAATGTCCGTGGGTTAGGGACGTAAATTACTTGTCTTGCCTTGGGTGCTGACAACCCACGCTACGAAAATAAATGTTACTGTTAGGGGTCCCCACAACTTGGATAATTTTATCAAGGGGTCACGGCACTAGGCGGTTGAGAAGCACTGCTCTAGAATGTGAAGAGAAAGTAGCCAAAGCGCAAGAGTAAGTAAAAACATTGTAATATTTATTAAAAAGACAAATATCAACACTTACATTAGGGTAAACAGTGTGCTGCTTGAACATGGAGGAGAAACCAGTGTGTGTGCAGATGGAGCTCTGAGTCTGCTAGATGGCAGCTGCTGACAAACACTGACATGCGAGACCCGCCAACGGATGGATCAACGGCGGCGCCCCCAGCCGTCCTCTATAAAAAATGCAATATGGGGGGGGGGATGTGCAAGGGGCATGTAAAACGCATTTCAGAGGATCCTGCCTCATTTGTCTAGTACCTACTTGACAAAGGAAGAGGGGTCCTCTGAAACGCATTGTACACGCCCCCTTCACGTCCCACGGAGTTGCCTTTTTGGTAGAGGACAGCTGGGGACACCGCCGTTGCTCCATCCTGTTGGCGGATCTCGCATGTCAGTGTCTGTCAGCGGCTGGCATCTAGCAGACTCAGAGCTCCATCTGCACACAGACACACTGATTTCTCCTCCATGATCAGTCCCAGTCCACACAGGGGCGACCTGTCGAGCAACCTGTCAGGTGACTCAGCTGCCTGACAAGTCACGCTCCAGTCAGTGCAATGAAACCATCCTAATAGGAGCGACTCAAGTCGCTTCCGACTTAGAAAAAGGTTCCTGCAATACTTTGGGGGGACTTCAGAGCGGCTTGCATTGACTTTGATTAAAGAAGTCGTTTATAAGCCGCGTGGAGGTTGCGCTGCGGGGGGCGGCTTTAGAGTCGGACGACTTTGAAGCCGTCCCTGTGTGAACCGGCACTCAAGCAGCACACTGTTTACCTTAATTTAAGTGTTGATATCTATCTTTTTAATAAATGCTACACTGTTTTGACTTACTCCTGCGCTTTGGCTACTTTCTCTTCACATTCTACAGAACTGGAGTGCTGTAGTGAAAGCCATGCACATTCACAATAATTATCTACCAGAAGATGACTAGTAGCTTCCTAATAAAAGGACAGCACGAAAAATACAATTCCAAGAAGTGTTAAAAGCTGAGTTCCACCCTGTATTTGAAGTTTGGCCCCTGACGTTGCTGATCACAGTGCCATAAATGTTCGGATTGTTTTTTTTTACCTTTTCAGGTCACTAAAAAGCTCCAATTCTGCTGTTACTTGCTGCAGCAAGGTATGTCATAACCGGCCATCTATTGGCTCCTGGGATATGTGTCATCAATCCCAAGAGTGGACGGGCAACCAGCAGTACACCAAGTTTGCCGTGCTTTGTTCACACTGCGCAGGCATGATATCGGGAGATGCACGCTGGTAGTCAGCTACACCATTTCCTGGAGGGAAACTCCGAGCGGGCTTCAGATGCCTACAAGGATGGAAGCTCACTGTATTCGGAGGGTACAGGGTGTACAAATAAACCAATTAAAAAAGGAAACGTTTTCATTTCCAGCATATGCCGATTGCATAAGCTACAACTATCACAGGGGTGATTACAATTTTTTTTTTTTTTGAAAAGGCCGGAGCCCTGCTTTAAGGCTTAGTTCACACTGGCATTAATAGCAGGCATTTGACAGGCATTAAAAACGCCCCTCAAACGCCTATGCACAAGATATAATATACAGCACATTGTGCTGTTCACACTAAGCGTTAGCGTTGCGTCGCTTCAAAATTGAAGCCTCATGTCGAGTCAGGAGGGGTTTGAAGCCTTTTTTAATGCCTCCCATTCAAGTCTATGGTAACACTCCGCAAACGCTCTGGCAGGCATTTTCGGCACAGTATTGGTGCGGTTGCGGCGCGTTAAAATTAGTCCCATTCCTTTGTGGGGCAGTTTTAACGCTCATCAAACGTTCCGAAACCGTGCATAGGGCGTTTAGCGCTTGTAAAACGCCCCATTTTAAAGCTCATTGACACCTGTCTGATGCCCATACTAACGCCATAGGAGCGTTTGCTGAGCGTCAGTAATTTAGTCAAGTGTGAACAAGCCCTAAGGAAGGGAATACCACTAAAAACATTTATACCTGTAGCCATTCAATAAGATAAACAGTATAGTCACATAACTGTTTCTCTGTGTGTAATAAATGTATACATAAGCAAAAGTTCAGTATGTCTTCAAATAGATGTCTTTTCTGCAATTCTTTTTTCCATATTTTATAGTAACTAGTAAACCTTACCATAACCCTCCCAAGTTAAAGTATATCCGAAGGCAAAACTTTTTTTTTTTACTTTTGTTATTCTAGTTGTCCTGTTTACCATCATCACTGAAAAAGAAAGAAAATCACAAATTTTGTGTTGTCGCCAGAAAAGTAATGGAGGGAAATTTTTCCAATGGGGACACTAGTTCTGGTGACCTGGGGGGTTCCCTTAATTTGCAGGGATTTCCTCTCATGTCCTGTTTGGCTATGGGACAGGAAGTGAGGGGAATCTCCCCAATGGGACACAGATAGCGGAAACAAATCTGACAGGGGTTATAGCCCTCCCTTGCTCAATCCAAAATGGAAAAAATAAAGTTTTGCCTATAGTTCTACTTAAGGATTTAAGACATTCTTGCTGTGGAATACTTACCTCTTCTTTTTCATGCAGCATAATATGAGCTTTGAGACTGGCCACTCGAGAGAACTTTTTGTTACAAGCTGGACATGCTGGGTGATCCATGTTATGTGTAGACTTATGAAGTGTAAGGTTAAATTCGATATTAAAAGACATTGGGCACTGATCACACCGATGAGGCTATAAAACAAACATAAAATTACAGTAAACAAGTGAAATGTGTAAACATTTTTACAAAACTTAATATTGTACCAGAGGGCAAAAAAATTTAAAAGGAGAGACAGAAACATAAAAGAGAAAGACTTCTCTATCCCCATTTACATGCTTGCCTAAAGAACAATGCCCTCTACAGAATCCATTTGGCCTCTCCCACAATTTTAGATGCAATGATATTCTATAACTACTATTATACCTGTACATTTTGCACCTGCTAGATCATGCTTTTGAGAACCCTGTGTCAAAACTGATTTTCAAACATTGCAGCACACCCTGATTGTATTCTGCAAGGCAATACCCGGGTCTGTTGAGTGGCCACTGAAGCAGCAATATTGCATTGTGGGACAGTGTATGTTGGCCTACACCTATGGTCAGACATTTAGGAAGCTAGAATTGGTTCAGGAGGCCTTATGTTTCTCCAGAGGGCTGACTTGTACCAGAAAAACTACCACTATATGGCAAAAAATGTGTGGAACTTTACCATTACATCTATTTTAGCTTGTTGAACATTCCATTCCAAAACTATAGACATTAATATAGCATTACACACATGTGTGAATGTGCTAAAATGCCCATAAACAAAGCAATCTGTCACCAATTTAATTGGTACAATCAGTGACAGATCTCACAGTGCTCAAAAAAGTCCACACGTCAAGTGTACAACCAAGGAAAGTGATTTTATAAGGTTTTTAAAGCGTTTATAAAGACTAAGGCCCCTTTCACACTGGGGCGTCGGCGGTAAAGCCGTCGTTTTAGCCGCGGTATTCGGCCGATATCGGGGCGGTTTTAACCCCCGCTAGCGGCCGAAAAAGGGTTAAACCCCCCCGCAAAGCACCGCTGCAGCGGCACTTTGCCGGCGGTATTGCCGCGCTGTCCCATTGATTTCAACCGCTCCTTCACCGCTCCAAAGATGCTGCTAGCAGGACTTTTTTTTACCGTCCTGCTAGCGCACTGCTCCAGTGTGAAAGCCCTCCGGCTTTCACACTGGAGTGAAAGGACCCGCTTTTTTCAGGCGCCATACAGGCTATAGCGCCTGAAAAACGCTTCGGTGTGAAAGGGGCCTTAAGATTTTTTTTTTTTTTTGCCTTAATGTATTCTATCATTCAGTCAATTAATGAAAAATTATTTTAGCTGGAGCTGGGCTTTAAATGTGTCAAAACACTAAAATCTTCTCACCTTATCATTCTTCTCATGATCCCGCATGTGTTTCTGGTACTGTGTCTCCTTAGGGAAGGATAACAAACAGATGTCACACTTGTAGGATGATCCATGGGAGGAGAAACTATTATTGTCAGCATTTGCTGTTAAAACTCCATCTGTAAGGATTTCTGTGTTAAAATATATATTTAGAAACAATTTTAATATAATATAATATATATATATATATATATATATAATGTTGTTAGCAATTACAAATATAAAAGGAACAACACTTTCACTTTTAATTACAGTATTCTCTTATTAATATACAGTATATTACCATCCTACTGCTGTACATCTCTCTTATTCTAAGCTGGTTTGAAGCTAAGGGAATTTTTTTTTGCACAAGATGTGTTCATTTCTTTAATATTAAGTTATATTTATACAGCCAGTAAAGGTCTGGCTTTTCTATATGCAGCTGGATCATAACAGCTGGGCACATAGGGAATATTCATTCCCTTTGTATAAATGTAAAAGGGAGGGGTTAGCCTAATACAGCCTGAGAACATCAGGAACATTTGTGTGTGTAAAAAGATCTCACTGTGTTTGGAAAAACATTGGGGGGATAAATCATGTCTAACAAATTCTTAAATCACCTGTTGCTTCCGGCAGCATTTTAAACATTAAAGACCCACTCAGATCTATGCATTGCGTTGCTTTGCTCTAAACTTGCTTTGTATTAATACAATTCATTTAAACAGGCAAACATATAAAAAAAAAAGAAAAAAAAAAAGAAGAAGATTTTATAGTGTAGTAAGCATTGGAAGAAGTTAGAAATAATATCAGAAGTAAATTGAAAAAGATGACACAATAGAAGCAGCAATAGATAATAAGCCCCCGTGGTTCTCAACTCCCTATAACCAACCATGCTCTGACCACTCCCAGGGAAGCACGCTACAGTCACCATCCAGAAGCTGAAGCACAGCACAAAAATCATACATATCTCCTGGAAGGCCTATCATTGCCCCTATGGACAGCCATATTACTGGCCTTTTCGATTCTGTTGCTTTGTTTTTACAACCTTGACTGAGCTCTCTGCCTTTATAAAGGATTTAGTCCACATACTTGACATTTTAAAGTGGTTGTAAACCCTTACAACACATTTTCACCTACAGGTAAGCCTAGATTAATGCTTACCTGTAGGTTATGTAAATATCTCCTAAACCTACATGGTTTAGGAGATATTTAGGAATCCTCGGAATTGTAAATATCTCCTAAACAATGCGCACTTTAGAAGGGTCACGGCGTGCCGTTTTCATGAAAGGACATGCCATGTCTGGCGGCTCCCGTGCGGGAGTGACGTCACGCGACTCCAGCCAGTCACAGAGCCGGAGTCCGCAACCCCTGAAGGAAGATGGACGCTTCCAGCCGGCGAGGAAATCGGGGACATCGCTGGCTCCTGTGTCAGGTAAGTGACACATAATGGGCTACTATGCATCATTATTCTGCTTTGCCTTTGCAGGGAAACAAAGAGGAAGTAAACCCATCAGGGTTTACTTCCTCTTTAAGTAATTAGAAGTGGGAAGAAAATTTTAATGTGTATGTATCTATGTGACAACTGTATAAGAAGTCATCAAATCGGTCTCCCTGTTGTACAATATTTCTTCCCTTAAGACCACAGTTGATAAGCTGGTTTTCTTGTGGAGGCTTCAAGTTTTATGTCATAATTATTTTAGTTTTCTTGATAAATTTACCTCCAAACTTTTAGTATAGCTAGTATGGCTAGTTTTGCCCCCGGACCTTTTTACTGGGCTAACAATGCCAGACAATTTTTTTTTTTTTTTTATGGACGCTACATTGATGATGTTATTATTATCCTGGCAAGGTAGTGAGAATGGAGAAAAACGTTGTGATGTTTTGTAATGGTAATCTTTCTGGAATAAAATGCAACAATAGACTGGTTTCCTTGATCTACAATTAAAGCAGTAATAAATCCAAACCAAAATGTTATATATTACAGTTTACCAATCATTGGATATGATGGCTACATCAGTTTTCTTTTCTTAGGCTTTTTTTTCCTTCTGTTTTTACCACCTGTATTAAAGTGTCCCCACTCTGGATGAAGGAGCACAGGGGGCACAGCAGACAGTAGCAAGCTTGTGGGAGGGGAGTGTTAGATGCACTAGCAGATTTAAATACACTAATAAATTGAAGCCAAACTCCAGCTAATACTTTATAAGCAGTTACAGCAAAAAAAAAATTCAGTTTGAGATAATGGTATTACATAAAACCTTATCATTGTAAGCACGCTTGCTAGAGTTAAATGGTTTGTTTCATTTCTGTAAGTAATACATTCAGCTGGAGAGCTTGTTCTTTTAGAAAGGTGAAAATAAGGGTAAGAAAGCCTAAGAAATGAAAATGAATATGCAATATAGTAAATGTTTGCTTTTGGGTTTTTTGCATGTTGCCAAGCGGCACATTTGCTCCAAAAATTATTTTAAAATGTATTTCCACGTTTGCAGTCATATAACAGTTTATGTTTGTTATGTGTTCCCACTCATACCAATTTTTTCCCTAATATTATTTACCTTTTAGAGGTTTCTTCCATCCTTCTATTATTGTTATTATAATTATTATTTTTTTCTACACACACCTTTTTTTTCCCTATCTCTGCAAGGACAGAGAAAGATGCATTGGGGTCAATTTACTAAAACTGGAGAGCGCAAAATCTGGTGCAGCTGTGCATAGAAAATAATAAGCTTCCAGGTTTTATTGTCAAAGCTTAATTGAACAAGCTGAAGTTAGATGCCGATTGGCTACCATGCACAGCTGAACCAGATTTGCACTCTCCAGTTTTAGTAAATCTCCCCCAATGTATCTTTCTTGTCCATTCACAGAGACAGAAAACACGGGGGCAGGCTTTACAGTGACTGATCGCTGCGATAGCCTCTGATTGACTATCACAGCGATCAGGTGACCTGGATTTGGACGTGCCGGGTCCCGATCGCTAGAACGGGACCATCGGTCCCAGCACAAAAGGGAGGTACAAAAATATGTGGCCCCACAGCAAAAAGCCCAGTGCAGTTGGGCCACATATCTGTGTTACATCTGCGCCAAGGGGTTATCATAAACTGAAGAAGGCAAGCATTTAAACCTTTGTTAGGACAATGTTTAATCTAGTTTGCAACTAATAATGAGATCTACCAGGACAGTACATACACTGTGTATATATGTATATATATATACACACACACACACACATACATATACACACATACTAATGGAAGTTAGAAAATTGTTGTGGTGCATTGACCGTATATATATATATATATATATGTATATATATATATATATATATGTATATATATATATATATATATATATATATATATATATATATATATATATATATATATATATACACACACATACATACATATACTGTCAACGCACCACAACAATTTTCTAACTTCCACCCTGTGTTGTGCTGTAACACAGGTGCATTGGGGGTTCTAATCAAATTCAATGTAACTACACCGAGCTAGGCAAGAATCAATGCAGGGTGAAGGTTTTTTTCACCCCTTAGCTACACCATAGCCACTGCAGCTTGTTATGCAGTTTCTGGACCAATGGACTCCCTGGCAAAGTCTTGGGGGACCATACCCGGACCCCACCTGTTTAAACACGCAGGGTTGTCTTGTAATGTAGCTTTGCACTGGCTACTGGTTTTGGCACACCCCTTGGCACATAGAGTGAAAATAAAAAGTCTTAAGGCTGCATTCACACCTGAGTGTTTTCAGCTCATAAAAACGCTCGTTAAAAACACCTGAAAAAAGCCCAACAAGAAAACTCTTAGGCCCCTTTCACACTGGGGCGTTTTTCATGCGGTGCGGCGCTAAAAATAGCGCCTGTTCACCGCATGAAAAAAATCCGGCCCCATTCACTCCAGTGTGAAAGCCGGCGGGCTTTCACACTGGAGCGGTGCGCTAGCAGGACGGTAAAAAAAAGTCCTGCTAGCAGCATCTTTGGAGCGGGATAGGAGCGGTGTGTTCACCCACCGCTCCTATACCGCTCCTTCCCATTGATTACAATGGGAGACCGCCGTAAAACCGCGGCAATACCGCGGTTACCGCGGTAATACCGCGGCTACGGCGGCGCTCTGCGGGGGTGTTTAACCCTTTTTCGGCCGCTCGCGGGGGGGTAAAACCGCACCGCGAGCGGCCGAAAACCGCGGTGAAAAACGACGGTAAAGCAGCGCTAAATATAGCGCTGCTTTACCGTCACCGCGGCTCAACGCCCCAGTGTGAAAGGGGCCTTATTCATTTCAATGGCACCTGTTTACACCTGAACGTTTTGTCACCGAAAACAAAATGCCTGAATAACCCCCCAAGCTTTAAAAAAAGAACATGAGCTTATTTGGGGCAGATTACAGGCGTTTTTCTGCCTTTTACATTGGTGGCCTGAACAAAATCGCGGCAAAAACGCGCAACTTTGAAACGCTCAGGTGTGAATGCAGCCTAAACTAATACTTTGTTGAAGCACCTTTTGATTTTATTAGAGCACTCAGTCTTTTTGGGTATGAGTCTATCAGCATGGCACATCTTGACTTGGCAATATTTGCCCACTCTT
>CM053030.1:193460999-193677218 GCA_028564925.1 Lithobates sylvaticus | reverse complement strand
ACTTAATATGCTAGAATAACCAAGTAAAAGTCCAAAATCTAAAATATGTGGCATGACTTGAACCATTTTGATCATCAACCACCCATATCCAACTTGAGAGATGGAACACCTTTTTTAAAGAAGAATGGGTAAAAGAATGGGTAAAATTTTCAGGATCTATTTGTGCAGCGTTAGTAGAGACATATCATAAAATAATTGCAACCTTAATTAGAACCATAGGTGGTTCTGACTCAATATTGACTCATAAGAATGAACACTTAAATGATGCCTGTAATCTATAAATATATAATTGCATTAAATTGTTTTTTTTATCTACGTGGTGTGAACAGAAGATCGGAATAGGTGTTTTTTGGTTGGTGGTAGCACTAAAGTGAAAAAAATAAGGATGTTATCTTGAATGTGTCTGAAAGATCGATCTGTGTTGCCCATAGCCACAATCAAGCATGTGTCTTTAATTTTCTAAGCTGCATGGGAGACATGAACACAACTAACTAGTCGCTATGGGTAATGTAGGTGGGACTTTCCTTTGCAATGAGAATCTTTGAGATTAAAGCGTTGAACTTTCATAATAATAAGCATCTCCTGATCTAGTCATTTATGCATGTAAGCGTTAAGCCCACCACCAAAATAGTAGAATTGTTTTTGAAAGTTTTTGTTTTAAGAGCGTTCATTCAATTTTCGAATGGTTAGTGGAGTCGAGTAAACATTTGTTATAGACGACAATGATGAGAAAATTCGAAGGAAAATAATGTAAAATTTTTCTTCAACTAATTCATTTCTAACGGTGAATGTGGTTTTAGTCCATTCACTCTAAAAAGTAAGTATTTGAAGTACTTGTGAATGATATTCGTCAAGTGATCGAATTTACTGAATTTTTGTACAAATGTCTCGAAAATCGAATAATGTTTGGCTAGCTTTTCCAGTTTCCATTTTAAAGTCAGGCATTATGTAGTCAGGGGGAGGGCACTCTTCAGCAGGGAAGTGATCCTGCACTTTCCCAATGCATTTTTCTGCTTAGGCCTGCAGACCCAAAGTAAGCCACCCATTGCTGACAGCCTATAGATGGAACTATTTTTCCTGCTGGCAGCACCTGTGCACCTGAACCCCATCAACTTTTTAAGGATCTGTCTCTTGGGGTAGAAGAGTGCCTATAGTGCTTTCATGGCATTGGTCATCCCAGAGTTTTCCTAGCACCACTGCTCACAGTGTATTACTCTAGGGCAGTGATGGTGAACCTTGGCACCCCAGATGTTTTGGAACTACATTTCCCATGATGCTCATGCACTCTGCAGTGTAGTTGAGCATCATGGAAAATGAAGTTCCAAAACATCTGGGGTGCCAAGGTTCGCCATCATTGCTCTAGGGATTTAAAAAAGCCACAAAATACCTTGAAAACCTTTTATAAATTGTAAAAAATAAAAAGACTGATAGCAATAAATGTAGAACAACTAGTAGACAACCAGATATTATGTAAGGCTGTAAGAACAGATATCTCATCAAAGTATTTTTACAGTACATGCATATTTTTTGGCTCAGGCTGTATGTACAATGCATAATCATTGTGAGATCTGTCATCATCTTGCCCAAAGACAGTCTCTCAAACATCAGAAGCATTTATTGCTATTATTGTGTACTGTATAAAACTGAAAATGACGAGAACTTCTCTCTTAAGGGCATTTTCTAAATTTTAAAATATAATGTTTGAATCTGTGGAGTTGCTTATAAAATTCATCCTATGTAAGAAGAAGTAATGGGTTTTTATTTTTAAATGTATGAATTAGATTGTGAATGTGATATGACATATTTTATCTGTTTGTTTTTCCTGACACTGTCCCTTTAATACCTGTCCAGCAGCTTGCAGACTTAGAATCCATTAGTGTACAGGACACTTCCTCTGGGTTTTCAGTCTGTCAGTGGGGAACATTGCGGCCAGCGTTTTGACTGTTACCATTGAGCTGTTTGTGGAAAATATTGCCTGGTTTTGGTTTACAGGAGACGTAAATGGCATGTCACAGGCACAGCAAAGCATATGAGAGCAGATCATTTTTATAAATAATTCGGATGCCTGACAGCATGAATAAAGGCAGCAAGTCATCCTCACAGTCTAACATTGGTGAAGATGACTGTCGTTGCCACAAAGTCCTGTTACACTCAATTACTTCCCTTTACCCCAGGCACATCTTCTAGGCATATTTTTTTTCTTGTTGACTCTCTGCCAGACAAATGCAATGGGCTGTGTTTTCCTGAGGCAGTCAAGGTTTCAAAGAACAGTTATTAACATGTTTGGGTTTGGATGAGCCGGTATGGAGAAAATGCAGCTGATACGATTGTTTCACCAAGCCTGAAAACATATGAGCTAGACACCCTAACTTAACTCCAAGACAAGTGAGACCCGAAGCATTGGACCTGTCTCCAATCTACATTTTTTTAAAGCTATAATTTCCATTTTCGTTAAAGTAAACTTGCGCTGACGTAAATATGAAGACAGCCATTGCTAAAAGATACGTAGGTTGTTCTCCTTGCTCTTGTTTCCCTAACACTTTTTGCATCAAAGACCTGGAGCAGACATGTGAAATCAGAAAAATCTGCATACTTATTCCAAGTCAGTCATTCAAAGTGCTAAAGCCAATGAATCAGCATGACAGTCAGACCTCTAGCATGTCCAGAAGTACAATAATGTCTGGCTCCATATATACAGTATATATACAGTGCCTTGCAAACGTATTCACCCCCCTTGGCTTTTTACCTACTTTGTTACATTACAGTCTTTAGTTCAATGAGTTTTTTTTATCTGAATTATATGTGATGGATCAGAACACAATAGTCTAAGTTGGTGAAGTAAAATTAGAAAAATATACACATAAAACTATTTTTCAGAAATTAAAAAACTGATAATTGGCATGTGCGTATGTATTCACACCCTTTGTAATTAAGCCCATAAAAAGCTCTGGTGCAACCAATTACCTTCAGAAGTCACATAATTAGTGAAATGATGTCCACCTGTGTGCAATCTAAGTGTCCCATGATCTGTCATTACATATACACTCCTTTTTGAAAGGCCCTAGAGGCTGCAACACCTAAGCAAGAGGCACCACTAACCAAACACTGCCATGAAGACCAAGGAACTCTCCAAACAAGTAAGGGACAATGTTGTTGAGAATTACAAGTCAGGGTTAGGTTATAAAAAAATATCCAAATCTTTGATGATCCCTAGGAGCACCATCAAATCTATCATAACCAAATGGAAAGAACATGGCACAACAGCAAACCTGCCAAGAGACGGCCGCACTCCAAAACTCACGAACCGGGCAAGGAGGGCATTAATCAGAGAGGCAGCACGGAGACCTAAGGTAACCCTGGAGAAGCTGCAGAGACTGGAGTATCTGTACATAGGACGACAATAAGCTGTACGCTCCATAAAATTGTGCTTTATGGCAGAGTGGCCAGAAGAAAGCCATTACTTTCAGGAAAAAACAAAATGGCATATTTTGAGTTTGCGAAAAAGGCATGTGGGAGACTCCCAAAATGTATGGAGGAATTGCTCTGGTCTGATGAGACAAAAATTTTACTTTTTGCCCATCAAAGGAAACGCTATGTCTGGCGCCAACCCAAGACATCACCCAAAGAACACCATCAGCAGTCGGGACTGGGAAACTGGTCAGAGTTGAGGGAAAGATGGATGGTGCTAAATACAGGGCTATTCTTTAGAAAAACCTGTACCACTCTGTGTGTGATTTGAGGCTAGGACAGAGGTTCACCTTCCAGCAGGACAATGACCCCAAACACACTGCTAAAGCAACATCTTCAAAGTTGTGGGCATGTTCTGTAAATTAAATGATGCAAATCCTCAAACAATCCATGTTCATTCCAGGTTGTGAGGCAACAAGGCACAACAAATGGCAAATGGGGTGAATACTTTTGCAAGGCACTGTACAGTATATATATATATATATTTCTATATATATATATATATATATATATATTTATATTTCTATATATCCAAATAGGGATTGCTGCACCTAATATTTATTTACGTCTATGTTATTTGTAATTTTTTTTTTCTAATAAATATTAAGTGCAGCAATCCCTGTTTGGATATTCTTATATCTGGCGTTTGAGAGGGACTGATTGCTTTGACCTAAAAAAATCACCATTATGCAGTCACTTTGCCTTATCTGCTTGAATTAGAGTTAACTAATGGTTATTAAGTGGTTTCAAAGGGTATATTGTTTTGCTTTGAATGGTATCATCTGCAGATCAAATGTTTCTCTTTCGATCTGGTATGAATGGACCAGGGAGTTTACAATGATCATAACTTTTTAAGCTGGCAATTTTCTTGTTCAATTTTCTTTAGATTGTATGTAGTGGAAGGGCCTGCCTGATTGCACACAAATTGTAAGTGTTTAGGTCTGACCTCATAATATATAGTTTTTGTAAATCTAAAGGAAAATTGTACAAGAAAATTGTATAATGTATGGGCAGCCTTAGACACTGCGACCGCAGTTCAGTTCAGTTTTCACAGAAGCAAAAAGTCCTGCTAGTGTGAAAATACAAACAACTCCTGAGGTAGGGTGTACTACACATACCCAAAATATTTAGATGTATTTTTAGGGTGGGGGCTTGTACAGTACACCCAATGTTCATGACTGGACATTTGACACCCCCCACACACTTTCCCTGCAGCCTTCTGGGACACATCATATATCTGGGAAGACTGCGGGACCATTCACAAACCGCAGCGTGGCTTGCGCAGTGGTAACTGGCTGTAAAGATGGAAGGCTGACGGTTTTCCTTACTTAATATGCTGGTGCCTGGACCCACAGCCGATTGAAGAATCGGCTCGGGTGAGGACAACGCTGGATCCCTTGACAATATTTGTAGCTGCTAACTTAATTTTTTTTCTGGGGGAGACTGGAGTTCCTTGTTAAGGATCTTGATCCTGTTTTTATCTGCCACCCAAGAGTGCCTGAACATAGTGTCACCTTTGCAGCCCTAAAGCCTAGAGAAAGATATGGGGGGAGTACCATCATTTCCCCTCAGTTCCAACTATGGCTTGCAGTTGGCATACTAGAGTTCCCTGGTTGTAAAAAAAAAAAATTCAAGTTGCGCTGGCAGGATAGACACTTCAGAGTGAACACAGGTTGGCTTAATGGATTCTGCTGGCATCCAAACTCATACATTTCTCCTTTGATGGCTGTAGAAACAGATGATGGTTTATATAGTTTTGGTTCTACTTACATACAAAATCTGCAGTTACAGATGTTACATTAATGGTAGTGTAGAAAAAGGTGCCAGCTCGACAGTCTGATATAAATAGTTAACTCATTCTTTTACAGTACAGCAGTCTGAGCAGGTGTACATTGTACTTGTACTCACAAAGTGTCTCAGATGTTACAGCTGCACAGTCCTCATCCCGCTGTCCTCCTCAGTGATGCCTGTGGCTGCTCTTTCTCTCCCCCTGCTTAGTCTCTGCAAACTCAGCCAACACTTGCAATTTCATTCAGACACATGTTACAGTATTTTTGTCTTATACAATTGTATTGCAAATCTCCAGAGCACTGCTACAATATGGCAGACACAGATCCACTCTACTGTAGGGCAAAAGGGGCAGCTGTCCCTGGCCTGCTATCTATCTGCAGTCTATTGCTACATAGTAAAATAATTCCATTTATGCTGGATCTTTTTGCCCAAAGATGGCAGAAAAATCCAGCATAAAGATGCTCAGTCTGGTTTGTATTTACCCACATTCATGCACGTTTATGCTCATATGGCGTTTATAAGCATATGCATGTAATTTCATTCTAGTGGCAAGAATATTCATATGTTCTAGCAACTAAAAATGAAATTACGTGCAAATGTGTACATTTAGAAGAGAACTATGCCAATAAGCTTCTCTCTGAAGGCAGGTTTGGGGCATTTTTTTATGCCCCTAAATGCTGCTCTAAAATACAAATCTAAATGCCACAATGTGCATGGAGACAGTGGCTAATACAGAGCTGCCTAAAAAAAAAAGAAAAAAAGGAAAAATGCTTCTAAAAGAGGTGTTTATTCTTCCCGTGTGCTACTAAAACTTAGGCCCCTTTCACACGAGGCGGATCCGCTTCCACGGAGTCTGCCTCTGTCCGCCGGCTCAGCAGGAGATCTCTCCATTGATCTCCGCTGAGCCGGCGGATGACAGGTCCCTCTCTGCTCACTGAGCGGGGAGGGGCTTGTCGAGCGCCGCTGGCTTCTATGGAAAGATCAGATGAAAACGGACAGCATGTCCGTTTTCATCAGATCTCACCCGATCCGATCCGCCAGCGACGGATCCGGACGTAGGGCCATCCATCTGCTTTTGGCGGATCGGACCGGGTCGGATGTCAGCGGACATGTCACCGCTGACATCCGTCGCTCCATAGACCAGCATGGAGCGCCCGTTCAGGTTCCGTCGTCAAAACTGACAGGTGGACCTGAACGGTCCGATAGTGTGAAAGTGGCCTTAAGGTTCATATATTTGTAAATAGGAAGAAAAGAACAGCGCAAACAAACAAAAGATTTCCCAGCACACTTACCAGCCAGCCTGCAAAACAACCAAATTTACCCTGTCTATCAGTTTAAATTTTCAAGTTAAAAACAGAGGGTACCATTTGCACACATTTGCAGATATATGCATAAGCTGCAGTTCCCTTAAGGCCCCTTTCACACGGGACGGATCCGTATTGATCCGCCCCGCGAAGATCCGCTGCTCAGCCGGGATCGCTCAGCTGATCCCCGCTGAGTCGGCGGATGACAGGGCGGTCCCTGCACACTGTGCAGGGACCGCCCTGTCAGATCTCCGCTCTCCTCTATGGGGGATCGGATAAACACGGACCGTCTGTCCGTGTTCATCCGATCCGCTCTGCAGACAGATGGAAAAATAGGGTTTTTCTCCGTCTGCAGAATCGGACCATGGCGGAGGTGGACGATATCGGGTGTCAGCGGATGCTCATCCGCTAACACCGCTATCCCAAAGAGGGGTACATGTATGTCCGTTTTTCATCCGAAAACGGATGGATGAAAAACGGACATACGGTCCGCACGTGTGAAATGGGGCCTAACAAGGGACCTCCGTATATACTGCGGTCCTAACTTTAAATTTCCAGAGTCTACATAGTAGGAGCACATATAACAATGGATAGGTTAAGGGCAGGTGTGCCTGGAGGGAGCCCAACCCTCCTTAAAAGCACAGGGAAATCTTTTTTTTTAAGTTGCGTTGCCCAGGATGTTTTTGCACCCTGGGGTTCCTTCTGGGTTCTTTAGGGGTGCCTTGGCAAAATACCTAAAAATTACCTTAAATTGCCCAATAATTGTTCACAAGCCGGCAAGTGGATCAAGCCTGCCTTTTTGTTACACAAAGCCACAGTTTTTATTGTGAAGCATTGCAACCAGCTGACAGTGTTCTAACGACCGATGACATCAGTTGTGTTCGGTTAGGAACACGCAGGTGCTCCTTGTTTGCCCATCTCCAACAGCATCAGGGTCACATTGGCTGCATGAGGGAGAGAAACTTAAGGAGAAGAGAAACACTGGAAAACCAGTCAGTATCAGTGTGCAAAAGTATATTTGCTGTGTAAGAATAAATCACGTCTAACGTTGGGTGTCCTAGGTGTGTGGATGTTGCTGCATTTTAGACTGGGCTACCCTAAAGCAGAGTTCCACCCAAAAATGGAACTTCCGCTTTAAGTACTGGTGATATATTAATATAATATACCAAGACTCCTATTTTAGCTCTTTGGGAAAACCAAATAAAGTGCAGACATTTCAGCTTATTTACCAATACGTAACTTTCTGGGGGTCTGCTTTGGCAATTGCTGCTCTGTGAAACCAGAAGGAGGTAAATAAACCCTAATGCCGCGTACACACGAAGGGACAATCCCGCGGGATTATCCTCTGGACTGAAGTCCAGCGGATAATCCCCTCGTGTGTGGGCGCCGGCGGACTTTTTGGCGCCAAAGTACGGCGGACTAAAGTTTGAAGTTTTGTTTTCAAATTATCCGCCGTTAGTGGGCAAGTCCGCGGGACTTTTGAAATGAAGGGACTTGCCGCTCATCGGCAAGTCCGTTCATTTAGCACGTGACTTCAGGTTACGTAGCTAGCGTAGGCAGTTACTGCCGCCGCGCTAGCTCCGTGACCTGGCATGGATTTAAAGGGACTCCCCACGCTGAAAAAAACGGCGTGGGGTTTCCCCCAAATCCAAGTCAGACCCTCATCCGAGCACGCAGCCTGGCAGGCCAGGAAAGGGGTGGGGACGAACGAGCGCCCCCCCCTCCTGAGCCGTACCAGGCCGCGTGCCCTCAACATGGGGGGTGCCCTGGGGAAAGGGGGGCCGTGCGGCCCCCCCACCCCAAAGCACCTTGTCCCCATGTTGATGAGGACAAGGGCCTCTTCCCGACAACCCTGGCCGTTGGTTGTCGGGGTCTGCGGGCGGGGGCTTATCGGAATCTGGGAACCCCCTTTAATAAGGGGGCCCCCAGATCCCAGCCCCCCACCCTATGTGAATGAGTATGGGGTACGATGTACCCCTACCCATTCACCTAAGGTGTAAAATGTAAAGTAAAAAAAAAAACACCCACACTTTTGAAAAAATAGTTTATTGCACTGCTCCGGGGGTCTTCTTCCGTCTTGGGGGTCTTCTCGCCGGACTCCCCCGCCATTTACCAAGCTCTTTTACCGAGCGGGGGAAGTCCGGCTACCTTCTTCGTCGTCGCCGCCGTCTGGGGGTCTTGATCCGCCTTCGGGGGTCTTCTTCCGTCTTGGGGGTCTTCTCGCCGGACTCCTCCGCTCTCTTCTGCTCTTTTACCTAGCTCTTTCACGAGGGGAGGAGTCCGGCTACCTTCTTCGTCGTCGCCGCCGTCGTCTGGGGGTCTCGATCCGCCTTCGGGGGTCTCTTCTGTTGTTGCGGCGGTCGTCGTCTTCCGCGCCGCCGGCGCCTTCTTCTTCTTCTTGTCCTTCTTCTTGTCCTTCTTGTTCTTCTTCTTCTTCCGATGTTGACCCGACGCTCTCTCCGCCCGGAATGCCTGTGCCGCTCTGCGCTCGGACTTATATAGGGACATGGGGGACAGGGTCACATGTTCATGTCACATGGTGACCCCGCCCCCTTGCGATGTCACAGTCCCAGCATCCTCCGGGACTGTGACAACACAAGGGGGCGGGGTCACCATGTGACATGTGCATGTGACCCTGTCCCCCATGTCCCTATATAAGTCCGAGCGCAGAGCGGCACAGGCATTCCGGGCAGAGAGAGCGTCGGGTCAACATCGGAAGAAGAAGAAGAACAAGAAGGACAAGAAGAAGGACAAGAAGAAGAAGAAGGCGCCGGCGGCGCGGAAGACGACGACCGCCGCAACAACAGAAGAGACCCCCGGAAGACCCCCGAAGGCGGATCGAGACCCCCAGACGACGGCGGCGACGACGAAGAAGGTAGCCGGACTCCTCCCCTCGTGAAAGAGCTAGGTAAAAGAGCAGAAGAGAGCGGAGGAGTCCGGCGAGAAGACCCCCAAGACGGAAGAAGACCCCCGGAGCAGTGCAATAAAATATTTTTTCAAAAGTGTGTGTGTTTTTGTACTTTACATTTTACACCTTAGGTGAATGGGTAGGGGTACATCGTACCCCATACTCATTCACATAGGGTGGGGGGCCGGTATCTGGGGGCCCCCTTATTAAAGGGGGCTCCCAGATTCCGATAAGCCCCCGCCCGCAGACCCCGACAACCAACGGCCAGGGTTGTCGGGAAGAGGCCCTTGTCCTCATCAACATGGGGACAAGGTGCTTTGGGGTGGGGGGGGGCCGCACGGCCCCCCTTTCCCCAGGGCACCCCCCATGTTGAGGGCACGCGGCCTGGTACGGCTCAGGAGGGGGGGGGGGCGCTCGTTCGTCCCCACCCCTTTCCTGGCCTGCCAGGCTGCGTGCTCGGATGAGGGTCTGACATGGATTTGGGGGGAACCCCCACGCCGTTTTTTCGGCGTGGGGATTCCCTTTAAATCCATGCCAGCTTGCGGAGCTAGCGCGGCGGCATTTACTGCCTACGCTAGCTACGTAACCTGAAGTTACGTTCGAAATGAACGGACTGCTCCGTGTGTGGGCAAGTCCGTTCATTTTCAAAAGTCCCGCGGACTTTTGGCCGGCGGATTATCCGCTGGAGAAGTCCGTGCGTGTGTGGGCAAGTCCACACCCTCGGAAAGTCCAGCGGACCTAGCCGGAAAGTCCCGCGGGATTGTCCGCTGGACTAGGTCCGCCGGCAAAAGTCCCTACGTGTGTACGAGGCATTAGAGACATTAATAGCCAATTATTTAAAATTAAAAAAAAAATGATTTCCTGACTCCAAATATGGTACACCCTGGATCATTATATACACAAGTGAACTGCATACCACTACACAATATGTGGAAATCCCACCAATGGCCATAGAAATTAAATAATGTAGGAAATCCTTTCCTCTTTAATAAGTCTTTGCATACTTTTTCAATGTGGTCCATTGCTCATTTAGGTACCAATAATACATGCATTCAGGCTGGACAACAGTGAAGAGAAACACTATTATTCGATTGGTGTTCAATTATTAGAAAAAAAAATTTGACCAGCAACATATGAAATAAACCAATACTTTTCCTGAACTCCCCCAAGCATGTGGTACTGTAAAGGTAGAGAAAGTTACTTTGTAAATCCACCAAGCTGGTAACGCATTCCCTCTCCGTCTCTCTATTTGTTTTAATTTTATTACAGATACTTATATAGTGCCGACAAGTTGCATTGCGCTTTATATATACGGTACTGTATATTATACATTCACATCAGTCCATGCCATTAAGGAGCTTACAATCTAAGGTCCCTAACTCACATTCATACATATATTAGGGCCAATTTAGGCACAAAGACCAAATTTATACACGTTTTGCTGATGCTAGATCTACTTTGTCCATCCAGAACACCCTAAGTTCCTGTATGAAAGTCCCTGTGAGTGTTCTCCTCTTTAGAGAACAGGAGAAATAACCTTTTTTTAGTATACTGAGTCACCACACCACAGATATTTGGAGCAGAGGGATTTTAGTAGCTCACACTTCCTCATTAGCTATATATTTTGCTGTGAGAAAACACAATTTTTATATTAATTTTTTTTAAATATACATTTTAGTAAGAATAGGTAAAAATGGGGGTAATATTCCACTCCAGAAAATAGTAACATTATACCCCTAAGGTCCTGTGTAGCTATCATGTTTGGATGAACATTAACATATCATCATGAAGTAATATTTATTGTAGATTTTGCACATTATTCCTTGAAAGGCATCTAAAGCCATTTTATTGCTCCTATCTTTCAGGAACCCCTTTTTACAATATTTTTCTAGGGTATTTTGCATATTATATTTGGCATTTATGTGTAACTGCACAACCTCTATTCAGTCCTATGGTGAGTTCATATTTTGTTGGAACCTACCATAGCATTGAATGGAGATTGCAGTGTGCACATGCTGTGGAAGCCGCACAGTCAAAATCTTAGCGGTTTATGGACAAGTGAGTTTGAGTGGGAGGATTTGGGGACCTACTAACATAAGTGTAAGCCCCCGTACACACGGTTGAAAATTCCGACCACAAAATCCATCCGATTTTTTCCGAAACTGGTGCTGCATACACACGGTTGGACAAAGTTGTCGGAAAATCCAATCGTTCCGAACGTGGTGACGTTCGCTGCGTACTACGGGACTACATAGAGGCTAGTAGCCAATAGCTTTGGTCTCGTAATTTCATCTGAGCATGCGTGGCACTTTGTCCGTCGGAAATTCCCTACACACGATCGAAAAAAGTCAGATCGTATATTGTTGTCGGAAAATTTGAGATCCCGGAAATTCAAACGGAAAAAGGCCGCTAGTGCCCACACACGAACGGATTTTCTGACAACATAATCCGATCTGACTTTTTCCATCGGAATATCTGACCGTGTGTATGGGGCATTACTGTATTGAAAGTGCAGTTACACTTAAAAAGGAGTTCCAATATAGACACTTTAAGTGTTTTTGTCCCTATTCCTTCCTATGAGATTATATGGGACTCATGACTGACACCCAGGAGTATTGTGTTTGCCCACACCCTCCATAGCTTCATGGGAATAGACAGCCTAGATAACACAGAGCAGAACTGGCGGCATCCCTACTGCATTACAACAGCTAAACTGTGATACAAGTACAAGTACAAGCAGTAGCCAAACACAGAAGCAACGGTTCAAATTCCTGTATGTGTGGTTGGCGGTTGGAGGCACCATATAATTAAAGTGTTATTAACCTCCCTGGCGGTATGATTATTTCAGATTTTTGATGCTGAAAGCGGTACAATTATTTTGCATGGAAATTTGATGTTTTATATTGTAGGCCTGTAATTCTTAGGAATGACTCACTTAAATCTGTCCAAACAAGAGTCTAGTAGACATCCCGGGTATGATAAAGTTTGAAAAACAAAATCATAAATTAAAAAATAATAAATAACTATAAATAATTATAACAAATAATAATATAATAATTAAAAAAATTATTCAATAATGTAATCAAATCAAAAACACTGACATTTTCTCCGTTGCAGAATTGTCACTGTCATTACTTTCAGTGTTTGATGACGGATTTCCCCACAAATCACTATCGCTCAATTATGCAAGTGATTCTAATTTATTATCACTGTTTTCTAGCTGTCTAAAAACACTTTTGATGTAAAGGGACGGTTTTGGTTGCTATGGACAATCTCCAGTTTTCAGACAGAAAGAACAGTTTCTATAATATAAAACTGCATGCAGGGCACTGGATAGACCACTAGGGACAAAAGGGATGTGAAATAAATTGATACAGTAATGTAATCTGTAAGATTACAGTGTACTGTGTATGTATTGTGTTTTTACTTCTTGAATTTGGCGCCGTTCTCTGTCCCCGTGCGTCGCAACGCTCGCAGGGAACGGAGCTCGGCTTCGTGATAGATCGAGCGGAGGATGGCTCGCACACAGTGCACATGGATCCTGTGATGCAATCCTGAGTGTGGCTCGGGTTACCGCTTTTGGTGCTGAAAATCCACCCGAGCCACACTCGGGATTACCGTCAGGGAGGGTAAACCTTAAAAATGTAATAGCAAATATAGCAGCTTAAAGAGGAGCTCCAGTCAATGTTATGTTTATTAACCACTTGCTTACTGGGCACTTAAACCCCCCTCCTGCCCAGACCAATTTTCAGCTTTCAGCGCTGACGCACTTTGAATGACAATTGCACGGTCATACAACACTGTACCCAAATGAAATTTTTATAATTTTTTTCCTACAAATAGAGCTTTCTTTTGGTGATATTTAATTACAGCTGGGGTTTTTATTTTTTGCTAAACAAACAAAAAAATATGGGACATTTTGAAAAAGAAAAAAAAAATCATGTTTATAAAATAGGTAATTTTTCTGCTTCATTGATATGCACTGATGAGGCGGCACTGGTGGGCATTAATAGGCACAGTTAAGGCGGCACTGATAGGCACAGATAAGGTGGCACTGATGGGGACAGATAAGTCGGTACTGATGGGCACAGATAAGGCGGCACTGATGGCCACTGATAAGATGGCACTGATGGGTGGCACGGATGGGTGGCACTGATGGGCACTGATAGGTACCACTGATAGGTGGCACTGATGGACACTGGTAGGTGACACTGATGGGCAGCACTGTTCTTGAGGAACTGATTGTGGCCACTGATAGGTGGCACTGTGGGCACTGACAGATGGCACTGTGGGCACTGACGGGTGGCATTGTGAGCACTGATGGGTGGCGCTGGTGGGCACTGGTAGGCGGCACTGTTGCCTACTGCTAGGTGGCACTTGTAGGGGGCACAGGTGGGCACTGAGGAGCTGGCGGCAGCTCGCAGTGATCAGGACTGATGTCCCTCTCACTTCCACCGGTGATAGGCTTTTTTTTAGAAAAAATAGCCGATTACCGGCTGTGTTGACATCACATGATCAGCTGTCATTGGCTGACAGCTGATCACGTGGTAAGGGGTCAGGATCGACCCCTTATTCCGATCTGCGATCCAGCGAGTCTCATAGGGGGCGCGCAGGCCACTCGTGCACACGACGATGTCAATAGACGTAGTCCCGGCAATGCAGGTCCGCGCTGTAGCCGTCATTCGGCTATAGCACGGATCTCAAGTGGTTAAAAGTCAACAGCTACTAAAAATTTAACTACTGACTTTTAATAAACAGACACACACCTGTCCCAGGATCCAGCAATGTGCTCACCCGCGCCGTTCTTTCCCTCGGACTTCTGTCCCCAGTGCCGGCATCTCAACTGTGGGCACCCGGCTGTGACAGCTTGCGGCCTTTACGGCTGGGTGCTCACTGCATATGCGTGAGCCGGGTTGCGCATTGTTAATGGTCCGGCAATCCTTTGGGACCTGTGTAGTGTCCCAGAAGACTGTGGGGAGGAAGGCAATTAAGGTTATCCAAGCAGTAGTGGTAGCGAGCACCTTTCAAAACCAGTTGCCCCCCCCCCAAAAAAAAAAAAATTGCATATGGTGAAGAAGAGGGGGGAGGCCTTAAAGCGGAATACCCCCTTTTGGGTGGAACTCTGCTTTAATTAGAAACTGACATTGTCTGCAGCTTCTTCTTTAAAAGAAGATCCAAAGACCCCTGCACAAAGTTTCCTCTTATGAGTTAGCTCTGTTGCCTTGAGGGGTCATATGCAGAGGCGTTGCTAGGGGGGTGCGGGGGTGCGGTCCGCACCCGGGTGACACCCGCTAGAGGGGTGACACCCTCCCTGTTTTGTTTTTTTTTGGATTTTTTTTTTTTTTTTGCTGCCGCAGCCCGGGTGACACCCGCTAGAGGGGTGACACCCAGGGCCGCTAATAGGGCAGTACAGCCAGCCCTGTTGTACTGGGCCCAGCCCCCATCGGCTCCACAGGGGCAGGGCCATCTTTTCGCATGGGCACGCTGGGCAGTGAGAGTGGACGGAGCTGTCAAATCTAAGTGCTGATGTCGGGGATGGGCGGGCCCCACATCAGCTGATCAGAGTGTCTCTCTCTCCCAGCTCCGCCCCCCTTCTCATGGCTACAAGTTGAAAATGTAAGGTAAGAGCGGGCTGGGACAAAGGCTAGACAGGTTCAGTGGAGGCAGAGTGAGAAGAGGGGGGGGGGGGTGTCTGTCACATGGTAGCCAGTCTAGAGCACATCGAGCTGTGCTTCCTTTAACACCTCCAGGCTGGAGGCTCCGGTCCAGTCCCTTCGGCAGCACAAGTGATTGCAGAGCCCTTTAGAGTTGCCCTGTGATTTCACTCACTGATCTCTCCTCCTGGCTCCTGCTGGCTGCATTCACTCAGTCTCAGCTCAGTCACGCCCCCTCCCCCATGTGTGGCAGAGAATGCCAGGGGTGAGGGGTCTACACAGAAGTTCAGCAGGTCAGTTTACTGTGCTGTATGTGTGTGTGTATGGATTTTTATGTGTCTGCATGGGTCTGTGTGTATACGAGTGTGTATATGATGTGCTGTTTCCCACAATGAAGCCTGTTGATTTACTTCCTGCTTCTGCCATAAGTCTAATGTATGTTAGCACGCCTAGGCTGCATATACTGTGCTCTGCAGAGAAGTTATGTTAACTCTTCACTTGCTGCCACTTAACTGCTCTGAAGCCACTTACCTTCTATTCAATTCCTTTTTTTTTATACAATAAATTTAGGTAGGTACAGTCACTATCTATTGAAGTATACGTAGGCGTGCCATTATTCATTTCCCTTGCAGCTGGTGCTCTGGGTACTTTTCTCTGATTTATGTGACCCTCCCTGTGTACCCGGTATGTCTCTGTGTAGGGGTGCTGCAGCAGCAAATGCATCATTTAAACCTTCATTGGCTGTTACAGGTCTGAGCCATTGGGCTGGTTCACTGTGCCATTGTCAAAACCTTTATCTGCAGCATCTCTCTGAGGACATTGTTCAGATGGCCCTCATACACAATCCCCTATGCAATATTCCATCTTATGGCTGCGCTATTCAATGTATGTGTCAGGAGAGGGATCCGTGTATGTGTCAGGAGAGGGATCCGTGTATGTGCCAGGAGAGGGATCCGTGTATGTGTCAGGAGAGGGATCCGTGTATGTGTCAGGAGAGGGATCCGTGTATGTGTCAGGAGAGGGATCCGTGTATGTGTCAGGAGAGGGATCCGTGTATGTGCCAGGAGAGGGATCCGTGTATGTATGTGTCAGGAGAGGGATCCGTGTATGTGCCAGGAGAGGGATCCGTGTATGTGTCAGGAGAGGGATCCGTGTATGTGTCAGGAGAGGGATCCGTGTATGTGTCAGGAGAGGGATCCGTGTATGTGTCAGGAGAGGGATCCGTGTATGTGCCAGGAGAGGGATCCGTGTATGTATGTGTCAGGAGAGGGATCCGTGTATGTGCCAGGAGAGGGATCCGTGTATGTGTCAGGAGAGGGATCCGTGTATGTGTCAGGAGAGGGATCCGTGTATGTGTCAGGAGAGGGATCCGTGTATGTGCCAGGAGAGGGATCCGTGTATGTGTCAGGAGAGGGATCCGTGTATGTGTCAGGAGAGGGATCCGTGTATGTGCCAGGAGAGGGATCCGTGTATGTATGTGTCAGGAGAGGGATCCGTGTATGTATGTGTCAGGAGAGGGATCCGTGTATGTGCCAGGAGAGGGATCCGTGTATGTGTCAGGAGAGGGATCCGTGTATGTGTCAGGAGAGGGATCCGTGTATGTGTCAGGAGAGGGATCCGTGTATGTGTCAGGAGAGGGATCCGTGTATGTATGTGCCAGGAGAGGGATCCGTGTATGTATGTGTCAGGAGAGGGATCCGTGTATGTGCCAGGAGAGGGATCCGTGTATGTGTCAGGAGAGGGATCCGTGTATGTGTCAGGAGAGGGATACGTGTATGTGTCAGGAGAGGGATCCGTGTATGTGTCAGGAGAGGGATCCGTGTATGTGTCAGGAGAGGGATCCGTGTATGTGTCAGGAGAGGGATCCGTGTATGTGTCAGGAGAGGGATCCGTGTATGTGTCAGGAGAGGGATCCGTGTATGTGTCAGGAGAGGGATACGTGTATGTGTCAGGAGAGGGATCCGTGTATGTGTCAGGAGAGGGATCCGTGTATGTGTCAGAAGAGGGATCCGTGTATGTGCCAGGAGAGGGATCCGTGTATGTGCCAGGAGAGGGATCCGTGTATGTATGTGTCAGGAGAGGGATCCGTGTATGTGCCAGGAGAGGGATCCGTGTATGTATGTGTCAGGAGAGGGATCCGTGTATGTGTCAGGAGAGGGATCCGTGTATGTGCCAGGAGAGGGATCCGTGTATGTGTCAGGAGAGGGATCCGTGTATGTGTCAGGAGAGGGATCCGTGTATGTGTCAGGAGAGGGATCCGTGTATGTGTCAGGAGAGGGATCCGTGTATGTGCCAGGAGAGGGATCCGTGTATGTATGTGCCAGGAGAGGGATCCGTGTATGTGTCAGGAGAGGGATCAGTGTATGTGTCAGGAGAGGGATCCGTGTATGTGTCAGGAGAGGGATCCGTGTATGTGTCAGGAGAGGGATCCGTGTATGTGCCAGGAGAGGGATCCGTGTATGTATGTGCCAGGAGAGGGATCCGTGTATGTGTCAGGAGAGGGATCAGTGTATGTGTCAGGAGAGGGATCCGTGTATGTGTCAGGAGAGGGATCCGTGTATGTGTCAGGAGAGGGATACGTGTATGTATGTGTCAGGAGAGGGAAACGTGTATGTGACAGGAGAGGGATCCGTGTATGTGTCAGGAGAGGGATCCGTGTATGTGTCAGGAGAGGGATCCGTGTATGTGTCAGGAGAGGGATCCGTGTATGTGACAGGAGAGGGATCCGTGTATGTATGTGTCAGGAGAGGGATCCGTGTATGTGCCAGGAGAGGGATCCGTGTATGTATGTGTCAGGAGAGGGATCCGTGTATGTGTCAGGAGAGGGATCCGTGTATGTGTCAGGAGAGGGATCCGTGTATGTGTCAGGAGAGGGATCCGTGTATGTGTCAGGAGAGGGATACGTGTATGTGTCAGGAGAGGGATCCGTGTATGTGTCAGGAGAGGGATCCGTGTATGTGTCAGGAGAGGGATCCGTGTATGTGTCAGGAGAGGGATCCGTGTATGTATGTGTCAGGAGAGGGATCCGTGTATGTATGTGTCAGGAGAGGGATCCGTGTATGTGCCAGGAGAGGGATCCGTGTATGTGTCAGGAGAGGGATCCGTGTATGTGTCAGGAGAGGGATCCGTGTATGTGTCAGGAGAGGGATCCGTGTATGTGTCAGGAGAGGGATCCGTGTATGTATGTGCCAGGAGAGGGATCCGTGTATGTATGTGTCAGGAGAGGGATCCGTGTATGTGCCAGGAGAGGGATCCGTGTATGTGTCAGGAGAGGGATCCGTGTATGTGTCAGGAGAGGGATACGTGTATGTGTCAGGAGAGGGATCCGTGTATGTGTCAGGAGAGGGATCCGTGTATGTGTCAGGAGAGGGATCCGTGTATGTGTCAGGAGAGGGATCCGTGTATGTGTCAGGAGAGGGATCCGTGTATGTGTCAGGAGAGGGATCCGTGTATGTGTCAGGAGAGGGATACGTGTATGTGTCAGGAGAGGGATCCGTGTATGTGTCAGGAGAGGGATCCGTGTATGTGTCAGAAGAGGGATCCGTGTATGTGCCAGGAGAGGGATCCGTGTATGTGCCAGGAGAGGGATCCGTGTATGTATGTGTCAGGAGAGGGATCCGTGTATGTGCCAGGAGAGGGATCCGTGTATGTATGTGTCAGGAGAGGGATCCGTGTATGTGTCAGGAGAGGGATCCGTGTATGTGCCAGGAGATGGATCCGTGTATGTGTCAGGAGAGGGATCCGTGTATGTGTCAGGAGAGGGATCCGTGTATGTGTCAGGAGAGGGATCCGTGTATGTGTCAGGAGAGGGATCCGTGTATGTGCCAGGAGAGGGATCCGTGTATGTATGTGCCAGGAGAGGGATCCGTGTATGTGTCAGGAGAGGGATCAGTGTATGTGTCAGGAGAGGGATCCGTGTATGTGTCAGGAGAGGGATCCGTGTATGTGTCAGGAGAGGGATCCGTGTATGTGCCAGGAGAGGGATCCGTGTATGTATGTGCCAGGAGAGGGATCCGTGTATGTGTCAGGAGAGGGATCAGTGTATGTGTCAGGAGAGGGATCCGTGTATGTGTCAGGAGAGGGATCCGTGTATGTGTCAGGAGAGGGATACGTGTATGTATGTGTCAGGAGAGGGATACGTGTATGTGCCAGGAGAGGGATCCGTGTATGTGTCAGGAGAGGGATCCGTGTATGTGTCAGGAGAGGGATCCGTGTATGTGTCAGGAGAGGGATCCGTGTATGTGACAGGAGAGGGATCCGTGTATGTATGTGTCAGGAGAGGGATCCGTGTATGTGCCAGGAGAGGGATCCGTGTATGTATGTGTCAGGAGAGGGATCCGTGTATGTGTCAGGAGAGGGATCCGTGTATGTGTCAGGAGAGGGATCCGTGTATGTGTCAGGAGAGCGATCCGTGTATGTGTCAGGAGAGGGATACGTGTATGTGTCAGGAGAGGGATCCGTGTATGTGTCAGGAGAGGGATCCGTGTATGTGTCAGGAGAGGGATCCGTGTATGTGTCAGGAGAGGGATCCGTGTATGTGTCAGGAGAGGGATCCGTGTATGTGTCAGGAGAGGGATCCGTGTATGTGTCAGGAGAGGGATCCGTGTATGTGTCAGGAGAGGGATACGTGTATGTGTCAGGAGAGGGATCCGTGTATGTGTCAGGAGAGGGATCCGTGTATGTGTCAGAAGAGGGATCCGTGTATGTGCCAGGAGAGGGATCCGTGTATGTGCCAGGAGAGGGATCCGTGTATGTATGTGTCAGGAGAGGGATCCGTGTATGTGCCAGGAGAGGGATCCGTGTATGTATGTGTCAGGAGAGGGATCCGTGTATGTGTCAGGAGAGGGATCCGTGTATGTGCCAGGAGAGGGATCCGTGTATGTGTCAGGAGAGGGATCCGTGTATGTGTCAGGAGAGGGATCCGTGTATGTATGTGTCAGGAGAGGGATCCGTGTATGTGCCAGGAGAGGGATCCGTGTATGTATGTGCCAGGAGAGGGATCCGTGTATGTGTCAGGAGAGGGATCCGTGTATGTGTCAGGAGAGGGATCCGTGTATGTGTCAGGAGAGGGATCCGTGTATGTGTCAGGAGAGGGATACGTGTATGTATGTGTCAGGAGAGGGATACGTGTATGTGCCAGGAGAGGGATCCGTGTATGTGTCAGGAGAGGGATCCGTGTATGTGTCAGGAGAGGGATCCGTGTATGTGTCAGGAGAGGGATCCGTGTATGTGCCAGGAGAGGGATCCGTGTATGTATGTGTCAGGAGAGGGATCCGTGTATGTGCCAGGAGAGGGATCCGTGTATGTATGTGTCAGGAGAGGGATCCGTGTATGTGTCAGGAGAGGGATCCGTGTAGGTGCCAGGAGAGGGATACGTGTATGTATGTGTCAGGAGAGGGATCCGTGTATGTGTCAGGAGAGGGATCCGTGTATGTATGTGTCAGGAGAGGGATCCGTGTATGTGTCAGGAGAGGGATACGTGTATGTGTCAGGAGAGGGATCCGTGTATGTGTCAGGAGAGGGATCCGTGTATGTATGTGTCAGGAGAGGGATCCGTGTATGTGCCAGGAGAGGGATACGTGTATGTATGTGTCAGGAGAGGGATCCGTGTATGTGCCAGGAGAGGGATCCGTGTATGTATGTGTCAGGAGAGGGATCCGTGTATGTGCCAGGAGAGGGATCCGTGTATGTATGTGTCAGGAGAGGGATCCGTGTATGTGTCAGGAGAGGGATCCGTGTAGGTGCCAGGAGAGGGATACGTGTATGTATGTGTCAGGAGAGGGATCCGTGTATGTGTCAGGAGAGGGATCCGTGTATGTGCCAGGAGAGGGATCCGTGTATGTGTCAGGAGAGGGATCCGTGTATGTGTCAGGAGAGGGATCCGTGTATGTGTCAGGAGAGGGATCCGTGTATGTGTCAGGAGAGGGATCCGTGTATGTATGTGCCAGGAGAGGGATCCGTGTATGTATGTGTCAGGAGAGGGATCCGTGTATGTGTCAGGAGAGGGATCCGTGTATGTGTCAGGAGAGGGATCCGTGTATGTGTCAGGAGAGGGATCCGTGTATGTGTCAGGAGAGGGATCCGTGTATGTGTCAGGAGAGGGATCCGTGTATGTGTCAGGAGAGGGATCCGTGTATGTGTCAGGAGAGGGATCCGTGTATGTGTCAGGAGAGGGATCCGTGTATGTGTCAGGAGAGGGATCCGTGTATGTGTCAGGAGAGGGATCCGTGTATGTGTCAGGAGAGGGATACGTGTATGTGTCAGGAGAGGGATCCGTGTATGTGTCAGGAGAGGGATCCGTGTATGTGTCAGGAGAGGGATCCGTGGATGTGCCAGGAGAGGGATCCGTGTATGTGCCAGGAGAGGGATCCGTGTATGTATGTGTCAGGAGAGGGATCCGTGTATGTGCCAGGAGAGGGATCCGTGTATGTATGTGTCAGGAGAGGGATCCGTGTATGTGTCAGGAGAGGGATCCGTGTATGTGCCAGGAGAGGGATCCGTGTATGTGTCAGGAGAGGGATCCGTGTATGTGTCAGGAGAGGGATCCGTGTATGTGTCAGGAGAGGGATCCGTGTATGTGTCAGGAGAGGGATCCGTGTATGTGCCAGGAGAGGGATCCGTGTATGTATGTGCCAGGAGAGGGATCCGTGTATGTGTCAGGAGAGGGATCAGTGTATGTGTCAGGAGAGGGATCCGTGTATGTGTCAGGAGAGGGATCCGTGTATGTGCCAGGAGAGGGATCCGTGTATGTATGTGCCAGGAGAGGGATCCGTGTATGTGTCAGGAGAGGGATCAGTGTATGTGTCAGGAGAGGGATCCGTGTATGTGTCAGGAGAGGGATCCGTGTATGTGTCAGGAGAGGGATACGTGTATGTATGTGTCAGGAGAGGGATACGTGTATGTGCCAGGAGAGGGATCCGTGTATGTGTCAGGAGAGGGATCCGTGTATGTGTCAGGAGAGGGATCCGTGTATGTGTCAGGAGAGGGATCCGTGTATGTGCCAGGAGAGGGATCCGTGTATGTATGTGTCAGGAGAGGGATCCGTGTATGTGCCAGGAGAGGGATCCGTGTATGTATGTGTCAGGAGAGGGATCCGTGTATGTGTCAGGAGAGGGATCCGTGTATGTGTCAGGAGAGGGATCCGTGTATGTGTCAGGAGAGGGATCCGTGTATGTGTCAGGAGAGGGATACGTGTATGTGTCAGGAGAGGGATCCGTGTATGTGTCAGGAGAGGGATCCGTGTATGTGTCAGGAGAGGGATCCGTGTATGTGTCAGGAGAGGGATCCGTGTATGTGTCAGGAGAGGGATCCGTGTATGTGTCAGGAGAGGGATCCGTGTATGTGTCAGGAGAGGGATCCGTGTATGTGTCAGGAGAGGGATACGTGTATGTGTCAGGAGAGGGATCCGTGTATGTGTCAGGAGAGGGATCCGTGTATGTGTCAGGAGAGGGATCCGTGTATGTGCCAGGAGAGGGATCCGTGTATGTGCCAGGAGAGGGATCCGTGTATGTATGTGTCAGGAGAGGGATCCGTGTATGTGCCAGGAGAGGGATCCGTGTATGTATGTGTCAGGAGAGGGATCCGTGTATGTGTCAGGAGAGGGATCCGTGTATGTGCCAGGAGAGGGATCCGTGTATGTGTCAGGAGAGGGATCCGTGTATGTGTCAGGAGAGGGATCCGTGTATGTATGTGTCAGGAGAGGGATCCGTGTATGTGTCAGGAGAGGGATCCGTGTATGTGCCAGGAGAGGGATCCGTGTATGTATGTGCCAGGAGAGGGATCCGTGTATGTGTCAGGAGAGGGATCCGTGTATGTGTCAGGAGAGGGATCCGTGTATGTGTCAGGAGAGGGATCCGTGTATGTGTCAGGAGAGGGATACGTGTATGTATGTGTCAGGAGAGGGATACGTGTATGTGCCAGGAGAGGGATCCGTGTATGTGTCAGGAGAGGGATCCGTGTATGTGTCAGGAGAGGGATCCGTGTATGTGTCAGGAGAGGGATCCGTGTATGTGCCAGGAGAGGGATCCGTGTATGTATGTGTCAGGAGAGGGATCCGTGTATGTGCCAGGAGAGGGATCCGTGTATGTATGTGTCAGGAGAGGGATCCGTGTATGTGTCAGGAGAGGGATACGTGTAGGTGTCAGGAGAGGGATACGTGTATGTATGTGTCAGGAGAGGGATCCGTGTATGTGTCAGGAGAGGGATCCGTGTATGTATGTGTCAGGAGAGGGATCCGTGTATGTGTCAGGAGAGGGATACGTGTATGTGTCAGGAGAGGGATCCGTGTATGTGTCAGGAGAGGGATCCGTGTATGTATGTGTCAGGAGAGGGATCCGTGTATGTGCCAGGAGAGGGATACGTGTATGTATGTGTCAGGAGAGGGATCCGTGTATGTGCCAGGAGAGGGATACGTGTATGTATGTGTCAGGAGAGGGATCCGTGTATGTGTCAGGAGAGGGATCCGTGTATGTGTCAGGAGAGGATCCGTGTATGTATGTGTCAGGAGAGGGATCCGTGTATGTGTCAGGAGAGGGATCCGTGTATGTGTCAGGAGAGGGATCCGTGTATGTGTCAGGAGAGGGATCCGTGTATGTGTCAGGAGAGGGATCCGTGTATGTGTCAGGAGAGGGATCCGTGTATGTGTCAGGAGAGGGATCCGTGTATGTATGTGTCAGGAGAGGGATCCGTGTATGTATGTGTCAGGAGAGGGATCCGTGTATGTATGTGTCAGGAGAGGGATCCGTGTATGTATGTGTCAGGAGAGGGATCCGTGTATGTATGTGTCAGGAGAGGGATCCGTGTATGTATGTGTCAGGAGAGGGATCCGTGTATGTGTCAGGAGAGGGATCAGTAATGTAGGGGTCTGGTAGGTCAGTTTAGTGGTCAGCATGGATGGGCACTGGTGAGCCAGGCAGCAACCAGCAAGTGAGCCTAACACCCCTCCCCCGCCGCCACCACCGGCCTTGGACTTCGGCTGAAGCCCCTGGTCTTTTTCACACCTAGCAATGCCCCTGGTTCCACCTATCACACAAAGGGACAGGGGTGGGACCTTGTTACAGCGCGGCCGCCGAACACAGACCCAGCCAGCTCTGTGATACACATAAGGCGATGCCCGCTGTATGTGTGTGTGTTACCAGGCGATGATGAGTCTGTATTAATTGGCACAGTGATGTTGCAATTTTGGGCACAATGAGACTGCATTGGTGGGCACAGTGAGACTGCATTGGTGGGCACAGTGAGACTGCATTGGTGGGCACAGTGAGACTGCATTGGTGGGAACAGTAAGACTGCATTGGTGGGCACAGTGAGACTGCATTGGTGGGCACAGTGAGACTGCATTGGTTGCGCAGTGCGGCTGCAATGGTGGGCACAGTGAGGCTGCAATGGTGGGCACAGTGAGGCTGCAATGGTGGGCACAGTGAGGCTGAATTCACAGGCACAGTAAAGCTGCTTTTGATGTGCAATCGCGGGTGATCGTGTAGAAAGGGCCCCAGTGCACTGTATTGCCCGGGGGCCTATAATGCTCTTAAGATGGCACTGCACAGGGGGGCCCTGTAAGTTTTACAGTCATTTCTGCATATTAAAAACTAGATCTTTCTAAACCTCACCCCTGCAAATACTTGTTTAGAGAAGGGGGGGGGTGTAATTACATTTTGCTGGGCCCTATCTGGTCTACAGAGGAGCCCAGGGGGTGAGCGCAGCGCTTGGACTATTTCTCCTTTTTCGGGCGCATGTACATTAAGCAGTCCCGCATATTGGGCTGCTAGTTAATTAGACCCGGCTGCCACTGCCCACTGCCTTCCCTGGCGGAGTGATACTACAAGGCTCCGCTTAGCTCCGCCTCCCGTGCCGACTGCCGAGACTGAGGTGAGATGACAGGCGGCTCAGTGGATGAGAGGGCACAAGAACCTGGAGGACAGCGTGGCTGCACCTGCACCTGCACTGCAAAGTGAGTGGAGAACAGCAGATAGAATGCTCACTGTCTCACTTAGGATTACACACAGCAAAGCAGGTCATTAATATCAGCATTATGATACTCACACATGCAGCACAGTCAGCATGTGCTCTGTCATGGATCTGTCAGTGTGTCATATTGCTGTTTGGTGCTTACTTTGTTATGGCTGTACAGGGTTAAAGTTTGTAACACACAGTACAGCCATCAATTAACAAAGTCAGCACCCAAAAGCCATGTGACACTGACAAATCCATGACAGAGCAAATGCTGACTGTGCTACCTGTGTAATTTCCATAATGCTGATAATCATAAGACGCAGTGAGATGCTACTTTACACTTTCCTTTGGGGGGGGGGGGGGGCCGTAAACATGTGCCGCCCCCCCCCCCCCCCCCCCCCCCCTTTAACCACTTCCTGTCCAGCAACGTACTGGATTGGATTGGAAGGGTGATATCTTGGTCATTGCTGCAGCAATGATCAAGATATTATTTTTTAGCCCCAATGAGTCTGCACAAAGAAAAAGTAATCCTAGTGGCTAAGAAGCCAATGGATTACTTTTTCAGGCAGTGGAAGGGGGTTTCACCACCGTTGCTCTCCCGTGCAATTAGGGGTCCCATTAAGCATGTGGGCAGCAACATCCAGTTCCTGGGACAAAGTGAGAGAAACTGATGATGTTCCTCCTACTTACATGGTCTCATGTAAGCAAGCCATTACTGGCCTAAACAAACATCTGATCAAATCGATCTTTGTTTGATCAGCTGCTTTGGAGGCCAGAGGAGAGATTTGGGGTCTAATAGACCCCAGATCTCTCCAGAAAGAGGACCTGTCACTGCCCCATGCTATCAGAAGGGATGTTGTTCATCCTTTCTGATAGCAATAAAAGAGATACAAGATGAAATGAAAGATACAGTATACATTTTTTTTTTTGTCTAAAAATAAAATTGAAAGCATTTTTAAACTGCCTCTGCCCCCCCTGTACCCCTGTACTCATGCACAATCATAAACGCGTGTGCATATGTAAACGGTGACAAATCTGCAAAGGTTGGGTCAGGGGAGGAGCCTGGGGTGGGGTCAAGGGAGGGGTTAAAGGGGGCCCCATCGGGTAGGCTGTACGGGGCCCCATGATTCCTATGGTACCCATATGGTTTCCATGGTACCGACACAGACACACCACCAAAGAGCTGGTGGGAGGAGGGAGGACTCTCAGTGTCTGGCGCCCTGGCTGACCTGTTATGGCTATGCAAGTATGATAGGGGGTGGGGGGGGGGGGTGCAAGGTGGTCTGCTACAGCTATGGATAATATATATGGATAATGGATATACATGGATAATGGATATACATGGATAATGGATATTGGATATATATGGATAATGGATATATATGGATAATGGATATATATGGATAATAAATTATTGGGGGGGGGGTGACACCATGTTATACCGCACCAGGTGACACCAACCCTAGTGACGCCACTGGTCATATGAAGCTCCCCTTATGTGCAAACTCCCAGAAGAGAAAGACCATTACCCAGCTGCCTGTGCCAATATGCACAGGCAGCCATAAGACAAGGCATGCATGCACGGTGGCTCAAGGAAGGGGATCGGGAGGTCATTCACTGCTGTTACCATTGCACAATCCCTGAACAGAAATATGGGGAAGCAGCACAGAGAAAGCCTGAGGTTGCGTTAGTACAATATATTATCAAAAGTATTGGAACGCCTGCTTTTACAAGCACTTGAACTTTAATGGCATCCCAGTCTTAGTCTGTAGGGTTCATTAGTGAGTTAGCCCACCCTTTGCCGCTATAACAGCTTAAACTCTTCCTAGGAAGGCTGTCCACAAGGTTTAGGAATGTGTCTATGGAAATGTTTGACCATTTTTCCAGAAGCACATTTGTGAGGTCAAGCACTGATGTTGGACAAGAAGGCCTGGCTCTCAGTGTCCGCTCAAATTCATCCCAAAGTCGTTCTATCGGGTTAAGGTCTGGACTCTTGGCAGGCCAGTCAAGTTCCTCCACCCCAAACTCGCTCATCCATGTCTTTATGGACCTTGCTTTGTGCACCGATCCAGATCATTTGGTGGAGGGGAGATTATGGTGTGGGGTTATTTTTCAGGGGTTGGGCTTGGCTCCTTAGTTCCAGTGAAGGGAACTCTTATGCCCCGTACACACGGTCGGAAATTCTGATGGAAAATGTCCGATCGGACCATGTTGTCAGAAAATCTGCCCGTGTGTGGGCTCCATCGGACTTTTTTCCATCCTGCTCTTAAATTTTCCGACAACAAAATCCAATTGACTTTTTCCGATCGTGTGTAGAGAATTCCGAAGGACAAAGTGCCACGCATGCTCAGATCAAATTACGAGACCAAAGCTATTGGCTACTAGCCTCTACGTAGTTCTGTTGTACGCAACGAACGTCACCACGTTCAGAATGATCGGATTTTCCGACAACTTTGTCCGACCGTGTGTATGCAACACCAGTATCGGACAAGATCCGTCAGAAAAAATCTGACGGATTTTGTGGTCGGAATTTCCGACCGTGTGTACGGGACATTATTGCATCATCATACCAAGACATTTTGGACAATTTCATGCTCACAAATTTGTGGGAACAGTTTGGGGATGGCCCCTTCCTGTTCTGACATGACTGTGCACCAGTGCACAAAGCAAGATCAATAAAGACATGGATTAGCAAGTTTGGGGTGGAGGAACTTGACTGGCCTGCACAGAGCACTGACCTCAACCCGATAGAACACCTTTGGGATGACAGCTAAATTCCTGGCTGAAATACATGTGCTTTTTTTTTCCCTTCTACTTTTCCTCCATGAGTTTGTTTACAACTGGTACCAAGAGCCGCAGCTGAATTAGAGTAGAGACTGCGAGCCAGGCCTTCTTGTCCACATCAGTGCCTGACCTCACAAATGTGCTTCTGAAAGAATGGTCAAACATTGCCATAGACACACTCCTAAACCTCGTGGACAGCCTTCCCAGAAGAGTTTTAGCTGTTATAGCTGAAAAGGATGGGCCAACTCAATATTGAACCCTACGGACTAATGCTGCGTACACACGATCGGAATTTCAGCCAGCAAAAGACCGCTGAGAGCTTTTCATCGGAAAATGCTACCGTGTGTAGGCTCCATCGGAATTTTGCTGGCCGAATTCCCGCCAGCAAAAATTTGAGAGCATGTTCTCAATTTTTCAGATGGAAAAGGTTTCTATAGGAAATTCCGATCGTCTGTAGCAATTCCGATGTGCAAAATTCCTACGCATGCTCGGAAACAATTTGACACATTCTCTGAAGCATTAAACTTAATTTTTTCTCAGCTCATCGTGTTGTACGTCACCGCGTTCTTGACGGTCGAAATTTGGTGTGACCATGTGTAGGCAAGACAGTTTGAGCGGAATTCCATTCCAATGTGATGGTGTTCCATCGGAATTCCGTCGGGAAAACCATCAGAGCTTTTTCCGACGAGAATTCCGATCGTGTGTACGCGGCATAAGACTGGGATGCCATTAAAGTTCATGTAAAGGCAGGCATCCCAATACTTATATATATATATAAGTGTATGTGCATCTGATTTTGTATATTTTTTATTAAAAAAAATTAGAAAAGCTGCCTCTGACCCTGAGAATAATTGTGTCTTTAATATTATTATAGTTACATTTTCATGTTTAGATTTTCCAAATTGACAGCGATATTATGTTCTATAACCATGTTATAAAATAGTCTTTCCTAGAGCCTTTTAAAATGTGTCTATTTTTTCATTAAAAACTAAAACCATAAAGTCCATCCTGCTGATGAAAATGGTATACAGTAAATACAGTACCATTATTCTACATATCTAACAAATACATTCTTTTTTAATCTCCTGTGGTTATCCAGCAACATTTCTTGCTATCTTTGTTTGAGCCATCCCCAGGCATAACTTTGCCAACTTAGTGCAGAGTAGAGAAGTGTGCAATTAGAAAGCACTAATGGAGCAGTAAGTGTCCCTCTCTTCCCCTTCTCCACTGCCATCCAGCAGACTATATTACGGCCATGTATACACACTATGGCAGCCCCCTCACCGCATAAATCACATGAAAGACTTTTTCCATTTCATCCCTACAGTAAAAATGGCCTGCATCTGAATGGACGCAGTACCGCAATGCAATATGCATCTTCTATAATAAGTGTCCTGCATTAAAGGGAGAGAGATGGGAACTCTTCTCATCACTTTGTAGCTAGATTAGGAAGACGTGATTTCAGGAAATGGATTGTGATAATTGTAGTGGAGGGGAACTGGGTCACAGCGTAATGGGTGGTTATTGGCCTTTTTTTTTTTTTTTTTTTAGTCTTATTACAAAAGTGTGCGACCTATCCAGATTCACATAGAAGCCAGCCTAGTATAACGGATAAGAGGGGATTATAGACACAAAACTAACAGATACATGTAGCATGTTACATGCAATTTCCAAATTAGAATAAAGCAATGATAAGGTTTGCAAAACGAATAAAGTTTTTTCACTATGAATGATGTAGGTTGTGTTTCCATGGAATGTGGTCTGAGTTCTAATTTCCAATTCGCTTCCTTTCTCTCTATTGGTGGCAGCAGTTTAGGCACACCTGTGTGCAGTGAATGTGATGGTGTCATTGTAGTCTAATCCCAGAGCTGATGGAGACAGCCCACTCGACTTCCCTGCGGCAACATACCAGCTAACCTTTACTGAACCTGGCGGGATCCAAGCTCCTGCCACAGAAAGAAAAACTTTATACAGTACAGTATAATAATGCTCCGAAAACAACAGTAATCTATAAATAGGTCTGTTTTTAGTGCTAAGCTCCTTTTAACTTTGTTAGTCATCGACCATCCTTAAAATAAAATCAGAGTAGCTGCGGCTCTTGGTAGCAGTTGTAAACAAACTCATGGAGGAAAAGTAGACGGGAAAAAAAAAAGCACATGCGATCCAGCCAGGAATTCAGCTGTCAGCGTAGGGGGATGGGAGAGAAGACGTGCATCCTTACCCGAAGAGGGGGGGAGAACGTGAGCACGCTGACACCTGCGTTATGGATCTTACAGAAAGGCCGCAATTTAATATTTTTAATGAATTCATAACAATTCTGTAGGACTACATAATCCAGCCTTTTACAACCCTCAACATAAAGGAGCCCTTAAAATTACTTTTAGGTTTCAGGGAACCCCTACTAAAAATTTACAGTACATATCGTTAACATAAAATAATAAATAAAGTCAAAACTTTTTTTTATGGATTCTGTCCGATCGGACAATGTTGTTGAAAAATCAGACCGTGTGTATGCACCATCGGACAGTGTACGTCGGATTGTCCGACGGACAAAGTCCCTGCTGGAAAGATTTGCCGACAACACGGTCCGATCACACCAAATCCGATCGTGTGTACGGTTGTCCGACCGGACAAAGTGCTACGCATGCTCAGATCACATTACAAGACCAAAGCTATTGGCTACTAGCCTCTACGTAGTCCCGTCGTAGGCAACAAACGTCACCACGTTCAGAATGATCGGATTTTCCGACAACTTTGTCTGACCGTGTGTACGCAAAACCAACATCAGACAAAGTATGACGGACATGGTCCGCGGATTGTCCGACCGTGTGTATGGGGCTTTAGAAAGAGTGGAGAAGGATTAGAACCCCTGCCAGGTTTTTATTGCTGCCTCTGCTCCCGTTAGGGATATTCACTCTCTCTAAAAGATAAGAAAATACCAAAATATGGGTTTGAGGAGAGGGAAACTTTCCAACGGGGATACTAGTACTGCATAGCTCCCAACTGTACCTGATTTGAGGGACTGTCCCTGATTTGGAACAATGTCCCTCTGGTTCCATAATTACAAGCATGTGTACCAAGATTAATAAATTATCAGCAAAAGGGAGTGGCAAAGACCTGTGCGCTACAGCAACATAGCTCCCAACTGTCCCTGATTTTGAGGGACTGTCCCTGATTTGGAACAATGTCCCTCTAGTTCCATAATTACAAGCAGGTGTACCAAGATCTACAAATTATCAGCAAAAGGGAGTGGGAAAGACCTGTGCGCTACAGCAACATAGGTCCTAACTGTCCCTGATTTCGAGGGACTGTCCCTGATTTGGAACAATGTCCCTCTGGTTCCATAATTACAAGCATGTGCACCAAGATCTACAAATTATCAGCAAAAGGGAGTGGCAAAGACCGGTGCACTACAGCAACATAGCTCCCAACTGTCCCTGATTTCGAGGGACTGTCCCTGATTTGGAACAATGTCCCTCTGTCCCTCATTCCTCCTCATTTGTCCCTCATTTTGGTCTGATGCATATACCTGTATATAAAATGCACTATTCATCTATCAAAAAGTGTTACCCAGTGCTAAAACCTTCATCCAGTTTTTAAATTGTTGCATTTGTACATCTCAAAGGCCAATATAAAGGAATAGAAATGTTTAAAAAAAAAGCACTTGTGGGCTTAACTAATAATTATTTTTGTATAATTCTCCTTTAAGGGGGCGTGGCAGGGGGTGTGTCCTATGTCTACATACTTTTGCTAATAGGTGTCCCTCATTCCCATCTCAAAAAGTTGGGAGGTATGGTACTGATGATCCTGGTGACAACCAGGGATTACCTCACTTCCTGTTATGGCTATGGGACAGGAAGTGAAGGGAAAGCTCCCCAGTAGGACAGGCAAAAAAGTGGCGATAAAATCTGATGGGGTTTATAACCCTCCCTTACTCAAAAAGTTTTGCCTTTAGTTCTACCTTAACCCCTTAACGACCATATATGTATGATCATGCACTTCTGGGTAGGGGGCACGCGTGCATGCGCCGCTTCTGCTGTGATTTTTCAGTGGGTCCTGGCCAATGGATGTGCAGCAGCACCCACCGATCATGTGGAAGAGACACAGGACAAAGCTCTATGTAAACAAGGCAGAGCTCCATTCTGAAGGGGGGGGGGGGGGGGGGGTAGTGATTTAGTTAGCTATATAAAATGTATTAATTTACCGGATACCAGTTCTTAGATAAGGTAGCTGTATGAAATTGATTATATTGCCGCTTACCAATTCTTAGACAAGGTAGCTGTATTAAACGTATTATATTGACGCTTACCAGTTCTTAGACAAGGTAGCTGTATTAAACGTATTATATTGGCGCTTACCAATTCTTAGATAAGGTAGCTGTATGAAATGCATTAACGTATATACTTGAGTATAAGCCGACCCGAATATAAGCCGAGGCACCTAATTTTACCACAAAAAACGGGGAAAACTTATTGACTCGAGTATAAGCCTAGGGTGAGAAATGCGCAGCTACTGTAAGTGGAATAGAGGGTCAACAATGCCCATTGCAGCCTCACTGTGCCAATTTGCATGCCTCACTGTGCCCATTTGCATGCCTCACTGTGCCCATTTGCAGCCATAGGTCCCCCGAACTTCAAAGTTAAGTGTTCCTAAATGCCCCCTAGCTGCAGACAAAATTTGTGGTCTCTGGACCCAAAGGGTCTCGAAATGACATTGCTGCAGATGGACACAGTTGACCAACTTTGGGGCCCCGTATCTCGGGGTCACTTGGTGCTAGGAACCCCAAATTTGGTGTGCAAACCCAGTGGAACTAGCACTACAACATATCCAGATGGGGTTCCTATCACCAAGTGGCCCCGAGATACGGGGCCCCAAATTCGGGTCGGAAAATGTCATTCTCTTCTGCAGAAAAGTGCTTGACTCGAGTATAAGCCGGGGGGGCATTTTCAGCACAAAAAAATGTGCTGAAAAACTCGGCTCATACTCGAGTATATATGGTATATTGCCACATACCAATTCTTAGATAATATAGCTGTATGAAATGTATTATTTTGCTGCGTACCAATTCTTATGCCGCGTACACACAATCGAAATTCTCGTCGGAAGAAAATCTGACGGTTTTTCCGACGGAATACCGACGGAATTCCGCTCAAGCTATGTTGCCTACACACGATCACACCAAATTCCGACGGTCAATAACACAGCGGCATATACACGTTCGATAGCACTATAAAAGGGAGGTTTAATGCTTCCGAGCATGCGTCAAATTGTTTCCGAGCATGCGTCGGAATTTTGCGTGTCGGAATTGCATACACACGATCGGAAAATCCGATAGAAAGGTTTTTCGTCGGAAAAATTGAGAACAGGTTCTCAATTCAAAGTCCGTCGGAAATTCCGACAGAAAAAGACCGATGGGCATACACAGTCGGAAAATCCGATGAAAAGCTCCCATCGGACTGTTTCCATTGTAAATACCGACCGTGTGTACGCCGTATAAGACAAGGTAGCTGTATTAGTATTCTTCTTTAGGGTTTTTTCCTTTATTTTCACTTGGTGATCAGGCCAGTCGGTTTGTTATTTTTCAACTTCCTGTAACAGAAATCCAGCAAAAGTCTTTAAATCTCGAGCTACATATTTTTTAATAATATCTTGTTCAAAAATGAACTAATAAATCAATGAACAATAAACTAATAATACATGTAAAAGTAAGTTCTGTTAGATGAACATACTGTAAAACATTTTATTTTTGGGAGCTGTTTATTAGGAATATCAGAGGATTACTAAAGACTCAACATTTTTTGACCTTACCAATAAGCTGGCAATCAAAGATGGCACAAAATGGCCTATATGTTTACTGTGGTTTAACTGCCACTCAGTGCTTTCATTACGTATTTTCATACTGCTTTAAAGGCATGTTATATTTTAAGTAGACCGCAATGTGCTAGTTTAATACATATGCTCTTAATATATAGAAGCAGCCTTGGTCATATCAAAGATATCACTATAATGGACTTTGACAATGATAGAGCACATTTTTTACTATAGTTGAGCACAATGTTCATTCGGTGACTTGAAATCTTAAATATGACATGATGGTCATGTGTTTCATATAACGATCTGTCAAGGTAAGTCTGGAGTATTATTGAGTGACAAGAGACGGAGATAGACTGTGTCTACACTGAATGTTGGATACAAAGGAAGACTGATAGGCTGAATACACCTCTGGGATCATGGAGAGGGAGCTTTGCTACTCCCCAGCATGGAAACTGCTGTATGCCATGACATTTAAAATGATTTCAGGTGGGACTCAGTCTGGGGAGATGTCCAGGGAGGAATAAAATGCTTTCATGGAGCCAAGTGCACTTCTTACCTTCCCCTTGCAGTTACTTCTGATGTATTTATCACCTGTGACAACGATATCACTTACTAGATGTGTGGTAGAAATATGGAAATGTGAGCGATCTTATGTGCTGAGGGTAGGAAGAATTATTTATACATGTATTTGCATGTATGTTCTATAATTACTGGATATTTCTACTAAGCAGAAAGACTGAAGCATCCTATCTCAGAGATTTGTCACAACGAGGACCTTTAGCTGGCCATACACATTCAGGTATGAGTTAGACACCCAATGATCTTTTGCTGTGCATACACATTCACATACACCACGGGCTGTGAATGTGGCTTTGGGTTTGCTTCTGTCAATAAGCAAGCATTATGGAGAATATCAGAATTCAGAACCATCATAAATAAGGAGCAAATTAACAACCTGACCAAGGTTTTACCCCTTTTAAGGCGTGTTTTCTTATTCAGCACTGCGTTACTTTAACTGGCAATTGCGCAGTCATGCAACGCTGTAAGCAAATTCAATTTATATAATTTCACACAAATAGAGCTTTCTTTTCGCAGTATTTGACCACCACTGGACCACCGAAATATTGAAAAAAAAGTTCTAAGACATATCCAATAAAATCAAATTTCTTCATAAATTTAGGCCAAAATGTTTTCTGCTACACGTCTTTGGCTAACCACTTCCCGCCCAAAGACCTCATATTCAGTGGGAATGATGCCTGCAGCTACAGGCATTATTCCGATATCTTTGTTTTCAGCTGGCGATTCTGTGCACCATAAGAACGATGATAGCGGCGGTTCCATCGCTTGATCGTTCTTTCAGGCGACGGGAGGGGGGGATGTCCCCTCTAAAAATCCTCACTCTATGCAGCTCTTTTGGGATGGACCAGAGGGATTCTGATTGGTCAGCGCCCTCACCATGAATTGCATTTTTTCTGTAAGCCTGGGTTCAGACTAGTACGGTGCGAATTCAAGGCCCTGCGTGACTGCGCAGTGAAACGTCGGCTGTTCTGCGGATTGTCCGCGTTTTAGGTGCGAATCAGCTGCTAGCATGAATTAGCAACTCATTTTACTACTTCTGAGGGGGAAGTCCACGCCAAATTTTTTATAAAAAAAATGGCATGGGTTCCCCCTCCAGAGGCATACCAGGCCCTTAGGTCTGGTATGGATTTTAAGGGTACACCTAAGCCTAAAAAACGGCGTGGGGGTCCCCCCAAAATCCACACTAGACCCTTATCCGAGCACGCAGCCTGGCAGGTCAGGAAAGGGGGTGGGGACGAGCGAGCGCCCCCCCTCCTGAACCGTACCAGGCCGCATGCCCTCAACATGGGGGGGTGGATGCTTTGGGGAAGGGGGGCGCCCTGCGGCCCCCCACCCCAAAGCACCTTGTCCCCATGTTGATGAGGATAAGGGCCTCTTCCTGACAACCCTGGCCGTTGGTTGTCGGGGTCTGCGGGCGGGGGGCTTATCGGAATACAGAGCCCCCTTTAATAAGGGGGCCCCCAGATCCCGGCCCCCCACCCTATGTGAATGAGTATGGGGTACGATGTACCCCTACCCATTCACCTAAGGTGTAAAGTGTAAAGAAAAAAAACACACACAATTTTTTAAAAATATTTTATTGCACTGCTCCGGGGGTCTTCTTCCGTCTTGGGGGGTCTTCTCGTGGACTCCTCCGCTATTTTACCTAGCTCTTTTACCGGGTGGAGAAGCCCGGCTTTCTTGAAGATGGTGAAAGTGAATTCACAAGGTAAAATCAATGATTAAAATGGTGAATCGCATAAGGATAAATGTCATCAAAACATAATAAACATAAAAGATAAAATATCATATGAGATATAAATAAAGTGAATAGTGACTGTGGTTTAAAAGCACACGGCGTAACAGTTCCTAAAATTGAGACTCTGATTCAAAATATAGCAAAGTGATAAATTATAACAATGTGGTAAATAAACGCAGTGAGGGCGGTAAAAGTGTAGCAAAGTGGCTGAGACACTGCTAAGAGAATAAATAATAGACAAAATTGTCTAACAATAACTGAAGTGGGTGATAAAAGTGAATAAATAACTGAAGTGGAGAAAGATGCAAATAAGTCGCAAGCTAAAAACGCATCACAAAAGAATAAAATGGTGAAAAGTCCATATAAACACAGGTGCAAGTGACAATTCGTTCCCAGAATCAAGTGCAACAAGGTGTTTTCCTGCTGACTATGCAGTAGTAGTTTCTTTGTGACTATCTTGTGCAGTTTGGAGCAGCGGTGTGTGATCCTGGTGGGGGTGCTAAGGTTGGCCCCTTACCTTACGGCTGTAAGGTTACAGCATGGGTTGCAGTGGGTCTTTGAGGGTCCCTGGTATCCTTCCTCCGTTAGGGGCTCCAGACTGTATCCCGGTTTCTTAAAGGTACTTGGGTTGCGTCCAATACAGGGGGGGGGGGGGGCGCTCGCATCAGTATAGAAGAGAGGAATGAAGTAGCCTCATAGTGTAGTATGTTTCAACATCAAAAGTAGTTTATTTGGTACAGGTAAAACAATTCACATTAAAAGCAAAAGGGGGTACTCACATTCTAAATGAGTTACGAAATAGTGTACAAACGAGCGGCGAGCTCGGTGTTGCGTCACTTCCGGTTGGTCAGATTAGGCTGTAGTCCCGACGCGTGTTCGTCACCGATCACGTGACTTCTTCAGGGGTGCCTAGTGTTAGTGGAAGTGTCTTATTTATAGGCCATTTAATTATACTAGGCGGCCATTTTCTTGTGGCCCGATCACCGGAAATGGTCATACTATCGTCGCCGGAAGTGCTCCGGCGGCCATTTTGGGATTCTAAAAAACAGGAAAGACTTGGTTATACGACCAGCGGACAAAGGAGGAGGTATTGTGGTCCTCACCAAGGAACAATATAATAAAAGTGTAAACACTCTTCTACAAGATGAAGAGACCTACACACGCCTTCTAGGCAACCCAGTGTTCAAATGTAGAAGGGCACTAGAACAAATCGTTCACTTAGGATTAAAAAAGGACATTTTGAATAAAAAGGAGGCAAAATACCTGATACCGGAATCATGCAGGACTCCCATTATTTACATACTCCCCAAGATCCATAAGGATAAAGTGAACCCACCCTCAAGACCAATTGTGAATGGGATTAATTCCCTAACAGCGAGAATGGGAGAATATATCGATCACTTTCTCCAGCCAGCAGTACAAAATACAACAGCTTATCTTCGAGATACGAAACAAATTTTACAAATCCTGGATGCAACATCGACAAATGATGGACCCTGGTGGTTAGCTACAGCGGATGTTTCATCTCTATACACCATTATTTTACATCATCAAGCTTGTGAAGCGATCAAATGGGGATTAAGGAAACACACCAAATTACCATGCGTCCAAAGGAAATTCCTAGTGAAGAGTCTGGATTTCTGTTTAAAAAACAGTTACTTTTGGTTCAATAAAAACTATTACCATCAAAGGACAGGAGTTGCCATGGGGGCAAAATTTGCCCCCAGTGTAGCAGGTTTATTCATGGCAAGATGGGAAGATGACGAAATATTCAATAATAGACCTGAAGAATTACACATCTATAGGAGATACATAGATGATGTGTTTATCCTATGGAAAGGTGATCAGAACAAACTAACTGACTTTCTAGAGAAATTAAATAAAAATGACCGAAATATAATACTCTCATGGGACATTAGCGATAAAAGAATAACCTTCCTTGATCTTGACATTGAACTGGAAAATGGCCAACTGCGATCAAAAACACATTTTAAAGATGTTGATCGCAATAGCTATTTGCCCATAGACACCTGCCATCATAGAAACTGGATTTTTAATATCCCTAAAGGGACAACTGATGCGTCTACGACGTAACTGTACACAAATTGAGCAATTCCAGAACCAAGCCAATAACATGAAACTCAGATTTATCGAAAAAGGCTATTGCAATGAAATGATCAATAAAAACATAGCAGAAGTAAACAAAATGGATCGATCTGACCTCATAAAAGATAAACCAAAAGGAACAACCAGACAAGATAACATACCAATAGTGTTAGACTACAGTGTACAACACAAAGAAATTGAGAAGATCATTAAAAGAAACTGGAATATCCTACAAGCTGATGCACGTTTAAAAGAAATCTTACCTACTTTTCCCAAATTCGTCTACAGGAGAGCGCCCACACTCAGAGACAAAATAGTCAAAAACATCCCGGATCCACCCAGTAGAGGCCTTACCTTACCTTACCTTACCCCTTCCCCAAAGCACCCACCCCCCCCATGTTGAGGGCATGCGGCCTGGTACGGTTCAGGAGGGGGGGGGGCACTCGCTCGTCCCCACCCCCTTTCCTGACCTGCCAGGCTGCGTGCTCGGATAAGGGTCTGGTATGGATTTTGGGGGGACCCCCACGCCATTTTTTCAGTGTAGGGGGTACCCTTAAAATCCATACCAGACCTAAGGGCCTGGTATGCCTCTGTAGGGGAAATCCATGCCGTTTTTTTTTTGCAAAAATTGGGCGTGGACTTCCCCTAAAGAGGTGGTACAATGACTTGCGAATTTCTGTTCAGAACGCAAGCCAGGTGCGAATCAGATGCGTGCCCATAGAAGATAATGGGCCTGAATTCGCACCTGATCCGTCCCGCACCGCACCAAAGACGGTTGCGGTTTTTCGGCAATTCGCAGTGCGCATGCACCGGACATATGTGAACATGCCCCATTGAAAACAATGGGTTTTCAAATGTCCTGCGAATTGGTAGTATTTTGCCCCGCTGCGAATTCGCTATAGTGTGAACCCAGGCTAAAGGTGAACTAACACTAAAGTGGTTGTATCCTCCTCCTGCACATTTTTACCTGCAGGTAAATCTATAATAAGGCTTACCTGTAGGTAAAATTAATATCTCCTAAGCCTGTACGGTTTAGGAGATATCCACTTTGCATGCAGCCGCTGACATCAGCAGTGCATACGCTCTGAAGGTCCGGCAGAGGCTGCTCCCGTCCCACCGGGAGACCCGAGCCATGATCCGGCACTTCCGTCGGATAGAGTAAGACTGAAACAAAGCCGGAAACAGCTTTGTTACAGTCTTCTGTGTAAACACACGGAAGCAACGTCACAACTTTACTTCCGGTTTACTTGGCTGCCAATGGCGCTGATTAAAAAAAAAAAAATGACAGCATTTAGAATCGCCGTTTTTGGTGATCTGAATACTTTAAAGTGCAAATGAGGGATTTGGGGTCTTTTAGACCCCCGATCCCACCATAAAGAGTACCTGTCAACACCTATTACTGTCACAGGGGATGTTTACATTCCTTGTGACAGCAATAAAAGTGATACGAATATTTTTTTTTTAAAGTGACAATGTAAAAAAAAAAAAAAGAATAAATAAATAAGAAAAAAAAAGTTTTAACGCGCCGACTGTACCCGCGAGGTCGCACAGCAAAGGAAACCGTATACGTAAGTCATGCCCGCATATGTAAACGGTGTTCAACACACACGTGAGGTATCGCCACGATCGTTAGGACGGAAGCAATAATTCTAGCAAAAGCCCTCCTCTGTAACTCTAACCTGTTTTTTTTAAAGCGTTGCCTATGGAGATTTTTTGGTACCGTAGTTTGCGGGTGCAATTTCAAAGCATACCATGTTGGGTATCTGTTTACTTGGGGGTAACATCCTCGTTCACAATGTACAAAAAAATTGTGCTAAATTTCATTTTTTTTTAATTCATGAAAGTGTATTTTTTCCCAGAAAAGTGCGTTTGAAAGACCGCTGCGCAAATATCGTGTGACATAAAACATTGCAACGATCACCGTTTTATTCTCTAGTGTCTCTGCTAAATATATATATATATATATATATATATATATATATATATATATATATAATGTTTGGGGGTTCTAAGTAATTTTGTAGCAAAAAATACAGATTTTAACTTGTAAGCAACAAATGTCAGAAATAGGCTTAGGCATGAAAGGATTCAAAGTTGTTAGTTTTCCATTTTACAGTCAATTCAGTCTGCTTATAAAAACTATGACTCATTTAATGATAAAAATAGAAAATTTGACAAAAAAAATAAATGTAATGATTAGTACAGTTCTGTAAGCTCAGTGCGTAAAAAAGCCTCTCCCTCTTCCTCGGTATATGTCTACTAGTTTTGTTCTGGTTCATTTCTTTTGTTTGCCATGTTTTTTTTTAATTCGACAGTTTCATTGTCACCTGTCAAAAGCCACAGTTTATAAGTTTGTAGATTGGCCTGGGAAAATGGTGGGCAAATTCTGTAAAAAATTAAAAAAGGGAACCAAGAAAGGCTTTTACTGAAATTACATAGGATTAATAGCCAGTAGAGATTTGTTTACATTTTTTTGATTAGTTCCTGCAATCAAGTTTGTCTGGAACTTTTGGCATTCTCTATTTTTTTTTTTTTTTTACTTTTTACCTTGTTTCCTAATTAGAATTTGTACATGAAGTAATAAACCAGTAATGCTATGGAAGCTGTAACCTGGGAATCACTCAGAATCCCATGAACCAGTTATTTGAATTGATCTTTATGAGATTCTTTCAATCTAGGACTAAATAATCTTAGATTGGGGAATTTGCTAATAAACAGTGCACCCGGGCTGAGATTTCGTTCTGCGACTCTGTGGAGTGATCGCGGGTGGCCAGAGAAACGACAGGTACGTTGTTTCGCACAATAGAGCCGTAGTATATCTGTCATGGGCAGTCTTTAACCCCTTCGCAAACACCAGCCACAGTTATACTGCGTCAGGAAGGCTCCCCTGTGCGAGCCGTCATAGCTGTACGTCGGCTCTTAAAGAAGCTGCAGCAGGCGCGCGCCTGCATCCACAGCGTGACCCCGGAGCCGACGCAATGACCGCCGGGCACCCGCGATCGCTCGTGACATAGCGAGAATCGGGATCTGTGTGTGTAAACACACAAATCCCAGTTCTGTCAGGGGGAGAGGAGACAGATTGTGTGTTCCTACTAAGTAGGAACAACGATCTCTCTCCTCTTCTAGTCAGCCACATTCCCCCCACAGTTAGAACACAACTAGGGAACACATTTAACCCCTTGATCGCCCCCTAGTGTTAACTCCTTCCCTGCTTATGACATTTATACAGTAGTCAGTGGCTATTTTTAGTTCATTTATATATTTCGCTATATAAATGTCACTGGTCCCAAAAAAGTGTCAAAAGTGTCCGATGTGTCCGTCGCAATGTTGCAGTCCCGATAAAAATCTCAGATCACCGCCGTTAGTAAAAAAAAAAATAATAATAATAAAAATGCCATAAATCTATCCCCTAATTTGTAGACGCTATAACTTTTGCGCAAACCAATCAATATATGCTTATTGGGATTTTTTTTTTTTTACCAAAAATATGTAGAAGAATACATATCGGCCTAAACTAATGAAGATATTTTTTTTTTCCTTTTTTTTTGGGGGGATATTTATTATAGCAAAAAGTACAAAATATTGTGTTTTTTTTCAAAATGTGTCGCTCTTTTTTTGTTTGACTGCGCTATTGTCAGTTAAAGCGACGCAGTGCCGTATCGCAAAAAAATGGCCTGGTCGGGAAGGGTGTAAATTCTTCCGGGGCTGAAGTGGTTAAGTGGTTAAAGCAGAACTATGTAAACAAGGCAAACCGCTGCAAAGCTGAAACACGATCTCTCTTTTCCTCCAGTGCATCCACTCCCCCCACAGTTAGAAATCACCTCCCAGGCATGCACTTAACCCCTTGATCGACCCTGGTGTTAACCCCTTCCCTGCCAGTGTAATTTATACTGTGATCAGTGCATTTTTTTTTTTAGCACTGATCACAGTATTGGTGTCACTGGTACCCAAAAAATGTCACTTAGTGTCCAATTTGTCCGCCGCAATGTCGAAGTCCCACAAAAAATCGATGATCGCCGCCATTACTAATAAAAATATAAATAAAAATGCCATGAAAATATCCCATTAAATTGTAGATTTTTTTTTAGCACTGATCACAACAGTATTGGTGTCACTGGTACCCAAAAAGTGTCCCTTAGTGTCCAATTTGTCCGCCGCAATGTCGCAGTCCCACAAAAAATCGCTGATCGCCACCACTACTAATAAAAAATATAAATAAAAATGTAATGAAAATATCCCATTAAATTGTAGATGCTATAACTTTTGCGCAAATCAATCAATATACACTTATTGTTTGTTTTTTTTTTACCAAAAATATGTAGCAGAGTACATATTGGCCTAAATTGATAAAGAATTTAGATTTTTTTTTCATTTTTTTTTTATTGGGAATGTTTTAGAGCAGAAAGTAAAAAATATTGTTTTTTTTATTCAAAATTGTCAGTCTTTTTTTGTTTATAGAAACCCTTTAACCTGTACAGTGCCAAGACTGCATATACTGTCTCCTGTGGCCTCTTTTCCTGTTGGGTCCTGAATAAGGGCAGTTTCCATCACTGGACAGCTGAGGTATAGCAAGGGCTTTACTTGACACCATCTCGTATATTGTATTATCTGCCCACGTCTGTACTATATGTGGCAATTTTGGTTACCACTCTGCTTATTTCTAGCAGATTGATCCAGTTGAAGCTCACTGTCACTTTTAGGTTGACTCCTTCTCCTCTGGGCCCCCTTGTGGGTGCAGTGATATGGGCTCTGGCATCATCACTGGCTGGATGGTTGACAACATGCAGCAGCACATTAACCCCGCTTGTTCCTAACAATGTGTTTTTTTATGAATGTGGCTTATCACTACAGGGTTAGTATATAAATATTTACATCCTGGTCCCACATTTTTTTCTTTATATACATTGTTTTATAACTTGTTTGCATCTATACAAAAGTTTTACAATATAACCATCAACCCCTGAAGAAGAAATTATTAAAATGTTGAAATGCGTTGGGATTTCTTCTGTTTCATATCTTCCCTGACAGTTGAAAATGGTTATTCCTGTTTTCATGTCCACACTATTATGTAAAACCACAGAATTTTTATGATGTCTACATGTCTTCTTTATATATATAAATATGTATATATAAACACTGTTGTAACTTTTGAACTTATCTGCATCATTACCCTAAAAAATCCCATTTTGAGGGTCCTTTGACAATATTTTTGACTAATTAGGGATGTGGGCATGACACAGTGTATGTGTGCGCTGTAATCAGTTTTTTTACTGTTTTTGGTCTTATAGCAGCACCATCTTGAAGCATTTTAGGGTGTGCCCCCCAAGTATGTTTTTGTATTTGGCATGACACAGTATTCCCACGTAATATCAAATTCATTCTGGTACTAAGGGGCCCAAAGTGTGCCAAGAAAATATCCCCCACATCATTACACCACCAGCCTGAACCGTTGATACAAGACAGGATGGATCCATGCTTTCATGTTGTTTACGCCAAATTCTGATCCTACCATCTGATTGTAGCAGCTAAAATTGGGTCTCATGCAATATTTTTTCAATCTTCTATTGTCCAATTTTGGGCAAATTGTAGCCTCAGTATCTTGTTCTTAGCTTATAGTAGTGGCACCCGGTGTGGTCTTCTGTGCTACAGTTTTTGAAATACTCAGACCAACCCATCTGGCACCAACAACCATGCCACTTTCAAAGTCACTTAAATCCCCTTTTTTTCCCCATTCCGATGCTCGGTGTGGTCATTTTCACCACATCTAGATGCCTAAATGCATAGAGTTGCTTCCATGTGATTGGCTGATTAGCAATTTGTGTTACCAAGCAATTGAACAGGTGTACCTAATAAAGTGGCCGTTGAATGTATTTTTTTTGCTGAGCTAATGTTGAGTGCAGGTATGCTAAATAATTAGCAAGTGTAACACTTACACATATTTAGGACTTCTCAAAGCCCCATACACACGCGCGGATTATCCGAGGACCAGGTCGGTCGGATAAAGCCCCATACACACGCGCGGATTATCCGAGGACCAGGTCGGTCGGATCCTGTCCGTCGTACTTTGTCCGATGTTGGTGTTGCGTACACACGGTCGGACAACGTTGTCGGAATATCCGGTCTGCAAGAACGTCGTGACGTAAGTCGTCTTCCACGAGACTAGAAAAGGGAAGTTCAGCACCACGTCAGGCACCCGTTGGGCTCCTTCTGCTGATCCCGTGTTTATCACGAGTTAGTTGAAGTTTGGGGACTTACGATTCGCGCTTCTCAGTTTTCTGACTAAGATCGTTACTGCTCTTCAGTTTGTGCTTGTCGTGCGTATCTGTTTAGTAGTGCGTGTAGTCAGTTCGCATTTGTTGGTCATTGCGGCCTATATCTTGATATAGGACGCTTTGATTTTCACTGCTTATTGTCTGCTCGTTTCTGGTATTCATTTCGTTCTTTCAGGCCTTGCTGTTTATCGGTGCTTTCTGTTTGTCCGTTCTGACCAGCCGACCGTTTGTGAGCTTGTGAGCGATGTTTCCCGTGCGTACTCGTCGCCGAGTTCGTGCTGTACGCGGAATTGGTGTCGGGCTTTTAGCTTTGAGCCAAGACCCGTCCATGAACAGAGTGACGAGGAGTATGTGGACCAAGAATTGGTTGCTTCAGCGTGATCAGTTCTCGCACATGCCTTTGCTTCGTGAGATCCGGGAGAATAATCCTGATGATTTCAGGAACTTTCTCCGGATGACGGACCCCGATTTTCACCGTCTTTTGGCTTTGCTGACCCCTTTTATCAGCCGGCAGGATACCTGCATGAGACAAGCCATCACTCCGGAGCAGAGGCTTGTTGCTACGTTGAGGTACTTGGCGACAGGGAGAAGTCTTCAGGATTTGAAGTTCTCTTCAGGTATCTCTCCCCAGGCCCTGGGAATCATTATTCAGAGACCTGTTCTGCCATCATCGAGGTCCTGCAGGAGGACTATATTAAGGTAACATTTCTACTTTACTATTCCATTCTATGTATGCTCTGTTTGCTAATGTCTTGTATTTTTGTCCTCCTTCCCTAATTACCATGATTGCAATATGTTCTAATATGCTGTGCCCCTTTTCTCCTTCATGCATTTTTCCCTTCACTTACCTCCCCAGCATGCTCTTCTGCCCCAATAGACACCTATGGCCTAGTCACTTAAGCAATGTCTTTTGTCTGCTGCATAGTATTGTTTGCCCCCAAACACCCCCTAAAATATGCACAAATGTTTGCTGTGTGGTTTACTTCATGTAGAGCCCCTTTTTTCTGTGTTTTTTTGTGGGGGGGGGGGGCAAACTCATTAGGAACCCCCTCCCCCAACTGCTCTGTCAGATGGTACCAATCCTCTATCTGCTGGCTTTCCCAAGGTCAATACACACTATATACCTACCTCTTTATAGTGGGCATCTTTAGGGATGAATTCAGCAAAGCATGTAGTGCAAGGGGCTGGCTCCATACTTTCCATTTCCTCTTTTTTTTTTGTGTTCTTTCCCTCCTATTAGCTTGCTTGGTAATTTCAGAATGTCACAATGTGCTTTCCTTTTTTTTGGGGGGGGGGGGGGGGGGGGGGGGGGGGTTTGAAATGTTATTTTAGCTTTCCTGGGGGCTGCCAATAGTGTTAAGTAAGGAGGGTCTGGCCAAACTAGCACACATTATTGAGCCATTTGGCAATCAATGAAGTGCAGAGGGTTACCTGTCCAACCCCCCACCCCCCCCAAAACCCTAGTTATTGGCAATGGCCCATCAGAAGTGGGGGGATTGATGGGGGGTGATTAATCTGTGAAGGGGAGCCTCTACTTTTCTGTGCAAATACTTTCCAGCCTCAAATTTTTAAGAATGCTCTTGTTCCAAGATGTTGATTGTCTAATCTGCTTGCAATGTTTATGTGCAAAGTGACTAATTTTTTTTTCTTTTTTCACTCCACAGTTCCCTTCCACGCCACAGGAATGGCAGACTGTGGCCTCCCACTTTGCCAGCCGTTGGGACTTTCCTAACTGCGGAGGGGCAATTGATGGGAAACACGTCCGCATCGTCCCACCGCCCAACTCGGGGTCCTACTATTATAATTATAAGGGGTTTAATAGTGTAGTGATGTTGGCGGTGGTGTCGGCGACATACGAGTTTATGTATGTGGACGTGGGGATGAACGTCCGGATCTCGGATGGTGGTGCCATTGCACACACGGAGTTCTACTGGCGTCTCCAAAGTGGCAGTCTGTGCTTGCCACCTCCAGAGGAGAATGCTGAAGGACTCCCCTTCGTCTTTGTCGCAGATGAAGCGTTTGCGTTGACTCCCCATCTGATGAGGCCGTTCCCGATGAGGACCCTCACCCCAGACCAGAGGGTCTTCAACTACAGGCTGTCCAGAGCCCGAAGAGTTGTGGAGAACACTTTTGGCATCCTGGCCAGCCGCTTCCGCCTGTTCTTGACGGCTATTAACTTGGCGGAATACAAACTGAACCACATAGTTCTTGCCTGTTGCATATTGCACAACTTCCTCAAAAGACATAACAGGAACTATGTGGTGCCCGTTGGCCCAGATGTGGAGGGCCCTCCAAATGCTGACCTCACAGCCCTTCAAGTGGCACGTCCAGGCTTGCCCCCTCTAAATGCCCGCGCGGTCCGCGAGCAATATATGGACTACTTTGTGGGTAGGGGGGCCATTGCTCTGCCTGACGATGTGTGAGAGGCATTTTTAATTAAATATTTTTTTTCAACCAACCTATGATTTCTTGTAATTTCCGTATTATAGCTTATTTGACCTTGAAATTTTTTCCCTTTGCCTTCGACAGTGGGAATGCACTTTCTGGGCAAAAGGAGGTAACAGTCTCTTCTTCCCAAAAAGATTATTCTCATGTTGTGTGTTTGATACCTAATCTTTGGTCTAGAGAAGGTTTGTAGTGCATAACTGACACCAAAAATACTCCTTTTCATCACCAGGTCAGACATGTGTGTATTCACAAAAATGCTGTGCTCCGTGTTTTCGTACAAAGCACTGTGGGTGTCATTTACATAAGTCAAATCCACTATGCGCTACAAGTGCAGTGAAAAAGTGCCCTGGAAAAGAAACTTGCAGTGCAAACTGGACTTGCCTTTAGTAAATAACACCCATTTCCCCCCAAATCCTTTACATTTGACATACATAATGCATTTTGTTTTTTAAATAAGGAAGCCACACATTTTGAAAAGTAAAAAAGTTTACTTGCAAAACATTCACAAGTGCGTTTACAAACTTCTTGCCCAAACTGACAACATCTTGGTTATTTACAACATTGTTTACAAACATTCCGCATTTTGTAAAACCAGGCATGGAGCAAAACAGAACCTAGGAACTAGGAAAGTTCAACTTTCTAAAGTGAAGACAAGATCAGACATGACTATATGTTCAAAGTGTGTTTGATCTTGCCTTCATCACATGGGGGGTCACCCCTGGAAAGTGGAAATTTAGAACATGCACACAATTTGGGTCTGAAAATGGTCATTATATGGTAAAACACATGCCTCGAATCTTCAAAAGTGCCATTTTCCATCATGGGGATGAATGGACGTTTTTTGGGGGTGCAACCCCTTCACCACAACCACTTTAGTAGTTCGTAAAGTGGTTGCACCCCCAAAAAAACGTTGTCATTCATCCACCATGATGGGAGCTAGCACATGTGGACACAATGTGTGCATGTTCCAAATTTAACACAGTTCTTAACTTGCAAATGTGTTCAGAAGCAGCCACAAACGTGTGTTAATTACTTGGTGCGTTTTCAGATTTTTCCTAAAACATCAATGATGTTCTTCAATTTTTGTTGAACATCATTGATGTTTTGCTTTATGTAATCTAGATCTCTATTGCAGACCATTATCTCCCCGATGAGTACGTGGGCACTCTCTGTGGTAAAGTGCGATTTTTCTTCCACAACATCCACGTCACCTAAAAACCAAAAACAAAAAAAAATAGGGTCTTGGAAATGAGGCAGCCATACATTGATTAGCTTACCAGTAGCTGTGTTCTCCCACACTCACCTGTTGTGGTGACAAGTTCTCCAATTTCTATGATCTCTCCTTCCTCCTCCTCCTCCTCCTCCTCTGCTTCTGCTCTTTCCCCTTTTTTGGGAGGTGTTGGTTTTGGGGTTTCCTCAGACGTCCCAAGTTTTCGCTCCCCTATAAGAATGTACAAAAGGAAGATTTAGCAACACAATCTATTGAGGGCAGAAATAGGAAATGACAAACATTGCTTGAAAGTGAGGGACAATATTTTTGGGTGTCCAGTTACAAATGACACCAACATGAATGTAGTCACTTTGTAAAGGTCCTAAACTTATAGCTTTTTGGTCGACGTTTGGGTGATGGAGACCCCCCTCTAGTATCCACTGGAGCACATGTGTGGAAAAGCCTAATAAAAAGGGGGTTTAGGTGTCCCAGCACTAGTGCTCTAGAGTCCAGATGGGTAAACAGCTACTGGGTGACGTCTCCTTTACATTGAATAAATTGGCTGGACAGTCTTGATGACATTTCTAGAGAGAACAAACTTCCTTTCCCCCAAAAAACAACAAACATTGTATTATAAGTGGCCGACCGATCGAGGTTGAGTACGATCGAATGGACACACACACACACGAACATGACAGTGGCAGAAAGATCGAGGTTGAGTACGATCGAATGCACAGACGAACCTGAAAGTGGCCATTTTGGAATGTACAACTTTGTAAAAATCCAAACACATGGAGCAGTATGCAAGCAAGAAATCAAACACAAAACACAACTACTTACTTTTTTGAAGAACTCGCTTGATCTTTCTGTACTGATCGGCCTCCCTCAGTTTCAGGTCTGACCAGCGTTTCCTCAGTTGCTCCTTGGATCGTTGTACCCCAAAATGATTGTACAGCCTCCTCACAACTTTAGACATGATCTTGGCCTTGCGGACATTGGGGTTGAGGTAAGGCCCATACTTCCCATCATAGTCTCTCCTCTTTAATATGTCCACCATCTCCAACATTTCTACAAATGACATATTGGAGGCCTTGAATTTCAGGCTCCGGGATCGGGACGTTTCTGCCTCCGGACTTTCCTCGTCCTCCTCCTCGTTGGTGGGATATTTCGGGCGCACCTGCTGTGTCCCCGCCATGTGCTCTCCCCACTGCGCCGTAAAGAGAAGGGGTGGGGAATAGACGAGAAAGATCGTCAGGGGCGCATGCGCACTGTATATAAAACGTCACACGCCTGTGTCGTAGCCACGATCTGGGAGACGAGGGGGGAGAGAAAGCTCACGCACGAGACGATCGCTATAAACGAAGGTACAATTTGACGTTGGTACATAACTAGCCTAGACTGATTCGACCTTGAGGCTTCTTTATGGAGAAGATTAGGAGAGTTTAGCCTGACATAATTTATAGTGTTTTGTGTGGTGTTGTGTCTTGCAGAGATTATGCAGGGATTCAACGACGTGAGTTTTCTCCCTCTCTTCATTGATAAATACAGGGAATTTCCCCTTTTATGGCAGGCCAAACACCCCCATTACGGCATCAAAACAAAGAGGTACGCAGCCCTGCTGGAACTTGTGGAATTTGTAAAGCCAAGGTTCCCCACGGCAACTGTTGGTGATATAAGAAAGAAAATTGGCAGCCTGAGGAGTGCGTATATCAGGGAGCGCAAGAAGGTCCTGAAGTCGGAAGAAACTGCAACTGCAGCAGATGAGGTCTATGCCCCCAAGCTCTGGTACTATGACAGTCTCCATTTTCTCAAAGACCAGGCTGATGTCACGGAGTCACTCTCGACTCCTCCTTCCACGCTTCCTTGCGCGCAGGCCACCCCTGATGAGGCTTCCGAGGAGCAACCTGGGCCTTCCAGTCTGGAAGAGGTGGAGGAGCCCAGCTTGTTCCAGGTATAGTAGTTTTGTAACCATTTATGTGAATAATGAATGATGTTCACTTAATTCAGGATCCCCAATTGCTTAGTTCCTAACGTGTTTGACATATCAACAGACAGTAGTGTTGGAGACATTTGGAGCAAGAATCTAAACTGCAGGGCTGAGAATTGTATGGTTTTCTATTTGTAACCATTTTGCAACAGTCACTAGATGAAAATTGTGTGTGTTTGATGAACAAATAACTGAAACTATGTCCCTTTTTCATACACAGGAAGACCTCAGCCAGGAGGAGGCTGTGGAATGTGGCAGTCAGGAGGAGGAAGGGGTTAGTGGCAGCCAAGAGGTGGGTAGTGGCAGCCAAGAGGGGGCTAGGCCTCGGAGCCTGACTGACTCCCAAATCCCTCCCCTCCGCCTTCCCTACAGAAGGACGAGAAGGGGGGTGAGGCGGGAGAGTCAGCGCTCCGGATGATCAGAGAGGCTTCAGCCTCCCTACATGCCACACCCACCGACGAGGAGACCTTTGGCTCCGTGGTTGTCACTAAAATGAAGGGTATGGAGGTGAGGCAACGCAACATGTGTGAGGGGCTCATCCTCCATGTCCTAAATAAGGGGATGGCTGGGGAGATGACCCCACTCACACATGTTTGCCATAGTGACCATGCTTCGCCTCCTCCTCCTCCTCCTTCTGCCACCCCACCAGCACGACAGCCACAGCGTGCAAGGAAGCGTGGAAGGAAGACCTGAGAGTGACGACCTGGATTCAGTCTGGTCTGAGAGAAGATGGAGCCTCTCGTAGTACCAGAGCCTGGGGACCTAGATGGCATCTGCTGCAGTTCCGGATGTTTTGGACTTCAGGACCAGATTGCACTCCCCTTAATATACGTACTCCTCAGGCCCCCAATTTTCTAAGCTTGAAAAATGATGGTTGCCGTGGGGGTCCAAGGCTTTGCAAATTCCCCAAGTTTCACCATGGCTGCGTTCCTCTTTGTTTTGTTGCTGAGACCGAAATAAAGGTCTTTTTGATTTGAAATAATCATTGCCTATTGTGTTTTACTTTTCTACAATGACAGTTTATTTGGGAGTAGGCAGGTACATTTCACTAATCATAAAGTATAATTAACAAGGGGCACCAACAACAAACAAACTCCTAGTAAATTTAAGCAACAAATACAAATGTTAATAATGTGGTTTTGCTAAGTTGAGACACACAACCCCCCTCCAAAAAAAAATAAAAAAATCTCCTTCAAATATGTATTCCAAAAAAAAAAAAAAGAAAAAAATAGACAAATCATGCTAAAAATATAACAAAGATTCTTTTACGATCTGAGTAAAAATAAACATGTAGTGTAGAAATCCTGAAAACTAATAAAGAACTAAGTTTGTGAGAAGTGCGGGTGAATAGGAGCAGCTAAAACATGTCATTCTTCTTGCATTGTAAAGAAAAAGAGAATGCACTGCATTAAAGACATTTTAACATTGCAGCGTGACGAATGTGCTGTGTCGATTAGGAAAGGTAGTTTTACCTGACCGAGCGCTTCCGTCACAGAATTTCTTCTGAGCATGCGTAGCACTTTGTCCTGAGCATGCGTAGCACTTTGTCCGTCGGACAATCCGACGTACACTGTCCGATGGTGCATACACACGGTCGGATTTGGTGTGATCGGACCGTGTTGTCAAAAAATCTATCCAGCAGGAGATAGGACTTTGTCCGTCGGACAATCCGACGTACACTGTCCGATGGTGCATACACACGGTCGGATTATTTCGACAACATTGTCCGATCGGACAGAATCCATGCGAAAAATCCGACCGTGTGTATGATCGGACTTTTTCCGATCGTGTGTAGCGAATTCCGACGGACAAAGTGCCACGCATGCTCAGATCAAATTACAAGACCAAAGCTATTGCCTACTAGCCTCTACGTAGTTCCGTGGTACGCAACGAACGTCACCACGTTCAGAATGATCGGCTTTTCCGACAACTTTGTCCGACCGTGTGTATGCAACACCAGTGTTGGACAAAATCCATCGGAAAAAAAATCCGACGGATTTTGTGGTCGGAATTTCCGACCGTGTGTATGTATGGGGCATGTATTTTAACAGTTACTTTTCGTCAGAATTTAAAAGCAGTCTAATTGGTTAACTTTGTAAATGCCCCTGTGTACATATTTTAGACATATGTTTCTGTACAATAGCAAGCCCATAGAAGATACACACTACAACCCACTGATCCATCCTTGGAATCTCACAATGATTTAATGTTACATCGGATAGGCTTGTATTATCCTTGGGGAGTGTATATATTTTTGAAGGCAACGTACGAAGCTAAACCCTGAACCACAACCATGGCCTCCACCACAGCCTTTAAAGTAAAGAAATGCAAAAGAATAATGTTTTCATTACACACAGCTGCATAAACAATGGCATGAAGAGGCAGGGGTCCAGGTTTACTAAGGTTCTGTCAAACGACACATGCACATACACCAGAGCACCAAGCAGATTCCTCCTAATAAATGGCAGTTATCTCTGCAAGTTACAAAGATGGAAGAGCATTTTCTCTGAAGAAATGTACAAATCAGGGGGCGGAAAGAGATCCGTGCGGGATCCTGGACTGGAAGAAGTTTGGTTGCAGGGAAGTGGTGGGAAAATGTAGAACAGAGAAGTAAAAGGCAGAGGACAAGTCTTGCAGACTGTGGAGGAAACGCTCAGAGAGTTGGACCAGTGCCATGGTGATCCAGGCAACGGCATTAAACAGGAGGAAACAGACTGGGGATTCCGTCATTTCAATGGAGAGAGAAGGGAAGGCATTGAGAGCAGACAGGAAAGAAAGGCGAAAAACAAAAAAAAAAAAATATATAGAAGAACCACTTTGCCCCTTACGCCGCCTCATCAAATGAAAACAAACAGACCTGCTTACATTAATGACACATTCTACATACATTATTTCACACACGGCACTGAGCTTAGTGACAAGGAGTTATATCGTCTGGGCATGGTGTCACTGCTGTTTAAACACAGGATACAGAAGAGGGTTCCAGCAGGTCAAAGGCCTACCTCTACCACTGACTGATCTGTTCCCCCTCATTTATCTGCATTTATTTATGTGTTTGACCTCAGCTTACTGTAAAAACAGGTCCACTATGAGAGCTTGTTTGTCAGCAGAACTGCAAGCAGGAACAAAATGTGTTGTAAAGACGAGACTCTTGGCGGACACCACGCTGTCCAAAGCACACTTTTAAGTATAGGTAAACCACACGATCGGAAATTCGGCCAGCAAAAGACCGATGAGAGCTTTTGGTCGGAAAATGAGAACGTGTGTATGCTCCATCGGGCTTTTGCTGGCCGAATTCCTGCCAGCAAAAGATTGAGAGCGGGTTCTCATTTTTTCGGTCGGAAAAAGTTCTGATCGGAAATTCAGATCGTCTGTAGCAAATTCCGACGTGCAAAATTCTTATGCATGCTCGGACACAAATTCAGACGCATGCTTGGAAGCATTGAACTTCATTTTCTCGGCTCGTCGTAGTGTTGTACGTCACCGCGTTCTTGGCGGTCGAAAGTAACTTTTGTGTGACTGTGTGTTTGCAAGCCAAGCTTGAGCGGAATTCCGTCTGAAAAAACATCCAAGATTTTTCAGATGGAAAATTTGCTCGTGTGTACACGGCATAAGCCTTTTTTTTATACATAGCTCCCAACTGTCCCTGATTTTGAGCGACTGTCCATGATTTGGAGCAATGTCCCTCTGTCCCTCATTCCTCCTAATTTGTCCCTCATTCTGGTCTGATCTATATTAGACATGTGCACAACAAATAAATTTGTACCCAAAAAAAATAATTTTTTTCCCACAAATAGCTTTCTTTTGTTTATTTTCGTTTCGTTTTTTTCGCTTCCGAAAAAAATTTGTTTATTTTCGTTTCGTTTTTTTCGTTTCCGTTGATTCGTAACGACTCGTAAATTCGTAAGTCGTCGGTGTTCGTATTCGTAAAGATTCGTACATTCGTAAGTCGTCGGTGTTCGTATTCGTAACGATTCGTACATTCGTAAGAGTTATTTTTTCGTTGATTTGTTTTTTCGTTAGTTTATTTTTCGTTTATTTGTTTATTCGAAATTCGGACGCATTCGTATATTCGTAACATTCGTAACATTCGTAGATTCGTAATCGGAGCATAATTCCTAATTTTATGTAATGTGTATGCTATTATTACATTTTAATAATTTACGAATCGAAAAAAAAAGTTACGAATCTAAAAAAAAAGTTACGAATCGCAAAAAAAAAAGTTAGGAATGTACGAATTTTTTCGTTCAATCCATTCGAAGCACGTTAAGCAACGCCATTGTAAGAGACACGGAAAATTACCAATTCAACGAAAAAAAAAAGTTACGAATGTACGAATTTTTTCGTTCATTTTCGTTGTTCCTGTTTTCGTTTTTCGGATTTTCTTCATTCGTACATTCGTTGTTTCTAATTCGTTTTTTTCGGATTTTCTTTGTTTTTCGGATTCGTTCAATTCGAACGATTCGTTATTCGGATTCGTTCGATTCGAACGATTCGTTCATTCGTACGAAAATGAACGAACGAAAATAACGAAAAAAAAAACGAAAAAAAATGAAACGAATTGCACATGTCTAATCTATATAGTTGTATATAAAATGCACTTTTTATCTATCAAAAACATGAAATAGGAAGAAAGCTCTCCAAATGAGGAAAATCCTCTCTTAACCACTTGACTTCCGAAAGATTTACCCCCCTTCCTGACCAGGCCGTTTTTTGCGATACGGCACTACGTTATTTTAACTGACAACTGCACAGTTGTGCGACACTGTACCCAAATAAAACATTTTTTTTTCCCACAAATAGAGCTTTCTTTTGGTGGTATTTGATCACCTGTCTTTATCTTTTGCGCTATAAACAAAAGGACTGACAATTTTGAAAAAAAAACTATATTTTTTACTTTCTGCTATAAAACATATCAAATGAATAATTGAGAAAAAAAATTTTTTTATAAATTTAGAGAAAAAAATTTTTTTGATAAATTTAAAAAATGTTATACTAGTAATGGTGGCGATCACCAACTTATAGCGGGATTGCAATATGGGGGCAGACATTCTGACAGTAACAGACACTTTTTGGGAAACAGTGACACTAATGCAGTGATCAGTGCTAAAAATATGCACTGTTACTGTACTAATGACACTGTCTGGGAAGGGATTAAACAGTGGTGATCAAAGTGTTAAATGTGTGCCTAGCTAGTGTTTATGTGTACAGTACTAGGGGAAGTAATGGATTTAATTCCCTGCTTTGCAAGGAAAGTAAATTCATTACTTTCCCGCTGACAGGACAGGGTTCTGCCTTGTTTACATAGACAGAGCCCTGTCCTGTGTGTGTTCCGGACGATCAGCTTTTCGGGTGATCCGATTTTACACAGCAGAGTCAGGTCACATGCCGCCACCTACCCTGAAGTGCCAGATCAGGTACTAGGTATGTATATCTATGTTATACGGTTGGCAAGCGTTTAAACTGGCCTAGAGGACTCAGCTAGCGGGTTGAATGAACAAAAAAAAATGGATTCCTCAATCCACACAAACGAGGTGAATAAATGAATATCATTGAGCCACTCTGGGGAGATCTCAAACGTGCAGCCCAAGAATTTACAGGAACTGGAGGCTTTATGCCAAGAGGAATGGGCATCCACAAATACCACAAAAGACTTCAAGCTGTCATTGATGTTAAAGAGGGCAATAAACGATATTAAGAACTGGGGTATGTAAACTTTTGATCAGGGTAATGTAGGTAGTTTCTGTTGCCATTATGATTTAAAAAGAGTAAACACAGTTGATTGATAATAGATAGCTTCAGCCAAACACTAACCATGAGTTATTCATATTCTCTGAAAAACGGCCAAGAAATCAAATTCTGCCAGGGTGTGTAAACTTATGAGCACAGCTGTAAACACAGGGTCTGCAGGTGGGCCATCTGTACATGGCAATAGACAGAGCTGTAAAACTATTCAAAAACTCACGCCAAGGTACTAAGTAAAAATAAATACAAAACTGCAGCCGCTGTGTAAAGGTGCTATAACCTTACTAAGTTATAGTAAAAATATGAAACAGTGCTAGCAGCATATGTTAATCTATACAATTCATAGTGGCTGGTGCCATATAAATAAATATGATTGTGCCATACAAAATGCAACAAAAAAATATATATATAATATACACAAATCTGTAAAGTGCTTGGTGCTCATATAGTAATGGAATAAAGTGCAGCGGTGCTCCAATCTTGCAAAGTGTGAGGTGCCACACTCCACCTTCGGTGACCCCACTCACCAGAAACAATGGACCCTAGCTTTGCAGTCTGGGGGTCAAAAAGTCTGTGATCTATTGATCTGGGATGTGTAGGATGGTTGCTCAAACACTCTTCCAAGGGGGTTGCTCTATAACAGAAAAGATAAGCCACACTCCATAGATGGGGAAACAAAGAGAAAGCTCATAGTGAAATACCGCTAAAATAAAATGTAGAGCGCAAACTAGGCGCCACTTACAGGATATCTGGCAAAAACCGAGTCCGCTGCTGTATGGTGTGCGTTCCACGGAGGCGGAAACTGCGTTAATGGTTAACGTGAACCGGAAGTGCGTCAATGCGTTTCACCCCTCCTCCAGGGCGTCATCAAAGGACACGAAAGAGACAATAGACAGAGCTGAGCAGCATTAGTAACACTTCACACTGAGATATTGGGACACAGCGCGGGACTAAAACTTCTAAAGACAAGGGAATTTAAACTGGGATAGTTGGCAAGTATGAGGCAGCTGCTTTGGGCCCCACAACAATGACGGGGCTCAGGGCAGACGCCCCCTTTGCCCTGCCTTAAAGACGGCCCTGACCCTGAACACACCATTCCCACCGTGAAACATGGTGGTGGCAGCATCATGTAGTGGGGATGCTTTTCTTCAGCGGGGACAGAGAAGCTGGTCAGAGTTCATGTGAAGATGGATGGAGCCAAATACAGGGCAATCTTACAATAAAACCTGTTAAAGTTTGCAAAAGACTTGAGACTGGGGCAGAGGTTCTCTTTCCAGTAGAACAACGACCCCAAACATACAGCCAGAGCTACAATGGAATGGTTTAGATCAAAGTATATTCATATGTTAGAATGGCCCAGTCAAAGTCCAGACCTAAATCCAATTGAGAATCTGTGGCAAAACTTGAAAATTGCTGTTCACAGACACTCTCCATCCAATCTGACAGAGCTTGAGCTATTTTGCAAAGAAGAATGGGCAAAAATGTCACTCTCTAGATGTGAAAAAGCTGGTAGAGATATACCCAAAAAGACTTGCAGCTGTAATTGCACCGAAAGGTGGTTCTACAAAGTATTGACTCAGGGGGACTGAATACAAATGCACGCCACACTTTTCACATATTTATTTGTAAAAAAAAAAAAAAAAAAAACATTTATCATTTTCCTTCCACTTCACAATTATGTGCCACTTTGTGTTGGTCTATCACAAAAAATTACAATAAAATACATTTAAGTTTTTGGTTGTAACATGACAAAATGTGGAAAATGTCCAGGGGTATGAATACTTTTTCAAGACACTGTAATTCAACCCACTTCCTTTGAGCTCAAGCTGTCAATTACTCTCCCCCAGCCTATGATTGGACAGTGAAGTAGAAGCAGCACAGTGATGAGCTCGTCTCTCTGTCCCTCTGCTTTCTCCTCCTACTGGGAATATCCAGTGACAAGAACCTGTAAACTGCCTGGCATTTTTGCAGGCTCATGTGGGTGTCCTAATTACACCTATAGACGTGCCTGTTCCAATCATAAGAGTAGAATCACCTTGCTTTTCACTAACCCATTGCCAACCAGTGCACGACGATATACGTCGGCACAATGGCACGGCTGGGCAAATGGACGTACAGGTATGTCACCTTTAAAGCACGCGCCGCCAGCGGGGCACTTGCGTGCCCACCGCATACTCCGTGAGCCTGCCCGTCCGCAGGGGGCCAGCGATCATGTCACGGAGCGGCAGAATGGGGAGATGCCTATGTAAACAAGGCATTTCCCTGTTCTGCCTAGCAACATGACAGGGATCAACTGCTCCCTGTCATCGGGAGCAGTGATCTCTGTCATGTTCTGTGAGACAATCCCCCCTACAGTTAGAATCACTCCCTTGCACACGCTTAACCCCTTGATCGCCCCCTAGTGTTCAACCCCTTCCCTGCCAGTGTCATTTACACCATAATCAGTGCATTTTTATAGCACTGATCGCTGTATGAATGACAATCGTCCCAAAATAGTGTCAAAAGTGTCCGATGTGTCCGCCATAGTGTCGCAGTCATGATAAAAATCGCAGATCGCCACCATTACTAATAAAAAAAAAATTATAATAAAAATGCAATAAATCTATCCCCTATTTTGTAGACGCTATAACTTTTGCGTAAACCAATCAATATACGCTTATTGTGATTTTTTTATTTACCAAAAATATGTAGAAGAATACATATCAGCCTAAACTGAGAAAGAAATGTGTTTTTTATATATATTTTGTTGATATTTATTATAGCAAAAAGTAAAAAAATATTGCTTTTTTTTCAATAATGTCGCTCTTTTTTTGTTTATAGCCCAAAAAATAGAAACCGCAGGGGTGATCAAATACCACCAAAAGAAAGAAAATTTTGTTTGTCAATTGTCAGTTAAAGCGACGCAGTGCCGTATCGCAAAAAGTGCTCTGGTTAGGAAGGGGGTAGATCCTTCCGGGGCTGAAGTAGTTAAGTATATAAAATATTCACCTTATTAAACATTTTCTTGTTATTTTTACACAGTAAATCGTTATGGCTTCATTGTGGTTCCAACTTTTACGTCTTTGTATATAGTTATCACAGAAACGTACATGCCAATATATTTTAAACAGTTCAAAACACTAATCAGTAATGATACATCAAGGGTACACAGCCCACAGCCACCACTGCATGCCTTCGTAGAACAAGAAGACCATTGTGCCGTACAGCAGGGCAGTTACCACTCTTAAATGAATATCATAGCTAAGTCTGGATTGCACAAATGAAAGGATACACTGTGCTTTCCATTAGGAAGTTGTTTAATATCCATTCATGATGCTCTTTTTCCACAACACTGTAGTGTGCATTTAATCCTGAGTAACTGACAGTGAATGGTGATGCCCAGCTCATTGTTTTTATATAATACCCACACAAAAAAGAAGTCTTGGATATATTCAATATAATAAAATAGCTTTGAGGGAAAAATATAGTTGAAAACAAATACTCCCAGCTGACAGCATCTGTAAGGTATGTACAGTTCAGGACTAAACATTATTCTGTACAGAGGTAAAGAAATGTCATTCCGTTAGTCATCCTGGTGTGAATATTGCTATTACATATGTATTATTGGACGTATTTTACATTAAAAGAGCATGACATAAACAGAAATTACATTTTCAATGTATAGGGTTTATGATAAACCATTTATTCTTCTTCAGTGATGATATCATTACTGTTGGCGGTAAAAAAAAAGTAAAACATTTTTAATTGGGACCATAGCATAACTTCCAACATTTCCACATGGAAGATATGAACATTGATAAGCCTTGTTCCTGATATGCTCAGATACTTTGCAAACTTACCCAATCAAAAATGTATTTGAAATAAATGGCACCCATAATGCAGAATATCTGTCGCCTGTAGGTTTAAACCAAAAATGTAATGAACTAGATAGATGAGAAAAGATTGTCACTTAAAGCAGAGTTCCACTCAAAAGTGGAACTTCTGCTTATCTGTCTCCTCCCCCCCTCCGATGCCACATTTGGCACCTTTCAGGGGGGAATGGGTACCTGTTTTTGACAGGTACCATTCCCCACTTCCGGTCTCCCAAAGTTCAGCCCCCTCCTCCCTCCTCCACCGCCGGACCAGTTAGAAAGTGCAGCACGCTTCGCACATGCACAGTAGGGAACCGGCTGTGAAGCCGAAAGGCTTCACTTCCGGGTTCCCTTACCAGGAATGGCGGCAACTGCTCCCGACAGCCAATCTGAAGATCGGCTGGGGTGCCGACATCGCAAGCTCCCTGGACAGGTAAGTGTTCATATATCACAAGTCAGCAGCTGCAGTAGTTGTAGCTGCTGACTTTTAATTTTTCGTGGGGGGCTGGACCTCCTCTTTAAGCTGTTGAATAAAGCGATGGTCCCCACTATTATAATTATTATTATACAGGATTTATATAGCGCCAACAGTTTGCGCATTGCTTTACAAAATTAGGGCAAACAGTCCAGTTGCAACACAATTCAATACAGGAGGAATCAGAGGACCCTACTCGTTAGAGCTTACAATCTATAAGGGAGTGTCAAGTGATACAAAAGGTAATAACTGTAAGGGATGAGCTGATGAAGAAAATGAAAGTACAGTTTCTAGGTGAAGGCAGGATAGGCTTCTCTTAAGAGAAACGTTTTCAGGGATCACCTAAACGTGGATAGAGTTGGAGATAGTTGGACTGATTAGGGTAGGGAATTTCAAATGATGGGAGAGGCTCAGGAGAAGTCCTGGAGGCGAGTATGGGAGGAGGTGACGAGGTAGCTAGAGAGCAGGAGGTCTTGGGAGGAACGAAGAGGATGATTTGGTTGCTATGATGTATGTGTGATGTAGCTGGGGGCAGAGTTGTGGATAGCTTTGTAAGTTATTGTTAGTATTTTTAATTTAATTTGTTGGGTGAGTGTCAGCAAATGGAGGGATTGACAGAGATGGGTAGCAGACGTTGAGCAGTTTGTAAGGTGGATGAGTCTGACAGTCGCACTCATAATGGACTCAAGGGGGATAACATAATTAAAGGTAAGCCAATTATTAAGGAGTTGTAGTGAAGGGTAGAGATTACCAGGGAGTGAATTAGGAGCTTTGTGGTTTCATTGGTTAGGAAGGGACGTATTTTGGAGATGTTGTGGAGGTTGAGGTGGCAAGCTTTGGAAAGTGATTGGATGTGGGGCCAAAAGGAGAATTCAAGATAACACCTAGCACCCTGGCATGCGGTGATGGGTTGATGGTTGTGCCATTGCTCTTAACAGAGAAGTCAGGGAAAGAGGCACGTGGGGGAGGAAATATAATGAGCTTAGTTTTGGACAGGTTGAGTTTGAGGAAGTGGTGTGACATCCAGACAGATATATTTTAACAGATAATGTATATAGAACATGAGCATGTATCTATGTATCCTCACACGTGTATGTGTAGGCAGGTTGCCTACAGGAGTTTGGTTTTAGTTAGTGCCTGGCACAGGCTGGAGGGAAAGAATTAATATGTGTGTGCTGTTGTTCCTGGGCTTTTTGGATCCCACCTAAGTACTTACGGGTGATATAAATACGGTGAAAGGCTAGGTTTGAGAGTGGCTCTCGGGCCAACTATGGGGCAGGATATGCTGTGATTCATGTGGAGAAGGACTGCTGCACCTTGCAGTCCATCTGAGGCATCGGAGAGCTGAAGATTAACCAAGACTTTCAAAATGGCAGCTATGGACTACTACATTGTAAAGGGAAGCCTAGGAATAGTTAGGATATTTCTTATGCAAATGTTCATTATGGAATGTACTGTATTGCTAAAAGACTTTTAAGTAAAGTTGCATCAGCTGTTATTCAAGAACTGCATTTTGGTTCAGGTGTATCAAAAGAAACAGGGTCAGTAAAGCACATGTGGGGTATGAAGCTAGCTGCTACAAAAGGCCTACTCTGCATGTCAAGCAGGAAGAACAATGTAGTTGTTATGGGTAACCAAGGTAGAGAACAAGCTACTATGCAACCATTTATGCAGCGTAGTACCTGGCATAGGTTATTGGTCCTCTGGTAGTGAGGGGGTTGATGCTCTGGCTCCCTTCCCAGCGGTCGGTTTTCAGTAGCAACCAAAACCAAACCTGCTTTATGGAGATCCATGGCCTAGTCCAGTGGTGGTGAACCTTGGCACTCCAGATGTTTTGGAACTACATTTTCCATGATGCTCAACTACACTGCAGAGTGCATGAGCATCATGGGAAATGTAGTTTCAAAACATCTGGGGTGCCAAGGTTCGCCATCACTGGCCTAGTCACATAGATATGGAAAGGAAGGAGTTGGGAAAAAAGACAGCCAAGAAGTTGGAGGGGCTTTTAAACTTGGTAGTGGGGGGGGGGGGGTTCAGAGGAAGCGATAACCGGAATTAAGCAAAGGACAGACGATAATAGTAGAGGCACTAATGATAATATATCCATAATATCTAATCCTGGGGTGAATGAGTTGACAAATCAAAAACGAAGCCTGAGAAAACATAAGGAAAAAATAATATGCACCCGTACAATACTGAAAGGTGTATACAAAAATAACAGGAGCCTAGCTAACAAAATGGAGGAACTGGAGCTGCTATTGCACGAGGAGGATTTAGACTTTGTGGGAATAACAGAAACTTGGTTTGACAGCTCACATGATTGGCTGGCAACTATCCAGTGGTATTCCTTGTATCGGAGGGACAGGGAGGTTATAAGAAGGGAGGGGTGTGTCTATATATCAAGAATGATTTACGGTTGGAAGAGAGGAGTGAAATTGTAAATGTGGCAAGGGGGAGGTGGAATCCATGTTGGTGGAACTTCAAAGAGAAGAAGTAAGTGAAAGAGAAATTAACAGTGGGGGCATGTCACACGCCCCCCAACCTGAAGGAGGAGAAGGAGCTGAACCTCTTATCACAGTTAGAAATGGCAGCGAGGCAGGGAAATGTCATCATAATGGGGGACTTCAACTATCCTGATATTGACTGAGCAGAGGAGACAGCTCACTCATTAAAGGCCCATCATTTCTTAAATGTCTTACATTACAACTTCATATCACAATTTGTGGATTCCCCAGCTAGAAATATTGTATTACTATATCTATTAATTACTAACGATTCAAATCTGATCACAGATGTGGAAATATGGGACTACTTGGGATCTAGCGATCACAGGATGATCACATTTAGTGTAAATCATAGGAAAAGAAGGCACAAAGGAAGTACAATAACTTTTCTGAACTCCGCTCAATACTACAAGACATCAATTGGGACCAAATCCTAGAAACATTGAACACAGAGAAAAAATGGGAATGCTTTAGGAACATATTAAACAAAGGTATCACACAGTGCATTCCAATGGGCATAAATATAGAAGAGCAAAGGTTAAACCTAGGTGGCTAAACCCATAACGTAAAAAGTCTTATTAAAGCGAAAAAAATGGACTTTAAAAAATATAAAGGGGATGGGTCATTGTCAGCATTCCAACACTACAAGGAATGCAATATGAACTGTAAGAACACTATCAGGGCGGCTAAAAAAGACTATGAGAGACACATAGCAGAGGAGAGTAAAACAAAAATGGTTTAGATATATTAACAGTAAACAATTGAGGTCAGAGCACATTGCCCACATAAAAGATGATGAAGGGAGGATGGTTACAGATGACACGAAGAAGGCAACTGTACTAAATGCTTTCTTCTCCTCAGTTTTTACACAGGAAGAGGAGGGGTATACCGACCACGACTTTATTCTTAGTAACACATTGCAGGCCATAACCCCAGTATTTTTAAAAACGGCGGACTGTCCTCTTTCAGATAAAAGTGGTCTTAGCGGCGGATTCCCCCTCCCCTCTTGCCACGCTCTGGTCGTCTCCGCCGCATTCCGGAGCCATCGGTAGCGGCGGAGCTGATCGGTTCCTATCCCCTCACTGCCTGGATGCCGAGTGAGGGAAAGATGGCCCCCGCTCGGCTCCATAGCATTGGAGGGCAGAATCGACGTCAAACGCCACTTCCGCTCAATGCTGTCAAAGGGGACTTTTTTTTTTTTCAAATGACATTACATTTTTTGACCCCAGATCTCATATTTAAGAGGTCCTGCCATGTTTTTTTTTTTCTATTACACAGGATGTTTACATTGCTTGTAATAAAAATAAAAGTGATCCAAAATATTTTGTCAAAATAAAAAAAAAGTAAAATAAATAATAAAAAAAAAATTAAGCGCACAGTCCCACCGAGCTCGCACGCATAAGCGAACGCATACGTAAGTCGCGCCCCTCATATGAAAAAAATTCTAGCCCTAGACCTCCTCTGTAACTCAAAACTGGTAACCTGAAGAAATTTTTAATCGACACCTATGGATATTTTTAAGGGTAAAGGATTGTCGCCATTCCACTAGTGGGCACAATTTTGAAGTGTGACATGTGTATCAATTTACGCGGCGTAACATTATCTTTCACAATATAAAAAACAATTGGGCTAACTTTACTGTTGTCCTTTTTCAAAAGTCAAAAAAGTGTATTTTTTCTCAAAAAAGTGCGCTGGAGAAGAGACGCTTAAGAGGAGATATGATAGTGGCATACAAATACCTCAATAGTGATCCCAGCGTAGGAAAACACTTTTCAGTCTCAGGGAGTGTAAGAGGACACAGGGCCACACAATGAGATTGGAGGAGGAGCGGTTTAAGCTTAAGCTGTGTAGAGGGTCTTTTACTGTCAGGGCGATGAGGATGTGGAACTCTCTTCCACAATTGGGGGTGTCAGCGGGGAGTATTGATATTTTTAAAAGACTCTTGGATGTGCATCTTAGTGAACACAACATACAGGGATATGGGAAATGATTATCATCTCTGAAACACATACACATACACAGGTTGAACTGGATGTCTTTATTCAACCTTACCTACTATGAAACAGTTGCACACATGAGGTATGCGCTATGTGCACGGCAGGACCTCATTCTGTTAACAGAGGTATGCTGGACTGGTCGAGAGAGCACGGGCTCAGCAGCATCCCTTCTAAAGCCACTATATCTAGTCACGGTGTGACACTTTTTCAAAGGAACTTGGCACTTTTTACTGCAAACAGTGTGTTGGCTCATCTCTATGTTGGAGAACCGCTATAATGTTTGACTCTAACATGATCGTGGTCACTGCCTGGTACCAGGAATTGATGAGTGTGCCCCACATGAAAGGTACCCCTGCATGCACGGCAAGTGACCCCGCCCCTAACATATGTGTCCATAGATTGTCCTAGAGTCTCTCCCAAGGTTTTTCTTCTGTTAAAGCTTGGGCAAATTTCTGGTTACTACTCCTTTTATTCCTGTTTTCAACCCAACTTGACTCCCAGCACCTACATCTGTTCATCAGCTGTTTCCAGTTGGATAAACCTGATGGTTGTAACCTGGGCAACACCGTTAAATCACATCCATGAGGATAAAGACCGAGCTCTCCTTAAACTTTGCAACTTGGTATGCCCCTAGTCCTACCAATGGTGACATGGAAGATCTACAACAATCCATGCTAAGGAAAAGTATACAGCATAATATCAGAGCACTTGTCTGTTATGTACAACTCTGAAAGAAGTTAATTTGTGCAGCATGACAATGTTTTACAAAAACCCCAGTACATCAACAACAGAGTGGTTGTATCTGAAAACAACCTGGAGCTAGAGCCTTGACTTTAATTCCATGGAAATGCTGTGGTGTGATCTGAAAAAATATGTTTAAACAATGCACCCATATTCATAAATATACAGTTTGTTAATAGCCAACATTTCCTATCAGCTAAAATTTGACCAGGCAGACTGGATTTTCCAACTGTTTATATGTGTTTCTGAAATATACAGGATGCCTTTGCTGGTTCTTCTGAAAATGCAGGTTCCCTGGATATCTCTAGCTCCAGTTTTAAGTCTCAGACCTGGCACAAATATGAAGAAAGTATAGTCAGTTTGAAGATAGATCACCTCCTGCTCTGCATACTTATTGCAAGAAAATGTTAAAGCCAATGGATCAGCATGGCAGCCAGGCAGCTAATGTTTTAGAATGAAAGGTCAGGATTCGTAGCCCGACTATTAATCTCAGTTAAAAAGTTTTCTTTAATATTTTGCTCCGGACATTTGAACTATGACACGCATCACTATACATCATTCTACAGAGCATACAGTACAGTAACAATGTCAGCACAAGCTGAAGGATAACACACATGATACAAGAGAAGGGATAACATTTAATACACTCAGTGGAACATTTCTGAATAATGATTAAATAAAGTAGTTGGCTCTGTAAGTAGAATTAGTTACTACCTCTGAATCCCCAGAAGTACAAGATATTTTGCTTTTATTGGGTTTATTTAAAACCACCACATGTTGGTGTTGTGCAATGGATTTATGTATTTTTTAGACACCAGACCTTGAAACCTCCCTAACGCTCACATTCCTCTTTTCCAAGTATGCACCTAGAGCTTGCCAAGGGTGATTCCAAGGAGTGAGCAAGAGTCTAAATGAGGGACTGGCTGGACAGAGAAAAAAAACTAGACATTTGGTTTTACTCTGCCTATTCGGAGCATTTCTTACTTTGCCAATATTTATAGAGTGGTACTTTTCTATGGCGGGCACAGAAGCCCACATATAGTCTTACATTTCAGTTGAGGTCTTTAGTACTGCTCTGTGGTTATTAAATATGACTGAAATATTAAATAACAAAGTAACCCTCAAAAATGCGTACTTTTTACTTTGTTTACATAGTGCGCATTAGAACACTTTACAATATTTTAAAGTGCAGCTCCACCTGTAACAAATTACTTTGCTGGATCTCTACAGCATTCTGTAGCACGAGTGATGTAAACAACTCCCACTCTTGGCAAGGCTGTGACACAAAACATTACTGCTGTCCTTGGCTTAATGCTTTATAAGTATAATATGTTCATTACAAATATTTCATATTTACCCCTTTCAGCCAGCTGATGGAGCTCTTTGCAAAATCTATACTCTGTGAAGTCCCTTTCTTTAACCACTTCTTACTGGCATAATGTATATATGCAGCAGCATGGCTCATTGGATTTAACGCCCAGCTGCTGCATATATGTACTGTGTCAGCCAGCTCCATTGTTCTGAGCTGTGAACGCACCTCCAGCACAGTGACTGTCACCAACAGGTTCCAGTCACTGTTTATGATCAAAAGCTGGTGGGATGGGCTACCGATCATGTGACTGCAGTGACAGCCAATCACAGTGATCAAAGGATTGGGAAATCCTGGCTTTTAGGAGCCAGCGGGAAGGGGGTTAAAGTGTATGTCCACCTTTGCAGTCAAATTTAAGCACCTCCACTATATGTTTGGTATGTGTTCCCATTTACTCAGCATACAGGGGGTCCCCGGGTTACAAATAAGATAGGAACTGTAGGTTTGTTCTTAAGTTGAATCTGTTTGTAAGTCGGAACAGGTAAATTTTTTATATGTAGCTCCAGCCAAAAAATCTATTTTTACGTTTTTTAGATAACATAGAGAAGGGTTATCACCCCTGCAACATTTTGCTGTCTGTGCACCTGTTCAGAAGATTTCACCTCACCTTCTGTCCCAATGACAATTGGATTTAGAAAATTTTGGGTTGTTAGGGAAACATGGACTGGTGATAAAGCATCAGTGGATACACCTTTTTCCCATATTAACTCTTACAGGAGTGAATTTCCCTTCCTAGGGGTAGATTTCCTCTCACTTCCTGTTGTCTCCCTCCGTTTGTAAGTAGGAGTCGTTTGTAAGTCGGATGTTTGTAAGTAGGGGACCCCCTGTACTAAAAATATATTTGTAAATATGTTTTACCTTTATAGTTGCTTCTTTTATTTTTTTTTTAAATCAAAAGAAGTTTTTATTTTGAAAATACCAAGTACAAAGGGAATAAAGAAGGGGTACGGAAAACTTTTTCCCATTCCAGTATACCAATAAACATATCAGTAGACAACTCACAGTTCAAGCAAATCTTGTACATAAACAGGTTGATCATCAACTTGCAGGGTTGAATATGTCACCTCCCCTGGAATCCTCCCTATTCACACACCATGATGGATGGGTACTGGGTATTCAATGATTTAGGACCCACGTGTGGTCATCCAGCTCACTTTCATCCCTCCGGTATTCCCAGGAGTCTCCCAGAGTACCCTTAGCCTGTAGGGCACTGCAGTACCCTCATCAGAACAAGCTCCCTTGGGGCTAGCCCAAGGACATTGAGCCATGGAGACCAGAGTTTCTCGTATTTATTGAGTTGACCCATATGCTGGTATATACAGTATCTCACAAAAGTGAGTACACCCCTTACATTTTTGTAAATATTTTATTATATTTTTTCATGTGACAACACTGAAGAAATTACACTTTGCTATAATGTAAAGTAGTAAGTGTACAACTTGTATAATAGTGTACATTTTCTGTCCCCTCAAAATAACTCAACACAGCCATTAATGTCTAAACCGTTGGCAACAAAAGTGAGTACACCTTTAAGTGAAAATTTTCAAATTGGGCCCAAAGTGTTTAATATTTTGTGTGGCCACCATTATTTTCCAGCACTGCCTTAACCCTCTTGGGCATGAAGTTCACCAGAGCTTCACAGGTTGCCACTGGAATCCTCTTCCACTCATCAATTAGGACATCACAGAACTTGTGGATGTTAGAGACCTTGCGCTCCTTCACCTTCTGTTTGAGGATGCCCAACAGATGCTCAATAGCGTTTAGGTCTGGAGACTTGCTTGGCCAGTCCTTCACCGTTACCCTCAGCTTCTTTAGCAAGGCAGTGGTTGTCTTCGAGGTGTGTTTGGGGTCGTTATCATAATGGAATACTGCCCAGTCTCTGAAGGGAGGGGATCATGCTCTGCTTCATTATGTCACAGTACATGTTGACATTTATGGTTCCCTCAATGAACTTGCAGCACTCATGCAGCCCCAGACCATGACACTCCCACCACCATGCTTGACTGTAGGCAAGACACACTTGTCTTTGTACTCCTTACCTGGTTGCCGCCACACACACTTGACACCATCTGAACCAAAGAGGTTTATCTTGGTCTCATCAGACCACAGGACATGGTTCCAGTAATCCATGTCCTTAGTCTGCATGTCTTCAGCAAACTGTTTGCAGGATTTCTTGTGCATCATCTTTAGAACAGGCTTCCTTCTGGAACAACAGTTATGCAGACAAATTTGATGCAGTGTGCGGCATATGGTCTGAGCACTGACAGGCTGACCCCTTCAACCTCTGCAGCAATGCTGGCAGCACTCATATGTCTATTTTTCAGACAAGACAACCTCTGGATATGACGCTGAGAACGTGCACTCAACTTCTTCTCCAGAAGAAGCCTTATTAAGGCTGCTGAGCCCTGACACTGTGGCCAGTTTACATGGATCCGTCATCCGCAGCTCTCTCCCCCTCACCCCCCCCCCTTTCCCCGCCTGTCAGAGCTTTGTGTGTCTGTGTGAGCTGTCTCTGCCTCCCCCTCCTGCTGCTATTAGTAGTACATACAACTTTAAAAAATGTCACTGCCTGCCCCTCTCCTTTATCCCGCGATAACGCACAGTGTAAATGCTTATTGAAATAGATGCCTCTAAATGCCTATTTCAGATAATTTCAGGCCGGTCACGTGACTCCCGGGCGCTCTCCGACTCCGATCCAGAGCTACAGCGGGAGGGACTGATCGGATAGCACGGTGGTCATGTGACTTCCGGCTGACATCAGAGGGAGATCTCGGCCCCAATCGCTGTACCCCTGGATCAGAGTAGGACTACACATATTGTGGTGACAAATGCCCAAGAGAGGCTTTACCTCAGTTTGAAGATAATTCCATCCTGTTCTTTTAAGAGGACAGGAAGTAAAGCAGGGGTGTCAAACTCAATTTCATCACGAGCCATATCAGAACCATGGTTGCCCTCAAAGGGGTGCTCTACCTACAGAGTGCAGGATTCAGGAGTATGTTATGTACAGAGTGCAGTTCCAGGGGTTTGTTATGTACAGAGTGCAGTTCCAGGGGTGCCCTATGTGCATAGTGCAGGAGTTCCTTATGTACAGAGTGCGGGGTCAGGAGTTTGTTACGTGCAGGGCTCGAGAGTTTGTTATGTACAGAGTGCAGAGTTCAGCAGTTTGTTATGTACAGAGTGCAGAGTTCAGGAGTGTGCTAAGTACAGAGTGCAGGCGTTTGTTATGTACAAAGTGCAGGGTCAGGAGTTTGTTATGTGCAGAGACAGAGTGCAGGGTTCAGGAGTTTGTTATGTACAGAGTGTGGGGTCAGGAGTTTGTAATGTTCAGAGTGCAGGGCCCAATAGTTTGTTATGTACAGAGTGCAAGGTTCAGGAGTTTGTTATTTACAGAGTGCAGGGTTCAGGAGTTTTTTATGTACATAGTGCTGGATTCAGGAGTTTGTTATGTACAGAGTGAAGGGTTCAGGAGTTTGTTATTTACAGAGTTCAGGGGTGTGCTGTGTACAGAGTGCATGGTTTAGGGGTGCGCTATGCACAGTGTGTAACCCCAATGCTTCCTTGCATCTCTACTCTCCTACCTGTCCCAGCTCTAGTACCTCCCTGTGTAGGCAGCTCTACCTCACCTTGCAGGGAGATGGTTCTTTCTCTCAGATTCTGGAGATCTGTCTTCGACATGCCCCACCGTAAGTGTGTGCAGGGATCTGTTAGCAGCTAAGAGCAAAACTGTCCCTTGTAAACACTGAAGGCTTCTGGTTTAAAAGTGACAGCGGGGAGTGGGAGCAGAGGGTGAGAGCTGGAAGAATGGAGTTCCACCACATTCCCACTGCAAAACCAGGTGTGAGGACCCCATGATAAGGCCTGGTGGGCCAGATTCAGCCCCTGGACCTTGTGTTAGACATGTGTGAAGTAAAGGAAAATATCCCCTTTTAGGCACAAATGGCAAAAAAAAAACATACTCTACTCTAGCCAAAGCAAAAAAGGTTTAGGAATTAGATACACTTCAAGTTGTTACAAACATGCTAAATGTATCAGCATCTATTAAAGGGAAAAACTTTTTTTTATTAAATTCTATGTTTATTATTTTCTGACTTCATAGAGACATAAATAACAGTTACAAAGTTGTGGTATTTAGAATAGCACTATAGAGGCATATTGCAAGACCCACAGAATATCTAGACAGGAGAGGCATGATACTAGAGATGTGCACAACGGAAACATTTGTTTCATTTTGGATTAATTAGGTTAATCATTTCATTTTGTCATATTCGTAATGTTAGTATGATTTGTTTTCGGAATTTGTTTTGTATATTAGTATTCGGAAGCATTGGCATCCCCATATGTCTGCTAAAAAGCAGCGCATTTTACCTGCAGGTGCAGGAATGTGTGTCATTTACAAGCATTCCTACACCCGCATATACAGTGTGTGAACCTAGCTTTAGGCTGGGTTCACACTTATTCGATTGCAGACATCGCATGTGATTTGCACCGCATTCCTGTGCACATCACATGCGATGTCTGTGCGATACGAATTCAGCCATACAGTTTGCATGGCTAAAATCGCAACGCGTTCGCACCAAAATGGTGCAGGACTCTTTATTTTGTCCGCACTGGAATCAGATGGCATGGATGTTCAGACCCATGTGATCCAAATCCATCTAATTCCACAGTTTGCACTGTGTTCAGCAAACTGATTGGGGGGTGTCATTAACTTTATATTGACACTGCAGCGGTTCGCAGAGTGCAGTGTGAACTGCCTGCGAATCTGGTGTGGTGTGGGAACCTGCACAGGAATCACTGTGGTACCCGCATCACACCAGTGTGAACCTAGCCTCAAGGTGGGTTGTCTATATGAAAGAATGTTAACCAAGTAGACCATAATTGGTCACATTTTATATGGCAATTTCAACTTATATAAGTGAGTCTCTATAAGGGAAGGGCAGAGTCAGTAAATGATTTTCATCCTGAGAATGTGGGAAGTCAAAGATCTTCCAGCGAAGAAAGATTGCTTCTGTAGAAGGCAGCATAGAAAATGAAAAGCTGGGTAGATTTAAATACGCCTCTGCCTCTTTGTACTCAACAACAGTAACACTGCATAGTTCAAATTTAACCTTGATACAAGGAGGACAAACCAGCACTTCCGGCACCCTCACTGCAGGTCCCTTTAAGTAGGTTCTTCCTCAGGGCCTATACCAGGCCTATCTTGAAGGGGTCACTTCTAAGGGCTGCAAAGCTACATGGTAGCACACTGAAAGTAACCTCTTCTGATCAACCTCTGCCCCAGGCTCTTCCAGCCCTAGATTATAAGGGACTAAGCTAGCCCCTCCCACAATATCCACCCAGGGGAGTGGTTTCTCTAAAAAGGATACTAACCCCTGGTTACATTACCCATCTTTTATTATTGACACACCCTCATGCCTTGGGTACCACAGTTCTGGTATGGCTTCCACACAAACATAATTATTAAATGTAGAAGTGCAACATGTACACATTATTAAAATAATGATAACCAAATACAACATACAGGTGTAATACCGGGCTTATTACTTAAACAGTTACAAACAATATAGGATATAAAACATACATGACATAAAAACCATCAACAACTCTTTGTTTTTATGACAATCAAAGGATTTACATGTAGTAAATGGAAGTCCCTCTATATACTATAAGTGGAATGCTGCCTTTGGGCATAAAAATGCAAGCCATTCCCTCCAGGCCAGGACAACACTACCATGTCCATGAAAACATGTCTTCCATAGTTCCACTCAGTATAACATAACATCTTTCAAATTCACGAATGGTGGCAGAGTCCCTAATAAGAGAATGCATTAATGTATGCACTCATAAGTGTTCTGACACAGCAGTCTCATAGACCTGCTGTCTTTTTGCTTCAATAATCTGTAAAAGGGCCATGGGAATATGGTATATGGAAAATTCAGCCCTTGACTCCTTCCCTAGCACTTTCTCCCTGGCACTAGGATAGCACTAAATGCCGCAACTTTTGCTTTAGCTGACACACTCAAAGCCAGTTCCACAGGGGACAGCCGAGATTTCTCCTCCCACTTCACATTCACAGGCTCCTATGGACAGGCTCAACCCCATGGCACTAGGGGAACTGGTCCATGGATCACTCAACCCTGGAGAGCCCGGGAGCTCCATCTCCAACCAACCCCCTGGGTCCTCCTCCTCATCTCAGACCTCCTCCCAAACTGCATCCTTCCCCCAGGACACCTCAGGTTGCGTGGCTGTTCACAATCAGGACTTAAAACAAAAAGGCATCCCTCATAGCATGCCCAGAGTGCGATGATCGCCATTAGCTTGTTGCAGTTCGGACACACAAGCACAAGAGTTATGCTCACCCCATATAAACATTGGGTGAACCCCTTTCATGGCATCATTCACAGTCCAGTATCCACATTCTTGCCCCTATGTGGGTACTGACGACAAGGGCTTAACCCCCTGCTCAGAGGCCTTCTTGAATGTAAGGTGGGACATCTCTACACCTTGTTCACACACTGATCAATTTTCACACCATCCAGCTATCATTTACTGTTCACTCCTTATTTAACTCCGCCTTCCGGCTAAGACCAAATCGGCAAGGCCTAGACATCCTTCACAGGCAACGAAGCACCCTACCCTGCCAACTACACCAAGTGTAACCAGGGGCCTTGACTCACCACAAGCAACGATTATGCTGGCCAAGGGCTCCTCCCACCATCCTCCTGCAACAGAAATAAGATAGGGCATCACATACCAACCATCTTGGTCACTCTCATTCTCCTGGTTGAAAGCCCACATCCAGTAGTAAAAAAAGGTCCATGTGCCTGTTTAACTTTTTACTGTAGCAGTAATAGGATGCACAGTTTGCTTCCAAAACACAGATTTGCCTCTGCCTGCTTGTACCTGACATCAGTAACACTGCATAGTTCGAATTCCACCTTGACACAGGGATGCCAGCTAGACCTTCTAGTACCTTCACTGTAGGTCCCCTTGGGTGGGCTATTCATCAGTGCCTTTACCGGGCCTACCCCAACGGGTTTACTTCTACTAAGGGCTACAAGCTTACATGGTATTATGCATGGTAACCTCTTCCCATCAACATCTACATGATAACCTCTTCCACTTCGAAACACTTGCATGAAAACCTAGGAACTGGAGTGCAGAAAAATGGCAGCAGGTGATCTGATGAATCAAAATTTTAAATATTTGGCTATAGCAGGAGGCAGTTTGTTTGCTGAAGGGCTGGAGAGTGGTATAATAATGAGTGTCTGCAGGCAACAGTGCAAGTTTGCAAGTTTGGGGTTGCATTTCTGCAAATGGAGTTGGAGAGTTGATCAGGATCAATGGTGTCCTCAATGTTAATAAATACAAGAAGATACTTATCAACCATGCCATATTGTCAGGGAGGCATGTGATTGGCCCAAAATGTATTCTGCAGAAGGACAACAACCCCAAAAATACAACCAATGTCATTGAGAACTATCTTCAGTGTAAAGAAGAACAAGGAATCCCGCAAGTGATGGTTTGGGCCCCACAGAGCCCTGATCTCACCATCACCAAGTCTGTCTGGGATTACACGAAGAGACAGAAGGATTTGAGGCAGCCTACATCCACAGAGGATCTGTGGTTAGTTCTCCAAAATGTTTGGAACAACCTACCTTCTGAGTTCCTTCAAATACTGTGTGCAAGTGTACTTAGAAGAACTGATACTGTTTTAAAGGCAAAGGGTGTCAAAAATAAACTATTAACACTTCTATTTCTGAAAGCATTCTTAATTTACAGGATTTTTTCACACCTGCCTAAAAAGTTTACACAGTAGTGTAGTTGAACATTTCTTGTGCTATACCCCACTCTCAAAGTTAGAAGATGGAGAGTAGAGAGTGCAAGTTTGAGTTTGTCACCAGTCCATGTGAAAAAGGAAATAATTTGGGTAATTTTGATGGTTTTATGGAGATATGTAGAGATATAGGTGAATTTGGAGAGAAAGGTCATTTTAATTAGGTTGATCCATTCTACAAGTGTTAAGGGGAGTGGGTTTCAGTTCACACATTTGGCTTTCAATTGTTGTAGAATGAAAGAGAGAGATTCAGTTATTTTGTTAACTTCTGTGAGATGGTTACCCCTAGATTATTTGAATTGGTGGACCCCATAGAGGGGTGTGTCAGGGGCAAGAGTTTGCTCTTCTGGTTTAATCTGTAAAAGTAATTTACCCTAGTTTATGGTGCCTCCAGAAAATGTCCCAAATGTGTTAAACAATGAGAGGGCAGCTTGTAGAGAGTGTTGGCTCACTGAGGTACATTAGGGCATCACACACATATAGGGAGAGATTTTCCTATAGGGGACCTACATGTGTTCGCATTATATCCTCTATCAGCGTCTCTAGGAGAATGGCAAGTGGTCTAAGGGAAGAGGAAAAAGACCCAGAGAAAAGCATCAACCTTGTCTTGTCCCTCACCGCGGAGTAAAAGCTTGTGAAAGGGTATCATTTGCCTTGGCCCAAGTCCTACAATCCGACTACAGTAGTTTAATGCAGAAGATCAATTTGGGTCTAAACCCAAATTTGGTCAGTACTGCATGCAGATACACCCAATGTCCAATGCCTTTCCAAGGTTTAAACACGCAATGACTCTTGAACTTTGATTAGGGTAATTCACACTGATGTAGTAAATACGTGGCGCAAGTTAATATCTGTCCCCTTACTAGGCATGAAGCCTGAGGGATCTATATGTATCAAGTGTACAATAATGCTTTTGAGGTGGGTTGCCAAACCTTTATTGAGGATTTTGGCATCCATATTTAGAAGTGAAATTGGATGCACTTTCCAAGAAATAAGGTTAATTACCATGTTTGATCACATAGTAGAAATTTAATCTTTTGGGCTATGCAGCAAAACCAAACCCAGCGCCAGAAGTGCTGAAGTCATGTGAAGTAATTTACATTTATTTCAAAAATACAAAACAAAAAAACCAATAGAACATTAACATTCCCAGTCCCTAATTTCATGGAAACTTTAAAATGTTTGGATCCCAAAACATAACCATTCGTTTGAGGAGTTTACAGGGTCATTAACAATTAATGGAGGAACACTATTCTACAGTGCAGTATACCAGTAGACAGTATACTCAGGACAGTTTACAGTACACGCGGGACTAGATGGAATCTTTTACTTAGTAGTTTCTTCATTTCTGATAATAGCTTCAATCTTTCTTTGGGACTGGGCCACCGCCACAACCATATTGCCTTTATTAGTATGGCAACCACTGGATCCCCTCTCTTCCCAGTTATACTTTTCCAGTACATGAATGAGATTCCAGCTAAGTCAGGGATTTCTATCTCTTTAGCTTCTTCATTCACATTTTGATGAGGCCTGGCTAATGGGTAAAGTGGCAGGGGGTCTGCCACTTTGTTGCTCTTTCCAAGGTGATATTGGCAAAAGCAAAAGTCACGCTTCACCAGATAGGCTGCCCTTTGTTGCTCTATATCACCAAGGTTAGCTGTTTGGAGATGCACCAATCGATTATTATCCATCCAGACCTTGAACCTGGATCCAGTCAGGTATTCAGCAAAGAATTTGGTGACTGTCCACAGCCAACAGCTCCAGATTTAAGGAACTATAGCTTGCAGGGTTCCTCTTAGTCTTATATTGGTTTTCACCGATTGTTTCAGTGAAAACAATAGGGATGAGCCCAGTGTTCGATTCGAACCCATGTTCGAATCGAACATTGTTCGTTCGTCCGTTCATCGAAACCAGAACTTTGTGTGCCGTTCGCATCAAATTCGTGTGATACGAACTGCCCACAATGCACTGCGCCAGTCACAGTGCATTGCTGGCTGATGATTGGCCAAGCATGCACTGTGACCCCGCATGCTTGGCCAATCACAGCGCCGGCAGCGAGGAGAGGCATAATTGGCCACAGGCAGGATGCCTATGGCCAATTATAGCTCAGGGGGGTTTAGTACACGCCCCACACTATATAAGGCCGCCAGTGCGGTGGCCTTGTGTAGTGTTGTGCGGCGTTCATAGAGAGCAGGATAGGCAGGGACAGTGTCAGCTGTGCTTTATACTTCTTTAGATATCGCTGTTACAGTGAGTGTAGTGTTCAGGGAGAGAGCAGGATAGGCAGGGACAGTGTCAGCTGTGCTTTATACTTCTTTAGATAGCGCTGTTACAGTGAGTGTAGTGTTCAGGGTGAGAGCAGGATAGGCAGAGACAGTGTCAGCTTTGCTTTGCTTCCTAACCTAGCGCTGTTACAGTGGGTGTAGTGTGCCTCCTGCACACTGCACAGCATACACCTAAATCTACCCCCTCATTGCTGGTGTTGTGTAGTTGATTTGTGTAACACAGGCATCTGCCTAATATTCAGTCAGTGTAGTGTGCTTCCTGCACACTACACAGCATACACCTGAATCTACCACCTCATTGCTGGTGTTGTGTAGTTGATTTGTGCAACACAGGCATCTGCCTAATATTCAGTCATGTCATTTACACAGGAATCAGTGCATTTAAATAGCACTGATTGCTGTATAAATGACAATGGTCCCAAAAATGTGTCAAAAATGTCCGATGTGTCCGCCATAATGTCGCTGTCCTAATAAAAATCGCTGATCGCTGCCATTACTAGTAAAAAAAAAAATATTACTAAAAATGTTATAAAACTGAGAACATTTGTTACCTCTGATTATGGGATTTTTAAGGCAATATATGCTGGCAGCACTCATACTTCTATTTCCCAAAGGCAACCTCTGTATATGAAGCTGAGCATGTGCATTCAACTTCTTTGGTTGATCATGGCAAGGGCTGTTCTGAGTGGGACCTGTCCTGTTAAACTGCTGTATGGTCTTGACCACCATGCTGCAGCTCAGTTTCAGGGTCTTGGCAATCTTCTTATAGCCTAGGCCAACTTTATTTGCCATGAGGTGCCATGTTGAACTTCCAGTAACCAGTATGAGAGAGTGAGAGCAATAACACCAAATTCAACACACCTGCTCCCCATTCACATTTGAGAACTTGTAACACTAACGAGTCACATGACACCAGAGAGGGAAAATGGCTAATTGGGCCCAATTTGTACATTTTCACTTAGGGGTGTACTCACTTTTGTTGCCAGCGGTTTAGACATTAATGGCTGTGTGTTGAGTTATTTTGAGGGGACAGCAATTTTACACTGTTATACAAGCTGTACACTCACTTCTTTACATTGTAGCAAAGTGTCATATCTTCAGTGTTGAAAAGTCACATGAAAAGATATAATAGAATATTTACAAAAAGGTGAGGGGTGTACTTTTGTGAGATACTGTATGTCTATACACTTGAATATATAGCATTTCTTGGGTTTGAGCGTCAGCTCATACTGATATAGCCAGACAAACACAGCCTTTAATGTGACAGGAAACACCACAACATCATCTAGATAGATCAGATGACTAACCATATTCATGTCCACAAGGTAGTGTTTCATCATCCTCTGGAAAGTAGTAGGTGCATTGTTCAGTCCAAAGAGCATTTATTTGAACACGCACAACTCCATGGGAGTATTGAAAACAGTCTTCGACTGGTCTGCCTTAATAACCAGAATTTGCCATGCAAGTTGGCGAAATCGAGTGTGGAGAGAATTTTAGCTTATGCTAGGCATAAGTGATTATGAAATCCATGGAAGAGTATAGGCATCCCTTGTGGTAACAGCAGACACCTATAGTCCACACAGAATTGAAGCCATCCTTCTTCTTCAAGACAACTGGAGCCACCCATGGGCTCTTATCTTTATTCTTCCACCCTGATTACGTCATATTTTCTAACATTTGCTTGACCTGTTGGTAGAGCTGTTGAGGTATGTTGTGATATTTCTCCTAGTTGGGAGGGCTCTTTCCTTTAAGTATCTCATGTTCAATCCCACTGCTATTGCCCAGGATATCTTCCTGTGAGAACACCTCTGAGCACCTATTCAATAGTTGCCTTACTACTTTTAACTTTGTGGGTGTCAGTTCCCCAGTGCTCAGTTATAGCAGTGGTAGTATTTTGGCTCTTGCTGCTGAGCCATACTGACTCTTGCCGCATAGCGACAACCTAGAAATGCTTGCAGCTCTATGTGCCCCACATTGGGGGAAATCACATCTATTATTAGGGCCATTCTTGCCTCTGTTCTCCAAGGCAAGAGGCAGCAAAAAAGAATATTGGTGTTATGGATTCTAACTAGTACCATACCTTGTCAGACCACTCTGAGACAAATGAAGCCACTTCCGAGGGTGAATGTTTCATGAGGACAGTAAAGCCTTGCAATCCATGGTGCATGTATAGGTTCGTGGGGAGTATGAGCTCTTGATTAGATTGTACCATAACCTCTGCCACAAAGGGAATCCTGAGAATGCCACCTTTTCCCAGATGTATACAGAGCATTCATCAGGGATCTCCAGTGCTTTCAGAGCATGAAGCAGTTTCCTGGTATCCTTTAGGTGGGCTCAAGTGTGCAGGGTGCTCCTTCAGCATCCCAGCTCTCAGTTATCAAGGTGGTGTTTACCTTCTCCACGTGGCGGTGTTCTTTCATTGCCCAGAAGAGTATTACTGTCTACTCTTCAACATGAAGTGCCCTCCACTGCCTTGGGCAGGCCCAGGATCGGCACATTATTTCTGCAGATGTAGTTGCTGCATCTTCTGCCCTGGGCTCCAGCGATATAAAATTAGTCACCAGAGCGTGAATGGTGAAAGTTTAGGACACGGGAGTATCCTCCATGGTGCTAAGTCTGGCTTCTGCAGTGGTAATGCAGTTTTGGAATTTTTCATGGTCTTGTCTAATGAGCATGATGTTAATTTGAAAGTAGTGAATTTTGTTTGTTGAAACCAGTTGGCAGCTTGTAATAGCCAACATAACATGTCTGGTTGGTCAGAGGATTCAACATTCATGTCCTTCATTTAGGTGGTCCTGTTGGATTAAGGATAAGATTGATTTTTCCTCCACTTTCTCCAGAGAGGAGGCATCACAGAATGTGTGCCTTGAGGAGGTATGTTTCCCTCTTCAGCTTTAGGAAGGTGCAGCAAGTGTGTGAGTAGGGATGAGCTGAACACCCCCGGGTTCGGTTAGCACCAGAACCTGCGAACGGACCGAAAGTTCGCACGAACGTTAGAACCCTATTAGTTACAATGGACGCGAACGTTCGAAATCTAAAGCGCTAATTATAAAGGCCAATATGCATGTTATTGTTATAAAAAAGGTTTGGCGACACGGGTCCTGCCCCAGGGGACATGTGTCAATGCAAAAAGAATTTTTAAAAACTGACGTTTTTTCTGGAGCAGTGATTTTAATGATGCATAAAGTGAAAAAAAAAAAGTGAAATATTCCTTTAAATATAGTACATGGGGGTGTCTAAAGTATGGAAGAAGGGAGGAACAGCGCCAGGTATACAAAAGGGAGGAAAAAATAATAACCAGGGGGGTGAGTGGATCTATAAACCACATGGAATAGTCTTTATCCAAATAGAAAAAGCCTAAGAGGGATGCACCGTGATGAGCACTCAATACCGTGTGAGAAAAAACACAGGCCCTCCACCATGTAAATAATATGCCCTTACCGGAAGGCAGAGCAAATCAGGCTCTTAGTAATGAAGGATCCTCAAACGGCCGTTGATAGCCCTGTTGGAAAAACGCCAGCACTCATGGAACAGATGTTCTCCTGTTGGGCGATTGGGTGTTCAGGATATCCCACTCTAGACACTTCCTAGTACGGGGTGGCTGCAAGGCTCAGCGCGCTGCACCTTCTCTCAAATCACAAGTCAGTGGCCACACAAGGATTATTTCTAAAGTATGCCTGTGAAGTGACCTGTGTTTCCCGTGTTTAGAACTGTCCCTGCACAAAATGACATTTGTAAAGGAAAAAAAAGAAGCTATTTAAAACTGCTTGCGGCTTTAATGTCATGTCTTGTCCAGGCAATATGGATGAAAATCTTTGAGAAAAATGGCATGGCTACCCCATCCCCACCCTACCCCAGCCTATTACCAGCCCCTTTGGGTCTTGTATGGATATTAAGGGGAACCCTGCACCCAAAATAAAACCCTATACCTAAAACCCTATATACTCTGAACCGCAGTATACAGGCAGTGCAAACAAGACAGGGACTGTAGGTATATACTGTATGTATGTATGTATGTATGGACTGTTGGTGTATACTGTGCTGTGCTGGAGGCACACAAAACACACTAACTCCTGCAGATGGCTGTCTTAGGTGACAACAGGGCAGATACAGTGTAAGGTGGTTTAGTGTGCTACTGCTGTGCTATACTCACACAGCACACACTAACTCCTGCAGATGGCTGGATTGGTAGAGAACAGCACTGAGAAGAACACACTATCCCTGCCTATTTTTCCTCTATCCCTACACTTTCCCCACAAGCAAAGGCTGAGAAGAATAGACTATCCCTGCCTATTTTTCCTCTTTCCCTACACTTTCCCCACACAGAAATGATTCACATATAGTGTGTACATGTACAGTACACTGTCACTGTTCCTCAAGCCGGAACACACTACACGAGGCCGCCAGCGTGGCGGCCTTATATAGTGTGGGGCGTGTACTAAACCCCCTGAGCTATAATTGGCCACAGGCATCCTGCCTGTGGCCAATTATTGCTCTCCTCGCCGCTGGCTCTATGATTGGATTTGATGCGAACGGCCCTCAGAGTTCTGCCCTCGACGAGCGGACGAACGGCCGATGTTCGATTCGAACATGGGTTTGAATCGAACATCGGGCCCATCCCTATGTGTGAGTGTGTTTAATGGGAATCGTTTGCAGTTGCAAGTCATGGAAAACCAAACAAAATCAAGCTGGGCAGCTTATGCATCTGCTTCAGTCACCATATTGGACCCCCCCCCAAAAAAAAATCCTAAAGACTAACAGTAACAGCAGTTTCTGTTTCAGGCTACCAACACTTAGCCACTGTTTTACAGTTAGCAGCTTGCCATACCCACTCCTTTAGTTGGCCATTGAGCTGCTTATAAAGTTGGCAGAAGGCATGTATATGAGACCTGAGGCAGTAGATTCATGCAAAATAATTGCTGCTGAAAACTATATACAGTGAGGATTGAAGCCAAACATACTGGAAAACAGATGTGGGGTTTACAGACACTTTAAACTTGTTTGTAAAATTGAAAGATAAACATTTGCATACAAATAAAAAGATTAAAAAAAAGGGAAAATAAAAGTAATGAAATAAGAGGTAATTGATTAGCCAATGTGACACCTAATCCACCAGCAGACTGAGATGGGAGTAGGTAACAGAGAAACATGCTTGCATGTATTGTCAAAGGGTTCAACCATGTTTCTGAGTAGAGGATAAAGTGCTAGAAGCATCACTAGCCAATAAAAATCGAGATATCATAAAGAAGGTAAACATGTGGAAAATAACTTCAAATGTCTGTCAAGATGGTATATTACCCCCGACAAACTGAGCAAAATCCAGGTTGGGGTGTCCCCGGAGTGTTGGAGAGGGTGTAAAGCAAGGGGTACGCTGGCACATATATTATGGGATTGCCCGGAGATAAATAAATATTGGAAAGTAATATTGGACTTGATATATTTGATCACTGGGGATGTAGTAGAGGAGGATCCATGGGTGTGTCTTTTCCATGGGACGGAGACACCATGGACACAGTATAAGATTTCACTGACCCCGATTCTCTTAAATGAGGCAAAGAATCTTGTCCCGAAGAAATGGCGGGAAGCGGCGGGCCCAACTATTCGGGAATGGATTTTTAGCGTCAATATGATTCAAAGAATAGAAACAGCAGAAGTAAATCCGGGAGAGGACGAGGCAGACTTGAAGCATAGATGGGTGGCTTGGGATAAATTTAAAGATTCCTGGAGATATTTTTTTGAAGTTACGACCTAGACTCCCTATCACATTCTATATTGTTGGGAGTCACTACGTGCAAGAAGGGATTGAGACGTGGACCCCCTTAGAGAATTAAGCAAGGTTGGGAGGGGGGTGGGGGGGAGGAAATGGGGGAAGATAAGTATGTCTAAAATGAATTAAGAGATTATGAAATGGTGTTAATATGATGATGTATTTTGAAAAACAATTATAAATAAAGATTTAAAAAAAAATAAAAAAAAATAAAGAAGGTAAACATAAAGGTAGACTGCTTGGTGCATCAAATAAAGCTGTACCATAAGAGCAAGATACAAAAGACCAATGGAAAACACTAGCTAAGTGAATATTTATTTGCAAAATGGACATTCTGTAATATTAACATTTAAATAATTGATAACATTTATTTCATAATTCATGTTCATTTTTGGGGGTTTCATATAGGGCTAGTAGTTTTATTTTAAAAAAAATATTTTTATTAAAAATATAAACAAGATCTGTAGAATCGTTAATGAAATCATAAAATACTAATAGTAATGTAAAGAAGATCTTTTATCACTATAGTGTTTTTTATTATGTGAATTATGTACAAAATCATGGCCTGAAAGCAAAGAATCTTCTTTTCCTAGCTCCGGCCAAAACATTTTTTTGTTTAGTTTAGATAGAATCAGTAATAATCATGACTCCCACTACACTGTTTATAACTGTGTGCCTATTAGAGAGTTTTTCAATTACTTCGTGTCCAGCCGAGAAGGGAGGTGAAATCTCCCTAATAGGGGCACCACTGGCATTAAACCCTTCTCTACTGTATCTAAGTCAAAACAGAAAGTATTGCTTGGAGTTGGGCTTTGTGATTTTGTATTAAACAAGGATCTCTACAATACTATGAATTGTACTATCTATGAAAATAAGAAAGTGTTTAGCTTTCACACACAGACTTTACACAGTGATATCTATCTTTTATACATTCATGCCATTAAGAAAGCCTTTAAAATGTGAGCAAGGAGTTCCAGCTCCAACTTCAAAGATTTTTGGGGAGAGGGTCCCTTGTGCCCTGTTACTTGAAATACTAGACAAATCTCTGGTTAAGAATACCAAAAGAGGCACAATCTTACCCATTTGGAACTATGAATAACCCCCAAACATAAATCTTTTTAGGGTTATAAAATTCAGTCATTATCTGAGGTCTTGTCAGTATCTGCTCAAAATGTATATCATGGAATTCAAAATTGTGTTCTATGTTATACTATGAACATCTAAGTATTGCATTATTAGTAATTGTTAAATATTTTCACTGGCACTTATTTGGTATTCATTGGCAATATGAAAGAGTGTCTGGTCCTCATGGACTAAATGATCACTAACAAAATGCTGTTTTTGTTTTTATTTTCCTTAAATGTGATTGGGCATTCTTTGCAAAGCGAAAGTTCACCACATTCACCAAGCTCTGGGGAAAATTCCCTTGCTAAGTGAACAGCCTATTTGCCTTAGTAAATCAATCCCAGTGGGTGCAGAGAAAGAGTTTTTGGGAGATGTGGATCTGGGGGCATGCCTATATCAGCAGTAAATGAGCTTTAAGAAGCTGCCCCTTTAAGAATTTTAAAGGACTGGCAATGGTTTGATAGGAAGATTTAAAAACTGTTTATTGCTCAAGGAACAAAGTAAAAGAAAAAAAAATGAATTCTGGGACATTATCTATAGCAGAGAGGGAGGTTTGTAGGTAAATATGAGTTACGCCTATACACCTTTAAACAAAGTAGGGGTAAAGAGCCTGGTCAATAGAGAAGTTACTTCATTAACCTATACAAATTCTGAGATGTAGCCATCTGGGACCAATGCTTTATGCATTGGTGCCAGGTGAATTACCCTGTAGCTCCTATCATTTCCCTCTGGTTTTATCTGTTTAAGCTGATATTGAGACCAAAATACATTTAGTTTTCTAAAGGTGATCTCAGATAGCTAATGTAAATGTTTTTTAAAAAAAATACGTTAGAAAGTCTTGATGTTCTGTTGAGTAACTATGATGATCGCCTGTTATTTTTTTTTATTTTATTTTTTTAAAGTTGCGTCATTTAGGTACTCTGCCTATTAAAAGGCCATACTTATTTCTGCAAGCTTTTATAGACTGTTATATATTAGCCCTTGGCTAACATGCAAGTCTTTCAGCATCTGGCTTCCAAACATCTCCATCTCATGTGAAAATAACTTAGATTGCATTCTAGCATTGATATCAAACATTTGAAAAGTCAAAAAATTAAGTTTATTTATTAAAGATAATATAGAGTTTTGTTTGGAATAACATAAAGGGCAATTCCAGGCAGCAATTAAAGCCAGTCAGTAAGATACTAAAGTTGGCCATACACATATACGGTAGATTGTTTCCTCTATCCATGCTACACAGAGCAGATAGAGGAATCTCCCGCTGCAGCTATTGTATATTGACAGCAGACCATGCCAGCTGTCAAAATACCCAATCAGATTGGATGCAGAAGCTGTTTGGCAGATGCAGCTCCATAAATTTTTCAATCAAGGGATGTTGGGCAGGAGGTGGCCATCAGAGCAACCCACTAAGTGAAGTTTGTCCATTCCTGATGATCCGTATTGGCCAGCTTACTACATTCCAACACATTGCAGCTGTGATAAAATCAGTGCACTCAATGTACCTAATCTGAGTTTGGTGTGATCCCAGCCAGAATAAGCACACACAGACTACTCCACAGGACCCATTGGTAGGTAGTATGAGTGCACTTCCCAAAGTCTGTGCTGTGTAACTTCCTCTCTATTAATTTCAAGCATCACCAATCTCATCCAAACTTCCAAAGGATGGTTAGGAGCTTAGAGACATCTTAAACTTGCCATACATTAGTAGATTTTTGAACAAACGTTCATACGAACGTTCATACAAAGAATTTTATTAGTACATTTGATGACTTAATGAATATTGTTTGAAAGTACTTCAAAAATTGTGTTTGATTTTGACATTCAATTTTGGAATGACTGTATTTTTCTGAATGAAAACTACATTCACTGTTCGAAATTCATTCATACGAGAAAGAATTTCTATCCTGCTGTGAACAAAGATTTCTGAAATTACATTTTTGAAATGAAGTGTATGGTGTAGTGTATGGACAGCTTTGATACTTGGACTTTATTATACCAGACTTTCTGTATGGGGAGGCAGCAAGGAAGTGGTTCCATAATTACAAGCATGTGTACCAAGATCAACAAATTATCAGCAAAAGGGAGTGGCAAAGGCCTGTGCACTACAGCTGTCTAGATGAAAAACTGAATTGTCTAAGCAGGTAGGCTGTGATCCCTGTAGTCTGAATACTACTTTGAAAAAGCAAATTTTACTTTCCTCTTGATCACCTTATATTCATGGCTAACAGATAATTTGATAGTATCTGGAGAGTTTACCCTCTTACAAAATACAGGTTTTAAAAAGGAAGAATTATCTAGGGAAAGGTAATCAGAAGATGTTGAAACAGGCTAATTAGATCTTAAAGCTGAACTCTAGGCAGATATAAAAGACACAAATTTATTTATTTAAAGTACTTTTATAGCGGCCTCAATTTACGCAGGACTTTACATATATACGGTATATTTTCAGATAAAACTGCTAGGCAAAAAACCCAGTATGTAACATCAAACAGTATTAGATATATAACTAACTTAACCTTTAATTTTAACCAGTGTTCAGTGTCATAACCATATAAAGTGACATCCAAAACCTAAGTATGGTATAATTAGGCAGATGAAGGGAAGAGAAAGGTCGAGGGGGGATAGTGGATAAGACGTAGTAGGGGACTTTTGTATCATTTCTTTATAATATCAATATCAAAAACATAATGGAGTTCTAAGATGACCCAATAAGTATTGGGTTTAAACTATAGATGGAAAAAAGTGGAGAGAAAGAAAGAAAGCAGAGATAGGGAAAAAAGAAAGAGGAAGAAGAGGAATTCAAGAGGGCCAAACCAGAGCTCATTAGGAAACCGAAATGTAGCAGATCCATGGGTCCCATATTTTATCAAATTTTTTGGAGTTATTATGGAGTGTGTGAGTAAGTTTGTCATTTACCATAATCCAGTTGAAGAAGAAAAAAAAAGCAAAGTCCCTAAGCATGCCCAGACCAACGCAAACGCATTTCACACACCAAAAGCCACAGCAAAAAATCAAAGTCCCTGAGCATGCCCAGAACAACCCAAATGCAGCTAGCACAAAATAAGCCACCCCTGTCCAAAATGAAGCACATCATCCAGCATGCTTCAAGATTACAGATGGGGCAAACACCCCCCGGTTCAGGGGGAAAACAAAGAGCCTAACATGGGCAAAAGTTATACAACAAATACCATTGCCCTCTATGGGAACTAACTTGTTAATTTTGCTAGTCCCCACTTGGCTGGCTTATATTCTAGTTATTGGCCTTAAAATGGGTATAGAGGCCCAGGTCCCACCCTGAGGGACATATATTAATGTCACCAATTTGGACAACCCCAAAAACGAAACAAGGAGAATTGCCTTTAAAAATGCAAATGTGCTTAAAAGCTAGTAACTTGGGGAGGGGGGCTTACGCTGCCTGTAAAGTGGTGCATCTGTAGCATGTATCCAAAATTCTGCTTAAAAGATGTACGGCTTTAGAGAAAACATACAAATCTGCAAGATTTTAACCCAAAACAGCCCCCCCCCCCAATACATACAAGGCCATTTGGGTCTGTTAAGGCTTAAAATGAGAACCCCCACGTGAAAAATACCACCCCAAACTAAAAAAATACACAATAACAAACTGCTAGCCAAACACATAGCAAGCCCATGAAAGGGGGTGGATGCTTGGGGGCAGGAGGGGCTTGGGCACCCCAAACGTCAACCACCCTGTTCCTATATTCAGGGGGACAAGGGCCTCTTCCACACAACCCTAGGCTGGGGTTGTGGTAGGCTGCAGACAGGGGGCTTTACGGAATGTGGAAAGCCCCTTTAAACTAGTGGGTACAAGGTGCTTTGTGGTTGGTATTGGGCAACATGCCCCAAAGGCAGCCAGCTATGTTGAGTGCATGTGGCCTTATATGAGGGGGTTGGGCGGTCGCTCTTCTCGCCCCTTTCCTAGCTACCCCTGTTGTATGCTCTGAAAAAGGATGTGGTTTGGATTGGTGAAGGCAGCTCACAGCCTTTTGAGAATGGAGTGGAGTGTGGAGTTCCCCTTTAAAAGCAAAAGTTAGCCCATGGAAATGCAAGGGATTAGAGGGGGAGACAAGAGAATTGGAGAATGGAGTGTGGAGTTCCCCTTTAAAAGCTAAAGCTAGCCCAAGGAAACCATATGCATTAGAGGGGGAAGGTTAAATGCCCTTTTAGGAGGAGCTAGAGGAGCAAGAGTCTTTTTACATAATTTTAACAAGGTGCATGTCACATGTTGGCAACGTAGCATGCTAACATGACCTGTGTGCAAATCTCCTTAATAAAATACATAAAGGTGTAAAAAAAAAAATTGTCAAGTTTAGAGGTGCGCCTGTTCAACCCATGCAATTGCATGTACGTTGTTTAATGAATGAACGGCTGTGCAGGGAACAAACGCATGTGAACGAGCGCAACAGCTGCTTGCACATGCGCACTGCTTACATTGATCTCACGCAGTTCTAAAAGTACTTGCGGGCACAGCAGGCTTTCTCTGAAAAACTAACTTTCTCATTCTATTTTGGGCATATTTGTTACTTGGGCAGTTTTTACTAAACTTCTTCAAATCACCCCATAATATTGGCACCTCCATCTTCTGTCAATATTAATTTGGAGATGCCATGCGCCATGACCATAGTGGCGAACGCATTGCATTCTCCCGTGTGCCGAGATCGCTATAGTAAATGGGGGATTCTCGCTCTGTTACCGACGCACCATTTCCTAAATATGGAAGTGTGCATTGCGCCTCGCCGCGCGCCTCTACTGATGGCGCAAGGCTTTCGTAAATCACCCCCACAGTCTTTGATTTCAGCAATATGTGTAGTGAGAATTTGAATTGTGTCACCGGCGCAAAAATTATAATAATCAAAAATAATAAAATTGGAATATGATTTTCTGCAGTTAAAAAGGCCTATACCATGGATTAGGTAAAAATATATGTTTGAAATGTAACTGCGCTGATCCAAAAGTGCTTGCGCAATATTACCACTTAAACGGTGTCTGCACTGTGTGTGCAAACCTTAGAACTAAAAAACTGTAAAGTGCAACGTATCAATATGCCAATCTATAGTGCAAATTATTAAGTGCAAAATATCAAAACCCCAGGACATAGGTATTTTACAATGATCCCCAAAGTCCACTTGAATAAATTCCATGTGCATAGTGTGCACTAATTCACATCTGTGCTCTAAAAAAAGGCTTTTCACCACTTCATGTGCCACCACCACCTTCTGAAATGGGCACTCACCAGAACCTAGAAAAAGCTTTGCCTTTGGTTTATATTGGGATAACCACTCCACTCTCCTGGCGTTTCTCCAATTAGGTTGCCACTAGTTACTCCCCATATCTCCATGCCAATCTTGGTATCTCTCTCTCTCTCGCTTGCCGCCCGACCTGAAGACGTCCCTATGTTAGGTTGAATTAAGATCTGGGGAAAGACCTTTTCGATATTATCCCAATACCCTCTTCCAGCAGAGGTACAGATTGGGTGTATAATCCCCATTCCAGGGGAGAGACCTTTCGGTACTATTCCAATACCTTCTTCCAGCAGAGGTACCGACTGGTTGTTTAGTCCCTATTCTCTTTATAAATAGGCGAGGTGACATATTTATCCTTCCCCCCTCTTTTTTGTTTTTGTTTTGTTTATAGTTTATATTAGATTTTTTGCACAACTTTGTATTCCATCTAAACTAGTACTAGCACTATAATGGGCTAGTGCGGTTGATGATGTCACGAACTCTATGCGATAACCGGTGGTCTCTACTGATTATCTTGCATAGACGAGATGAACCCCAATAAGTATGAACAAGTTGGGGTGCGAATACAGGTGGGTACAGCTTTACTCTCTTTATTTACATTTATAAATATTTATTTGCTATGTTACCCCGTTGTGATTTATGACGAATAATCTTTTTGATTTGTATCTGCATAGTTCATACCAATTTAAGAGATCAGATGACCCTGTGCGGTTTGTTTAATATCCCATTTCGGTCTATGGCCTACATAGTCTTACTACTAATACCATTTGCTTCATCCTACCCTCACTCATGACAGAGGATCTAGAGATGTTGACTTACTGGTTGTCATTTTTTAGTTCCCACCCTGTCTTGCCTGTCCCCCCCTCACTTTGGTGAGGGAGGTGTGACGCAACAGCATTTACCAGATAGGGGGATGGGTAATGTAGTTCATAGGTCAATTTGCGGTTGTACGCTTGAGACATATGTGCTTATTATCCATCAGCGTATAACCTTTATGTGATTTTGGCTAGTTCTCATATAGGATAATGAACTACATGTTTTTGTTATTATACAGTTAATAGCAACGCTCTGCTATGAGGGCGCCTTCTCCTTGATTTGCCAGACTCTAAGATGGAGACCGGAAGTCTGATGTTTTGCCATCCAGATCGAGGCTTCTTGTTGTGTATTTAAGCGGTGCGTCAGTACGCCGTCCGTGTCCCATGATTACGTCACTCTCTGACGAAACGCGTAGGGAGGAGCGACGTGCTGACGTCACCGCGTCTTACGTCCTAGCACGGACGAGTACTGCTGCCGGCCGACCGTTTTATGCATTTTTGCCTTTGTGCTTTTGCCTTTGTGCTTATTGGCACGTTTTACTGAATAAATCCTTTGGATTCTACCCATGGTGTGTCCCCCTTTTCTTCTCTTTTTTGGGCCAACCTCTGGAGATCCATAATATGAGCTTATGCTATACTTAGGCCACAACCTATTATTGGTGGCGAGTCCAACGCTTTGCTGCATCTGAAGTTAACAGCTTTTCCGGATACCGCGAGGGGCGCTGACGAGCTGTAGTGGAAGCCAAGGCCCTGGCTGGGTATTAGCCACATGCGAGTTTTCTCCACAGTCTGGTAAGCCTGCAATCTTCCCGGTGGAGGGATTTCTACAAGCACTTGTCACCTTATATTTTGAATTCACATAAGTCACCATTTTTCAACACGTGGAAGCCTCTCTATTGTTGGACTAGATCGACTTCATAGTCGGTTTTGGACTTTAAATTTCAATCTTTATTTTTATTTTTATTGTTATTTTTATTTTTGTGTTTTTGGGTCACTACATCAGTTTAATTTGACATGTATATTTGCACGGCATAATTTAACAAGATACATTGTTGGATTCATATTTTTTTCTACCTATTTATGTGTTGGGTTACCATACGGTTCATCTGTATTATATAACCCGATAAACTGTTGGATTCATATTCCTTTTTCACATTTATACTTTTTATGCGTTGGGTTACCATGCAGCCCATCTGAATTTTTGCATTGTATGTTATTTTTATACAATTTGATAATAGGTGCATTATAAATTGTTGTTTTTCTCAGATAGAACATAGCGCAGCCTTTTTTTAATTTTATGAGTGAAGAACACCCCGAGTCCGTGAGGGGAGACGATAGACGCAAACTGCTGTCAAGGCCTGTCCACCGGAGGGAGCCGCCACGCACGGCGACACAGGAGGGCTGCTCTTTTGCGTAAACCACTCTGATAAAGAAGTTTCAGAAATTTCAGACACCATTTTAGTGGTAATATTGCACAAGCACTTTTGGATCAGCGCAGTTACATTTCAAACAGGATATAGAAAGTACTGCCCTGTAACTGGTTGATGACAAAGTCACATTATTTGTTTTTATTAGACTGTCACTGAAGTATACAGTACTTAGGAATGAGCCCTTTCATAACTATTTGCTGTGTAGCCAGGTGCATGCAGCTATTAGCGTATGTACCAGCAAGTATGGGTCAGTACGTGTTATTTATCATCTATTGGGTCAGTAAGTTGACTAACAACAATTATTTATCATGGCACAGGCTGATAACTGACACCAATGGCCATTTTTTTCAACAACCAGGATTGCTCTTTATTGAAACGAATGCATGGTACTATAACATTAGGTGTCGGGATGGTACCAACACACGTGCATAGACACACATATAACCAGAAGCAGGCCAGAACAATATACAGAGTACAAAAGTATAACTAACATAGGACATAATGAAAAGAGCAAAGAAAAGTCTAGAGGACAGAACTTACAATGGAGAAAGAAGAGGAGCACTTATTGAGTCATCCAAGGCTGCCAGATTTTTTACGGCAATTCCTATTAATATGTGTTAACTTGTACATTGGCAGCACTGCATTAATAGAAGACTTCCACTAAGCCACCGTGTCCATTTACAAAGTATTTCCTTCTTAGCATAGTACATCAGGTAGGAAATCAATAGTTTGGTATAGCGGAGCCTCTGCTCATAATTATGTTTACCCAACAGTGCAAGCTCAGGAGAGAGCGGGCAGGACAGTTCCAGACAGGTATTGATAGGATCAAAGACTTCCATCCAGAACTGTGTTACCCTGGGGCAGGTCCAGAGCGATGAAAATGTGTTCCAATGTAAGAATGACAGCATGAGCAGTCAGGGGCACCTTTGAGAGTAGATTTTGTGCAACTTCTGAGGAGTGTAATACATTTTGTTTCAATCAATGTACCCGTGAGAAAATAACAAACTTGGAGTTATCCTTAAAACATTCCTCCCAGGATTCTCTTTCCACCTAGGCTATCCCCCCACTGGCACCATAACCTATCCATCTTAAGAGACTCCACACTTAGGAGAGCCAGGTAAAGAGAAGACAGAAGTTTGGGGAGATTGTCCTGTGAGAGAAAGTCTTCAAGTGGATTGACCTCTAGGTGAGGAGCGGTAGAGAATTGCGATTGAGCTGCATGATACAAGTGATAATAGCAGAAGTACATACACCTAGGTAAATAAAACTGAGGAAAGAGCACAAAAGAACAGTAGGGTGCCTGCAGGCCTGATATCTCTAAGCGTCTTAATACCATAGCGGGCCCAAGGGGTCTGGTAAGAGTCTGAAATGGGGCAAGGAAGAATTAGCCAACAAGGGATGATGTGGAGACCACTGATTCTCCCAGAGAAACATCATTCAACTGAGTCAAAAGCTTTTCAGCATCTAAAGAATCTATGACTCGCGTATCACCATTAGCGCGGGTCACGGACATATTAAAGGGGTTGTAAAGTCAGAAGGTTTTTTATTATTATACAGGATTTATATAGCGCCAACAGTTTGCGCTGCGGTTAACAAAATTAAGGCAGACATTACAGTTACATTACAATTTGGTACAAGAGGAATCAGAAGGCCCTGCTCCTTAGAGCTTACAATCTAGGAATTTTATCTTAATGCTTAGGGTAATGCCTACCAAAACTAGATCACACAGAAGCAGAAAGGACACATCTGACACTGAGATCTCCTGGGTAAACAGAAATGTCACTCACATTAAAAAAGTCTCAGGACCAGGGTTAAAGGGCCCAGACTTAATGGATGCAGAGTTTAAGGACTTAAAAACAACCAAGTCAGAGGTAACAAACTAAGATTTAAGAGACATAGGGGAAATCATAGGGTGAGGCAATTAATTTGATAAAGTCAAATGAGCTTGGCTTTCTTGAAAGCCAAGCTCAGAGAGAGTCTCAGGAGAAAACAGGCACAGGAGAGAGTTTTTCTGGAGAGTTGTGAGGGGCTGAAAAATTCTGAAGAATTCTTTATTTCAGTTTGGACAACATTTGATGGCATGCAGGATACTAACAGTGACTATTTTGGACATTGACATGAGAGGAAAATGCATATGTTTTGCAGGTACCAAGTACAGAGGGATACTAGGTTTTGGTAGAGCAGTAAAAATTTGTTCAGGCTGTATGGAGAACCAAGTGGACTGTGATTGCAGGTGAATTTATTGTTTGTCAGGTTGTAAAGTTTCAGGAGTGAAGCAAGTGTAACCCTGTTTAGGGGACAGGCGAGGGTCATGTCAGATGACCTTACCTCGCTGCAACTGCATCAGACACTGTGGCAGCACCTAGGCAAACAGAGGTTTCCATGCCCGTGCTAAAGGGGTGTTTAAGCAATGTCTGATTCTTTGGTACCTCCAACCAGAAGGGCCTTATGAAGATAAGGGGGACTTCCTCCTAGGAAAATCTTTTAATGCAGTTTAACTGTTTAAACATTAATTTTATAGAAGGTGGAATACCCAAAAACTCAATGGTCAGGCACTAAAAACTTCTCAGGCTATACGTTGTTGGGTGGGTTTCAGCATCCAGAAGCATTGCACAGAACTTCTTCTGTAGCAAAGCATTCGCAAAACTGGAGGGTCTAGCGTTTCTCTGGTCCAGTGATTACTCTAGCGTAGGTCTGGCCTCCAGGCACATGGCCTTCTCATAGAGTGGTGGTGACAATCTTTAGGTCCATGCTCCAGTCCTGAGGCCTCTCACATAGGCTTGCTTACAGGGGAACTTCCCCTCAGCTCTGAACCTTTCTCCCCAAAAAGGGTAAAGCTCAAGATCTCCCTCTCTGTAAGAGGAAGGGCTAATTAAGGACCCTTTTAAAACAGTGTTTGGTAGTTTGTTGAACCCTGATCCAAACCAATTATGACAAACTCACAAAGGCAAGACTCCCAGCACCACACCCATGCCACTAAGCTCTGGAGCATCACTGGAAGGTAATATAGTTACATAGTTAGCCTGGTTGAAAAAAGACATAAGTCCATCTAGTTCAACCAATAAAAGAGGAAAAAATATATATACAGTATCTCACAAAACTGAGTACACCCCTCACATTTTTGTAAATATTTTATTATATCTTTCCATGTGACAACACTGAAAAAATGACACTTTGCTACAATGTAAACTAGTGAGTGTACAGCTTTTATAACAGTGTAAATTTGCTGTCCCCTCAAAATAACTCAACACACAGCCATTAATGTCTAAAGCGCTGGCAACAAAAGTGAGTACACCCCTAAGTGAAAATGTCCAAATTGCTCCCAAAGTGTCAATATTTTGTGTGGCCACCATTATTTTCCAGCACTGCCTTAACCTTCTTGGGCATGGAGTTCACCAGAGCTTCACAGGTTGCCACTGGAGTCTTCTTCTACTCCTCCATGACGACATCACAGAGCTGGTGGATGGTAGAGACCTTTCGCCCCTCCACCTTCCATTTGAGGATGCCCCATGCTTGGCCAGTCCATCACCTTTACCCTCAGCTTCTTTAGCAAGGCAGTGATCATCTTGGAAGTGTGTTTGGGGTCATTATCATGTTGAAATACTGCCCTGTGGCCCAGCCTCTGAAGGGAGGGGATCATCCTCTGCTTCGGTATGTCACAGTACATGTTGTCATTCATGGTTCCCTCAATGAACTGTAGCTCCCCAGTGCCAGCAGCACTCATGCAGCCCCAGACCATGACACTCCCACCACCATGCTTGACTGTAGGCAAGATACACTTGTCTTTGTGCTCGTCACCTGGTTGCAGCCACACATGCTTAAAGCAGGGTTCCACTGCCTAAATAGTTTTTTTTTTTTTTTAATGCAATGACATTGATTAAATTATTTATAATTAGTACTCACTTGTCCCATTTCTGAAGTCTTTACGATATCTATTTTAGCTATATAAATGAAGTTATATAGCTTCTGGTCGGTGGTTTTCATCTGGCCTGTGGGCATGTGAAGCCCACAGGCATCCTCTTCCGGGATATAGTGTCACTGATGTCCCAGCATGCACTGCGTGCTGTATCTCCGATCTCACGCATGCGCAGTGACTTCAATTTGGAGCGCAGACAACAGCTCAGGTTGCCATCGTAACAGGCGGCGTCGGCGGAAGTCCCACCCCATTGAGATGGCAACCGTTTGCGATATCTCGCGCCAGGCCGACGCACAGACTCCTGGGAACAATCAGAAAAGATCCCAGGAGACAGTGCGGATCGAGGAAGTGACGAAACAGCCACACAATCACCGCCCATATCCGCAATCCCCAGATTAAGGAACCAGATAAACAAAGAAGAAAAACAAAGGTACGTTTTAACAAACAAAAAATGTTCTGTTTTTAAATTAGAACAGCGATTTAATCACTATGAGATATTGTCTTTAAATCGGGTGGAGCTGCGCTTTAACACCATCTAAACCAAATACGTTTATCTTGGTCTCATCAAACCACAGGAAATGGTTCCAGTAATCCATGTCCTTAGTCTGCTTGTCTTCAGCAAACTGCAGGCTTTCTTGTGCATCATCTTTAGAAGAGGCTTCCTTCTGGGACAACAGCCATGCAGACCAATTTGATGCAGTGTGCGGCTTATGGGCTGAACACTGACAGGCTGACCCCCCCACCCCTTCAACTTCTTTAGCAATGCTGGCAGCACTCATACGTCTATTTCCCAAAGACAACCTCTTGATATGACGCTGAGCATGTGTACTCAACTTCTTTGGTCGACCATGGTGAGGCCTGTTTTGAGTGCAACCGGTCCTGTTAAACCGCTGTGTAGTCTTGGCCACCGTGCTGCAGCTCAGTTTCAGGGTTTTGGCAATCTTCTTATAGACTAGGCCATCTTTATGTAGAGCAACAATTCTTTTTTTCAGATCCTCAGAGAGTTCTTTGCCATGAGGTGCCATGTTGAATTTCCAGTGACCAGTATGAGAGAGTGAGAGCGATAACACCAAATTTAACACACCTACTCCCCATTCACACCTGAGACCTTGTAACACTAACGAGTCACATGGCACTGGGGAGGGAAAATGGCTAATTGGGCCTAATTTGGACATATTCACTTAGGGGTGTACTCACTTTTGTTGCCAGCAGTTTAGACATTAATGGCTGTGTGTTGAGTTATTTTGATGGGACAAAAAATGTACACTGTTATACAAGCTGTACACTCACTACTTTACATTGTAGCAAAGTACCATTTCTTCAGCGTTGTCACATGAAAAGATATAATAAAATATTTACAAAAATGGGAGGGGTGTACTCACTTTTGTGAGATACTGTATATATCTTTTTTTTTAAAAAGGGCAATCTGATATTCCCTGGATCAACTTTACCTATAAATGTTAGTATTCAGTTATATTATGTACATTTGGGAAAGAATCCAGGCCTTTTTTAAAGCAATCTACTGAGCTGACCAGAACCAGCTCTTGAGGGAGCTGACAAAAAGGTAAACTCTAATGCCCTGTACACACGATAGGATTTTCCGACAACAAAATCCATGCTTTTTTTCCAACGGATGTTGGCTCAAACTTGTATTGCATTCACACGGTCACACAAAGTTGGTCGGAACTTCTGAACGTCAAGAATGCGGTGACGTATAACACGTACGATGAGCCAAGAAAAATTAAGTTCAATAGCCAGTGCTGCTCTTCTGCTTGATTCCGAGCATGCATGGCCCTTTGTGCATCGGAATTGTGTACACATAATTGGAATTTACGTCAATGGATTTTTTTGTCGGAAAATTTGAGAACCAGCTCTCAAATTTTGTGTGATGAAAATTCCGATGGAAAATGTCCGATGGAGCCTACACACGGTCGGAATTTCCAACAACAAGCTCCTAACATAAATTTTCCTGTCGGAAAATCCTATCGTGTGTACAGGGCATAAGGCCCCGTTCAAATCTTGGTGTTACGATTCGAAATAGCAGCAAATCGCAGGATGCCCATGCGATCCCCGTCACTTCCAATGGCACCCCAATTGCGGTGCAATTTTTCTGCGATTCATCGGGCGACAATCACGGTAAAATCACGCAAACAGAATCACGGGTCGCCTGCCGCCCAAAAGAAGTACAAGAACTTCTTATGGGCGACAGGCGTCCCGCAATTCTGTTTGCACGATTTTACCGCGATTGTCGCCCGACCAATCGCAGCAAAATTGTCCCGCAATCTGCCTGCATCAGATTATTGCAGAGACTAGCTGGCTGGGTGAAAAAAGGCCATTCTATAAAGTTCTATACAGCACGTGAGTGACCACAAAAACTGAAAATTGTATACTCACCTTTCCGTAATTTTCCTTTCCTGACGCATCTTCATGGCAGCACACACTGGGTTGTGACTCCGCCTCCACAAACTGACAGGATTGGATAGCTATAAAAATTGAAGAGAGATTCCCCCTTCTATTCTCTGTATCTATCATCTAAGAATGGTTGGGTTCCTGTGTGCTGCCATGAATATGCGTCAGGATAAAAAAAATTACGGAAAGGTGAATATACAATTTTCAGTTTTTCTGACGCCTTCATGGCAGCACACACTGGGAAATAACTAGCCAGTCGGGTGGGTGCAACAAATAATATTTATTTCCTATAATGCTGTAGAATTGGCTCTAACAATGGTTCTGCAGTATCCTGCCCATGAAGTCGCCACTGCCCTGGTTGAGTGAGCCCTGATGCCTTCTGTAATTGGGAGTTGATGGATGGAGTATGCCTTCTTGATAGAGTTGACCAACCAGGATGCAATCATTCGAGAAGTTGCTGGTTGACCCTTCCTAACCCCATGGGTAATTATCAAGAGAGTGTCTGATTTTCTAAAGGTAGATGTAGCTGTCAGATAGCTGGTAATAACTGCTTTCACATCCAATGCATGGGGTTCACCTTGACTGTTAGTTAAAGATGGAAGGATAATGTCCTGATTATAATGAAATGAGGATGATACTTTGGGGATGAAATGGTCTGAAGGTTTCAGTACCACTCTATCAGGATAGAGGATTAGATAAGGATCTGTTATCATTAATGCTTGTAACTCCGAGACTCTTCTCACAGATGTAATGGCGATAAGGAAGGTTAGTTTCAAGTTTAGGTTCCATAGAGAGGTTGACTCGGCCGGGTAAAAGACAGGGTTTGCCAGTGCATCAAGTACTATTGAAAGGTTCCATGCCAGGAATTTTGTTCTTTTTCTTTGATCTTCAGGCATGCTCTCGTGAACTGGATTACCAGGGGGTGTAAAGCCCATCTAATGCCTATTTTTGCAGATAAGGCGGATACCTGGACTTTAAGGGTACTTGAGCTTAGCCCTTTATTAATACCTAGTTGGAGAAATTCCAGAACTTGCGAGGGTTCGAGTGATATTGGGCCACTAAACAAAACCTTCTCCAGATTTGTGTGTATGTTTTGTTAGTGGTGTTCTTTCTGGCCTGTAAAAGTGTAGAAATTACTTCTTGTGAGCAGCCTTGTTCTAGCAGCCATTCTAGCATCAAGTGTAACCTCTCCGGGGCTGGATGCAGGAATTGGCCCTGGGATAGGGGGTCTGATGTTAACGGGAGGGGTAGTCGTAGCTGCAGGTTGAGTTGCAACAGAGTTGTGAACCAAGGTCTCCTCGGCCAGAAAGGGACTACTGCTATTACAGTGACTGATGTTCTCCTGAGCCTGGACAGAAACCTTGCGATTAGGGGAATTGGTGGAAAAATATATCCCAGCTTGAAATTCCACGGATGGATCAGGCAGTCTATTTCCTCGGCCGACGGAAAGGTTGCTCTCGACAGAAATCTCTGGCATTTGGTGTTCACAGGTGTAGCCGCCAGGTCAATCTCCGGTATTCCCCAGGTCTCTGTAAGAAGAAAAAAGGCCTGCTGGCTCAACGACCACTCGTTGTTTGAGAGAATTTACCTGCTGAGGTAGTTGGCCAACATGTTTTGTGCTGCCAGAACATACACTGCCCTCAGGTCTGCCAGATGTACTTGTGCCCAGTCTAAGATGGGGGCAAACTTCCTCCATTAGTGTGCGACTCTTGGTACCTCCCTGCCTCTGGATATATGCCATCGCAACTCTGTTGTCCATCTGAATCAGGACGCTCTTCCCTGTCAGGTATGGAGCAAAGGCCATGAGCATTTGAAAGGCTGCTCTGAGTTCCAGTTTTTTTTAAACTATACCGTGAGCTCGAAACTGCCACTGACCTTGGGCTGCCTGGTTTTGGTAATGAGCTCCCCATCCCTTCTGACTGGCATCCAATGTAACTACTTCCGGCTGAGGAGGGACTATAGGTCTGTGCCTCCTGAGGTTGCTCAAATGTGTCCACCATCACATTGATTGTTTCACATATCTGTGGATGTAAATTGTCTGAAGCATTGGTGCTCCATTCCACTGCCTCAGAAAGCAATTTTGCAACGCTCTCGTGTGCTACTGGGACCACTGAATCATGGGTAGAGTTGCAGACATAGACCCCAGGATGCTCATGCAAACTCTGGCTGGTAAATGTGTTGCTGAGATTAGTCTCTGTATCTTCTAAATTATAGGCATAACTTTTTCCTGAGGAAGCTGTACTTTGTTAAGTTTTGTGTTCAATTCTGCACCTAGGAATACCATCTTCTGTGTAGGCTGTAATTTGCTCTTCTGCCAGTTGACTAACCAGCCTAAATCTTGCAGGGTTGTCAGCAAGATCTGCCTATGCTGGATCAAGGTCTGGCAACTCTCTACTAGAAGCAGTATGTTGTCCAGATAGTGGTGTGTTCTTAGACCCTTCTCTCTGAGATATGCAATAATTGGTAGAAGAACTTTGGTAAAGGTCCTGGGAGCCGACCAAATGCCGAATGGTAGGCACTACAACTGGAAGTGAAGGTGGTTGATTGAAAAATGGAGAAAGGCATGGTGTATTGGAATAAGTAGATAGGCGTCCGACAAATCTATGTATAGCATCCAGTCGTTTAAATTCACTGCTAACAGTATGGACCGGAGGCTTTCCATCTTGAAGGACTCTATCTTTTTTTTTTTATATATAATCTTTATTTTCATTTTCAAATTTTGAACAAATTAACATCACAATAAGGTAACATTAATGGGGATGTGAAGGGGGATATAGAGGTGGGTAAAAGGGGGGGAACACAGGGGGGGGGTACATTTAACAGTCAACCGGGAGGTATATCTACTTGTGGTGACCAGAAGGGCACCCATCTTGTCCCAGACAAAGGACTCTATCTTGATACTCTTGTTGAGTTGTTAAGTCCAGTACTGGTCGTAATTACCCTGTTTTATTTTTTACGAGAAATAAGGGGGAATAGAACCCTCTTCCCTTTTGAGATAGTGGAACCTCCAGGATAGCTTCCTTTTGCTTTAACTCTGTTATATATTTTAAAAAGATTTTTCTCTTGTCTGGAGAAGTCGGGGTTCTGGTTGGATAAAAGTGTTTTTTGGGAATTCTGCTTAGGAACCCCAATCTGTGGCCGAATTTGATTGTGGAAAGAGTCTAGGGGTCACTGATGTGGTCTGTCCATATTCATGTAAATTTTCTGAGCCTGGCGCCCACCTTTAGGGGATGGGTTTGCGCACCCTCAAAAGACTGGGTGGTCTTGGTTTTTTGCACTCTCAGGAAAGATGGCTGAGTATTTCTCCAGTTTCGCTTAAATTCTCTCCCTGGTCGATAGGTCTTTGCTTCTCTTTATCTTTCAGGAAGGTTTGATTTGTAAGGAGGACCCTTTGGGGTTTTAGGTCTCCTGTCAGAGGGAATGAGGCCCAACTTGCCCCCTGTAACTTTAAAAAAGGCTGCATCCAATTTGGAACCGAAGAGGTTGGAGCCGTCATAAGGAATTTTGCTATCCAGGGTTTTAGCCACTAAGCTCTTCTTGCCATCACTGAAGCTAACATTGACAAAGTCGCCTGCCAACTTGAGTTCTTGCAGGGAGGTAATTATTTTCTCTTGATCTGCTCCTTCCCGAAATGATTTTTCTATATTAGAAGCCCAACCAGAGATAGCTCTACCTACTGCCACTGAGGTGACTGCCGGTCTACATGCGCCCCCCACCGTGGAGTATGCTATTTTAAATTCTAGATCAATCTTCCGATCTAATACATCCCGGAAGGAAACTGCGTCCTCGATAGGTAGGGTGACATGTCTGGCCAGGCACATTGAGGAAGCATCTACTAATGGAGCATTAAGGGGTTAACCTTAGGTTCTTTCAAGGGATACATTTTTGCTAGCCTATTATTGAGGCTAGACCTCTTGTCGGATCTTTCCCATTAGGGATGAGCCGAACACCCCCGGGTTCGGTTCGCACCAGAACCTTCGAACCGACCGAAAGTTCGCGCGAATTTTCGAACCCTATACGTTATAATGGACGCGAACGTTCTAAATCAAAAGTGCTAATTACAACGGCCAATATGCATGTTAATGTCATAAAACAGGTGTGGGGACCCGGGTCCTGCCCCAGGGGACATATATCAATGCAAAAAGAACTTTTAAAAACTAACGTTTTTTCGGGAGCAGTCATTTTAATGATGCATAAAGTGAAAAAAAAAAAGTGAAATTTTCCTTTAAATATGGTACCTGGGGGGTGTCTAAAGTATGCCTGTGAAGTGGCATGTGTTTCCCGTGTTTAGAACTGTCCTTGCACAAAATGACATTTTTAAAGGAAAAAAAGAAGCCATTTAAAACCACTTGCGGCTTTAGGTTTGTTCTTAAGTAGAATCTGAACAGGTACATTATGAAGTGTAGCTCCATCCCAAAAAAATCTATTTTTAAGCTTTTTGGAGAACATAGGGAGGGGTTATCACCCCTGTAACATTTGCTGTCTTTGCACATCTGTTCAGAACATGTCACCTCACTTTCCGTCCCAATGACAAATGTTTTTGGAAAAAGTGGGGTTTTAATTGAAACAAGGATTGGTGATAAAGTATCAGTAGAGAGGAGATACCTTTTTCCCAAATTAAATCTAACAGGATAGAATTTCCCTTCCTAGGGGTAGATTTCCTCTCACTTCCTGTTTTCTCTTTCCATTTGCAAGTAGGAGTCGTTTGTAAGTTGGATGTTTGAAAGTAGGGGCCTGGCGTATATACTCTGCAGAAATTTGCCCTATTAGATGTTGGTGTAGCCACAAGACTGGTGGGCACAGGAATGGGCCCTGCTGTGAGTTAATAGATCAAGATTTGTAATTGCATGCACCTGTTGAACAGGGCAGAAAAATTGGGGGTGTGGTGGTGGACGGTGTTGCCACAAGACTGTAAGCTCTCACAGTTACTCTTGGTGGGCGCAGGAATGGGCCCTACTGTGAGTTATTAGATCAAGATTTGTAATTGCAAGCACCTGATGAACAGGGCAGAAAAATTGGGCCTTTGGCGGTGGTGGTGGACGGTGTTGCCACAAGACTGTAAGCTCTCACAGTTACTCTTGGTGGGCGCAAGAATGGGCCCTGCTGTGAGTTATTAGATCAAGATTTGTAATTGCAAGCACCTGATGAACAGGGCAGAAAAATTGGGCCTTTGGCGGTGGTGGTGGACGGTGTTGCCACAAGACTGTAAGCTCTCACAGTTACTCTTGGTGGGCGCAAGAATGGGCCCTGCTGTGAGTTATTAGATCAAGATTTGTAATTGCAAGCACCTGATGAACAGGGCAGAAAAATTGGGCCTTTGGCGGTGGTGGTGGACGGTGTTGCCACAAGACTGTAAGCTCTCACAGTTACTCTTGGTGGGCGCAGGAATGGGCCCTGCTGTGTGTTATTAGATCAAGATTTGTAATTGCAAGCACCTGATGAACTGGGCAGAAAAATTGGGCCTTTGGCGGTGGTGGTGGACGGTGTTGCCACAAGACTGTAGGCCCTCATAGTTACTCTTGGTGGGCGCAGGAATGGGCCCTGCTGTGAACTATTAGATCAAGATTTGTAATTACCCGCCCCTGTTAAACAGGGGCTGAAAAATTGTGCCTTAGGCACTGGTGCTGGTGCCACAACACTGCAACCCCTCACAGATACTGTACTTGGAGCACAGCAGTCACACGTGTTGCGAAGCATTTTTTTAAAAAATTGTAATTACCCGCCCCTGTTAAACAGGGGCTGAAAAATTGTGCCTTAGGCACTGGTGCTGGTGCCACAACACTGCAACCCCTCACAGATACTGTACTTGGAGCACAGCAGTCACACGTGTTGCGAAGCATTTTTTTAAAAAATTGTAATTACCCGCCCCTGTTAAACAGGGGCTGAAAAATTGTGCCTTAGGCACTGGTGCTGGTGCCACGACACTGCAACCCCGCACAGATACTGTACTTGGAGCACAGCAGTCACACGTGTTGCGAAGCATTTTTTTAAAAAAAAATTTAAGTACACGCCCCTGTTAAACAGGGGCTGAAAAATTGTGCCTTAGGCACTGGTGCTGGTGCCACAACACTGCAAACCCTCACAGATACTGTACTTGGAGCACAGCAGTCACACGTGTTGCGAAGCATTTTTTTATAAAAATTGTATGTACACGCCCCTGTTAAACAGGGGCTGAAAAATTGTGCCTTAGGCACTGGTGTGGTGGCATGGATCATTGAGGAGGAGGAAGAGGATAGTCAGTGAACATAAGAGGACAGTCACTCAGCATCAGCATAGGCAGTCTTGAAGGGATGTGATATTAAAAATTATTCGGTTATATCCGCCTCAGGTGCCTGGTAGCTGGTGGTGATCCAAGACTGATTCATTTTGATGAAGGTCAGTCGATCAACCGAGGCGGTGGACAGGCGCACCCTATGATCGGTGACAAATCCTCCAGCAGCACTGAATGTGCGTTCGGAAAGAACGCTGGAGGCAGGACAGGCCAGTAGCTCAATTGCATACTGTGCAAGCTCTGGCCAGTGATCCATCCTCAGGACCCAGTAAGCCAGAGGATTTTCGGTGGGAAAGGTGTCCAAGTCTGACCTTGCCCCAAGGTATTCCTGCACCATGTATATCAGACGCTGGCGATGGTTGCTGGAACCGATCATACCTTGGGGCTGCGGACTAAAAAATTGTCTGAACGCATCGGTCAGACGTCCACCTTCCCCACCGCTCCTTCTGCTACTGACCGAAGCCTCAGCAACTCGTCGCCCAGGACCAGGAGTTTGTAGCCTCCCAGTTTCTGGGAACGCGTTGCACAGACCTTTCTGCAAGGCCTCCCTGAGATGTCTCATCCTCTGCTCCCTCTGCGACGGCAAGATAAGGTCCGCAACCTTACCCTTGTACCGCGGATCAAGGAGAGTGGCCAGCCAGTAATGGTCCCTCTCCTTGATCCGAAGAACACGAGGATCCTTCCGCAGGCTTTGCAGGATCAGGGAGGCCATGCAGCGTAGGTTAGCTGAGGCATTCGGTCCGGAGTCTTCTGGGTCACTGAGGATGACATGATCGCCAGCCACCTCCTCCCAGCCACGTACAAGTCCACTGGTTTGTTGGGACTGTACATCATCCCTAAAAGACTGCTGCTGCTGATGCTGAGTGCCAGGCTCCACCTCCATGCTCACACATCCTCCTCCTCCTCCTCCTCCTCCTCCTCCTCCTCCTCCTCATCCTCTTCCTGTGTGATGGGTGGGACAGAAGGAACACTGTCCGGATAAAGGGGGCCTTGAGAGGCAAGGAAGTCCTCCTCTTCCTGCCTCTGTTCTGCCTCAAGTGCCCTGTCCATTATCCCACGCAGCGTATGCTCCAACAGGTGGACAAGAGGGACAGTGTCACTGATGCATGCACTGTCACTGCTCACCATCCTCGTGGCCTCCTCAAATGGTGAGAGGACAGTGCATGCATCCCTGATCATGCTCCACTGACGTGGGGAAAAAAAACCAAGCTCCCCTGACCCTGTCCTGGTGCCATAGTCGCAAAGGTACTCATTGATGGCCCTCTGCTGCGTGTGCAGTCGCTGCAGCATGGCCAACGTTGAGTTCCACCTGGTGGGCATGTCACATATTAGGCGGTTCTTGGGCAGGTTCAGCTCCTTTTGCAGCTCAGTCAGCCGAGCACTGGCATTATAAGATCGGCGGAAATGCACACAGACTTTCCTGGCCTGCCTCAGGACATCCTGTAAGCCTGGGAACCTGCCCAAGAACCGCTGCACCACCAGGTTGAGGACGTGAGCCATGCAGGGCACATGGGCGAGCTGCCCCTGTCGCAGGGCGGAGAGGAGGTTGGTGCCATTGTCAGAAACGACCATTCCTGGCTTAAGCTGACGTGGCGTCAACCACCTCTCGGCCTGCCCCTGCAGAGCTGCCAGAACCTCGGGCCCAGTGTGGCTCCTGTCCCCCAAACACACCAGCGCAAGCACGGCATGGCATCTTTTTGCCTGCGTACTTGCGTAGCCCCTTGTACGCCTACGGAGCACCGCTGGTTCCAAGGACAGAGCACTGGAGGAAGAAGAAGAGGAGGGGGTGGAGGAGAGAGGTGTGTCACAACCAGTAGCAGTAGTAGCGTTTTGGAGGCGTGGTGGCGGAACAACCTCCAACACTACTGCACCTTGTCCTGCATCCCTCCCAGCTGCCAATAGAGTGACCCAATGGGCCGTGAAAGAAAGGTACCGTCCCTGTCCATGCCTGCTGGACCATGAGTCAGCGGTAATATGCACCTTACCGCTGACCGCCCTGTCCAGCGAGGCATGGACATTGCCCTCCACATGCCGGTAGAGAGACGGAATCGCCTTCCGTGAGAAAAAGTGGCGTTTGGGAACCTGCCACTGAGGAACCGCACATTGAACAAACTCACGGAAGGGGGCCGAGTCTACCAACTGAAAAGGCAGCAGTTGAAGTGCTAGCAATTTAGCCAGGCTAGCATTCAACCGCTGGGCATGTGGATGGGTGGGAGTGTACTTCTTTCTACGGTCCAGCAGCTGGGGCAGGGAAATTTGCCTGCTGCAATCGGACGTCGGTGTACTGCAAGTACTTGGTTGTGACACACCTAATTCTACACCTTCAGTCCTCTCAGAGCAGCTTTCAGAGAGGACTGAAGGTGTAGTGGGGATGGAGATCCCAGCTGAGGAGGAGCAAGGAGAGGTCCGCTTAGTTCTTTGGTGTGGGTCTTTTATGTGTGCCTGCCAACGAGCTGCATGGCAGGTCGCCATATGTCTGGTCATGCTTGTGGTGCCCAAGCGGCTGATGTTTTGGCCACGCGAGATACGCTTGAGACAAATATTGCAAATAGCAGTGGTGCGATCTGATGCACTCGTCTCAAAAAAGGCCCACACCAAAGAACTTTTCTGATAACGTGCAGAGGCAGCGCCCTGCACAGGCGGAGCTCTGCGGTGTTGTACAGTTGCTGTGCTGGCCTCTACCTGGCCTCCAGGGGGCACCCTGCCTCGTTGGACAGGTGACGCCGCATCCTCCTCCTCCTCGTCCTCCTCCTCATCCTCTCTCCCTTCAGGCACCCACGTGGAGTCAGTGACCTCATCATCCCCTCCCTCTTCACCACTAGAGCAAACCTGGCAGTAAGCTGCAGCTGGTGGAACAGTACTGCCAGATTCCTCAAGCTGGGTATCATCATCCGAGCCTTCGAATCGTTGGGCATCCTCCTGGAGCATGTACCCAACACTGTGCTCAAAGAGTTCGGGGGACTCCTCAGGAGGACATGGTGGGTCTAGGGAAGGGGTGGCTGATGATGCTCTGCCAGTACCCTGAGCCTGGGTGAGAGAGGATGAGGAGGATGAGGAGGGCTTGGTCATCCATTCTACCAAGCCTTCAGCATGATGCGGCTCCACATGTCCAGCTGCCGAAAACAAAGACGCGCGTGTCCCATGGCCACGTGCTGATGACGATGCACGACCACGTCCACGGCCACGGCCACGTCCACTAGAAACAGAGCCTGCCTGCCCTGTGTTCTTGGCTCTGCACGCTCTGCCTCCCCTTGGCGGTCTTCCAGCCATTGTAGTCGGTAGTCCTGTGGGTGCTGCTGAGAAGAATATATAGGAGCTCTGTGTGATGCCACTAACACACTAGAAGTCCTATGGGTGCTTCTGCAAAGAAAATAGAGGAGCTCTGTGTGATGCCACTAACACACTAGAAGTCCTATGGGTGCTGCTGAGAAGAAAATATAGGAGCTCTGTGTGATGCCACTAACACACTAGAAGTCCTATGGGTGCTTCTGCAAAGAAAATAGAGGAGCTCTGTGTGATGCCACTAACACACTAGAAGTCCTGTGGGTGCTTCTGCAAAGAAAATAGAGGAGCTCTGTGTGATGCCACTAACACACTAGAAGTCCTGTGGGTGCTGCTGAGAAGAAAATATAGGAGCTCTGTGTGATGCCACTAACACACTAGAAGTCCTATGGGTGCTTCTGCAAAGAAAATAGAGGAGCTCTGTGTGATGCCACTAACACACTAGAAGTCCTATGGGTGCTTCTGCAAAGAAAATAGAGGAGCTCTGTGTGATGCCACTAACACACTAGAAGTCCTGTGGGTGCTTCTGCAAAGAAAATAGAGGAGCTCTGTGTGATGCCACTAACACACTAGAAGTCCTGTGGGTGCTGCTGAGAAGAAAATATAGGAGCTCTGTGTGATGCCACTAACACACTAGAAGTCCTATGGGTGCTTCTGCAAAGAAAATAGAGGAGCTCTGTGTGATGCCACTAACACACTAGAAGTCCTATGGGTGCTTCTGCAAAGAAAATAGAGGAGCTCTGTGTGATGCCACTAACACACTAGAAGTCCTGTGGGTGCTGCTGAGAAGAAAATAGAGGAGCTCTGTGTGATGCCACTAACACACTAGAAGTCCTATAGGTGCTTCTGGAAGAAAATATAGGTCTGTGTGATGGGACTAACACACTTCAAGTCCTATAGGTGCTTCTGGGAAGAAAATATAGGATCTCTGTGTGATGGGACTAACACACTTCAAGTCCTATAGGTGCTTCTGGGAAGAAAATATAGGTCTGTGTGATGGGACTAACACACTTCAAGTCCTATAGGTGCTTCTGGGAACAAAATATAGGATCTCTGTGTGATGGGACTAACACACTTCAAGTCCTATGGGTGCTTCTGGGAAGAAAATGTAGGTCTGTGTGATGGGACTAACACACTTCAAGTCCTATAGGTGCTTCTGGGAACAAAAAATATAGGATCTCTGTGTGATGGGACTAACACACTTCAAGTCCTATAGGTGCCTCTGGGAAGAAAATATAGGTCTGTGTGATGGGACTAACACACTTCAAGTCCTATAGGTGCTTCTGGGAACAAAATATATGATCTCTGTGTGATGGGACTAACACACTTCAAGTCCTATAGGTGCCTCTGGGAAGAAAATATAGGTCTGTGTGATGGGACTAACACACTTCAAGTCCTATAGGTGCTTCTGGGAACAAAATATAGGATCTCTGTGTGATGGGACTAACACACTTCAAGTCCTATGGGTGCTTCTGGGAAGAAAATGTAGGTCTGTGTGATGGGACTAACACACTTCAAGTCCTATAGGTGCTTCTGGGAACAAAATATAGGATCTCTGTGTGATGGGACTAACACACTTCAAGTCCTATAGGTGCCTCTGGGAAGAAAATATAGGTCTGTGTGATGGGACTAACACACTTCAAGTCCTATAGGTGCTTCTGGGAACAAAATATAGGATCTCTGTGTGATGGGACTAACACACTTCAAGTCCTATGGGTGCTTCTGGGAAGAAAATATAGGTCTGTGTGATGGGACTAACACACTTCAAGTCCTATAGGTGCTTCTGGGAACAAAATATAGGATCTCTGTGTGATGGGACTAACACACTTCAAGTCCTATAGGTGCTTCTGGGAACAAAATATAGGTCTGTGTGATGGGACTAACACACTTCAAGTCCTATAGGTGCTTCTGGGAACAAAATATATGATCTCTGTGTGATGGGACTAACACACTTCAAGTCCTATAGGTGCTTCTGGGAAGAAAATATAGGTCTGTGTGATGGGACTAACACACTTCAAGTCCTATAGGTGCTTCTGGGAACAAAATATATGATCTCTGTGTGATGGGACTAACACACTTCAAGTCCTATAGGTGCTTCTGGGAACAAAATATATGATCTCTGTGTGATGGGACTAACACACTTCAAGTCCTATAGGTGCTTCTGGGAACAAAATATATGATCTCTGTGTGATGGGACTAACACACTTCAAGTCCTATAGGTGCTTCTGGGAACAAAATATATGATCTCTGTGTGATGGGACTAACACACTTCAAGTCCTATAGGTGCTTCTGGGAACAAAATATATGATCTCTGTGTGATGGGACTAACACACTTCAAGTCCTATAGGTGCTTCTGGGAAGAAAATATAGGTCTGTGTGATGGGACTAACACACTTCAAGTCCTATAGGTGCTTCTGGGAACAAAAATATATGATCTCTGTGTGATGGGACTAACACACTTCAAGTCCTATAGGTGCTTCTGGGAAGAAAATATAGGAGCTCTGCCTGCCTGCCACGAACACACTACAAGTCCTATAGGTGCTTCTGGGAACAAAATATAGGAGCTCTGCCTGCCTGCCAGGAACACACTACAAGTCCTATAGGTGCTTCTGGGAACAAAATATAGGAGCTCTGCCTGCCTGCCACGAACACACTACAAGTCCTATAGGTGCTTCTGGAAACAAAATATAGGAGCTCTGCCTGCCTGCCACGAACACACTACAAGTCCTATAGGTGCTTCTGGGAACAAAATATAGGAGCTCTGCCTGCCTGCCACGAACACACTACAAGTCCTATAGGTGCTTCTGGGAACAAAATATAGGAGCTCTGCCTGCCTGCCACGAACACACTACAAGCCCCTCTTTCTAAATCAATCTTTGTAAATGAATCTATCTAACTCAATCTCTCTAAGTAAATCTCTCTAACTAACTAAATCCAGCAGAGTGTCACAGATCTATCCTGCTCTATCTACGCCGGAACAGCATGTGACCGGCGCAGACGGCGTGGCGGCCTTTTATAGGGGGGGGCGTGTACTAAAGCCCCTGAGCTGTAATTGGCTACAGGCGTCCTGCCTGTAGCCAATTATGGCTCTTCGAGTTTCCGGGGCTGTGATTGGCCAAGCATGCGGGGTCACAGTGCATGCTTGGCCAATCATCAGCCAGCAATGCACTGCGCCGGCCGCGCCGGCCGCAATGCATTGCGGGGCCGGCCGCTCGCATCACACGAACGTGATGCGAGCGGCCAAAATAGTTCTGGGCTCGCCGAGCGAGCGAACGCCCGGTGCTCGATGCGAACGTGGGTTCGCATCGAGCACCGGGCCCATCCCTATGTGGATCGTAAGCGGCTTCTGCGGGATCTTCTACTTGAGGCATGGCTTGACTGGTCTTTACGTCTTGATCTTGACCTGGAAGGGCTGCCAGAAAATGCTGTATTAAAAGTTGCACTCACTTTATTTCTCTCTTCAATACTTACCATTGATGACGGACAGCCTCTCACCTTATTGGATGAGGGTGTTCTCCATGAACAGTGCAGATAGGATGCAGGTAGGAGGAATAAGAAACATGGAAACAGTATAAGGGGAGTTTTAAAAATGGGGTAGAGACATAAAAACCCTCAGTATATACAGGGAGAGATCATATTTGCATCTATGTCCACATACCTGAAAAAAACGTGGGTATAGCATACAGCGTCGTATGTAAAGCAGTGACCCAGAGTCCCTAAGAAACATTTTGGGCTTTTAAAATTGGCGCGGTTGCAATGAAAATTATGCTCTTGCGCATGCGCAGAAGCATTGCGACCACGTCGGCGCCATCTTGGATTGGGGGAAGGGCTCAGAACGGCTGTATCTCCTCCTCCCATACATGCGCAAAGCGGAGGGAGAGACGCATCCGTCATGACAGCCACAGACCCGGCATGTGTGAGACAACAAGTCCCAGTAAGAATAAAGAGAAAATAGATAGCCTGTGCAATATGAAATAAGAATAGGAGACCACTGCAATATAATGAAGCTTCTTTAAAGCCCCTGAGACCACCAAATCGGGGTTCCCTCCATAGAAGCTCCTTTAGAGATTGTACAGGAGGGACTTCCAAACAGGAGAGGCTTGCACCTGCTGGGGCGATGCGGTAAGAGGCTTGCGATGTCCATCCAATCTCATCAGGTGAGGATAAAAAAGAGAATATAGGAGGGGATCTCTCTTCAATTTGTATAGCTATCCAATCCTGTCAGGTGGAGTCACAAGCCAGTATGTGCTGCCATGAAGGCATCAGGAAATAGATTTTTACCATTTTCACAAAGTAAAGTTGTAGGCTTTTCCGTTTCACCTAATAAAGATGGCCACCCAGAATTACTGGTCCAGAAGTGAGTGACTGACCACCAGGGCGCCAAAATAAATTATACTACTTATACTGTGACCCAGGACATAGCTTTTTCATTGGTAGTGGTAGGCTTTTCTGGTACATTTGATAAATAAGATGGCAGCCCATCCAAATTCTTGTAAACAGCATTACCAGTCCAGTGCAGAAGTGAGTGACTGACCTCTCAACCCCCCCAAAAGAAAATGAACAATTTCTAATGTGCTATGGGATATGGTATTTTAATGTTTTTAAAATATAGGGTGGAGGAACTTGACTGGCCTGCACAGAGTCCTGACCTCAACCCAATAGAACACCTTTGGGATAAATTAGAGTGGAGACTGCGAGCCAGGCCTTCTCGCCCACATTAGTGCCTGACCTCACAAATGTGCTTTGGTCAAACATTCCCATAGAGACACTCCTAAACCTTGTGGACAGCCTTTCCAGAAGAATTGAAGCTGTTATAGCTGCAAAGGGTGGGCCAACTCAATATTGAACCCTACGGACTAAGACTGGGATGCCATAAAGGTTCATGTGCATGTAAAGGCAGGCATCCCAATACTTTTGGTAATATAGTGTATGTCACGTGACAATAAGCCATAAAGAATATGACTTCAGATGCAGGTTTATATTTATTACAACACCCTAATATGCCTTTTGTGGTCATTTTAATCCCCCCCCCCCCCCCCGGGCAGGATTTGTGCAGCATAGTCAGGACTCCAGCAATACAGTCAAGGTGAAGGACCTCAAAAGAGCCAGCACTCAGAACATTGCCAAAGTGGCGTGGATGCAGAAGACCATCAGGTGAGTCAGGATGCATAATTTCAGCAACAGGAGGATAAGACACAGACTTTTGGCAGTTTGGGGTTTGAAATGTATACGTTTTTAGTGTTTAAGAGGTCTTGGAAATAAATATTCACCCCAGTACACAAGTACACTGAAAAATCTATAATGGTATGGTTTTCATGTTAGAGACTGTAGAGGTAAATACGTTTGTAGATTTAAAAGTTCTTGAATTGCCAAAAAGAGAACTAGAAAGAATATGTTCCTTTTTGTGTTCCTTTTTGTTCTTAGATACAGACTTCTTGCTTTTTTATGACCTCCGCAGTCTAATTTGTTAAATGTTCACTACAATTCAACCAATTTTCAGTCTGTTTACTTAATGTAAAGGCAGGTGAATGCAGATTCGTTGCTTATTCAATTAGTTTCTCAGCACTCTAAAAAAGATTGTGCGTAGTTCACAGCATTACAAACTTCATATCTCAGAAAGGGTTTGCTGTCATGATGGCAATGTCCTTCTTCTCCTCCTGATCTGGTGGTATCTATGATGGCTGTTGCAAGCAGCAGACTGCTGGTTGAAGGCCAGAGGACTGTAGACTCTTTGGGTCTGAGTGACTATCACAAATCAATGGATATACTATGTGTGTTAACAGTGGTAAATGTGTGTCTTAGCCTGTAACCCCGGCATAAAGCTTTGGGTTTTACTGCACGCTAATAGCAGCTTACAGCCCTTGGGTGTGCTCTACGGGCTACAGATACCAGTGCTAAAGCCCATAACCACAAGGTGCTAGGCAAGGACCAGAGGATAGAAAGCCAAAACTCAGGAAATGAAAGATATCCGTCCATAAGCAAAAAGCACAATTTCCTATAATATTTTCATCTTTTTTATTTTCATCTTTTTTAATCTAATCTGTGGATTTTTCAAAACAAATCCTTCCCTGTATGTTAGTCTAAGGCCTCATGCACACGAGACGCTGTTAAACGCACGTTCAGAGGCAGTTGGACTTTTTTCAACTGCACCTGAACGCATGCAATGTTATCCTATGTGTCCATGTACACAGTCTATTTTTTTCCCGTTTTTATGCAGTTGAGTTTAACCTCGTTTTTCCAGAAGCAAAAAAATGCGTTCAGACACTTTGCTTTTCCGCGTTTCAGACGCTAAACCCGGCTAAACGCGGCTAAACGCAGGCACCTGCGTTTAGCCGCGTTTGCGTTTATAAGCCTTTTTAAAGGAACCCAATTTTTTGGAGCAGAAAACTCAGAAATATGATGGTAAACCATAAAAAATACTAGAAAAATTGGTTTAAAATGTCGTAATTAGTTTAGAGTTCATAGAGCATATATACTCACTAATGCATACATGTTTGTGAAATGCATACATGTTTGTGAAATATCCAATGGACATTCGCTGTGCCATCAACGGATGGGTCCAATATCGACAAGCTCTGATTCTGGACCTCTCATGCAAATTTGCGACGACATTGCTGCCGCATCAAGAGCAACATCAGGAGCATTTCCTGACATATATTCAATATGGGATCCATTTAAAAAAAAAAAACACAAAAAGAGAGGCAAATGCAAGTGTACAACTGCTCTCTCTGCTGCTGCTGCTCACTCTGATCAAAATGGCAGAAATAGTTAATAATACATGCTTTCTGAGCTTGGGGAGGGTCTATATGATGTTATCTTTACAAATGCTTATAGACGCAAACGCGTCTAAACGCGTCTTAACGCATCTAAACGCGGCATGAAAACACAGCAAAACGCGCGTTTTTAAACGCAGGTTTCTGCTTTTTAAAACACGCGTTCAGCAGAGTTTGCATCTGCATCTCGTGTGCATGGGGCCTTAGGCCCCATGCACACGAGACGCTGTTAAACGCGCGTTCAGAGGCAGTTGGACACTTTTTTCAACTGCACCTGAACGCATGCAATGTTATCCTATGTGTCCATGTACACAGTCTAGTTTTTTCCCGTTTTTATGCAGTTGCGTTTAACCTCGTTTTTCCAGAAGCAAAAAAATGCGTTCAGACACTTTGCTTTTCTGCTTTTCAGACGCAAAACGCAGCTAAACGTGGCTAAACGCAGGCACCTGCGTTTAGCCGCGTTTGCGTTTATAAGCCTTTTTAAACACAATTTTTTGGAGCAGAAAACTCAGAAATATGATGGTAAACCATAAAAAATACTAGAAAAATTGGTTTAAAATGTCGTAATTAGTTTAGATAGTTCATAGAGCATATATACTCACTAATGCATACATGTTTGTGAAATGCATACATGTTTGTGAAATATCCAACGGACATTCGCTGTGCCATCAACGGATGGGTCCAATATCGACAAGCTCTGACTCTGGACCTCTCATGCAAATTTGCGACGACATTGCTGCCGCATCAGGAGCATTTCCTGACATATATTCAATATGGGATCCATTAAAAAAAAAAACACAGAAAGAGAGGCAAATGCAAGTGTACAAGTGCTCTCTCTGCTGCTGCTGCTCACTCTGATCAAAATGGCAGAAATAGTTAATAATACATGCTTTCTGAGCTTGGGGAGGGTCTATATGATGTTATCTTTACAAATGCATATAGACGCAAACGCATCTAAACGCGTCCAAACGCGTCTAAACGCGGCATGAAAACACAGCAAAACGCGCGTTTTTAAACGCAGGTTTCTGCTTTTTAAAACACGCGTTCAGCAGAGTTTGCATCTGCGTCTCGTGTGCATGGGGCCTTAGTCCTCCAGAGATGCTCTGTAGCTTAGCTTGTGAATTCTGTAAAACATTGTTCCTTTATTAGTATTCTAACTGAAATACAATTTTTCCTGGAAGTCATTACAATGTGCCCTGCTCAGTTCTTGGTGACAAATAAAACCACTTCCTTCTAACAAATAACCTTTATTGTCTGTAATCTGTTGTAAGTGGTAAATAGTCTCCAGAAATACTGTATGTGGTATTCCTCGTGGCCACTGGTACATTTTATTTGCTTACTGCTGACAAATGCAACATGGGGCCCTATGGTTACTAGACAGATCAAGGAGCAAAGTACAAGTTTCAGGTAACCCACAACAATCTTTGGAATTGGGAATTAACTTTGAAGTGGTGTAACTTCCATACAGTGGATTCTAAATTGTTAAATATGGGCTATTGGACATGTAGCCCTTTTTGGGGGGGGGCTATGACAAATGGCCCTCCCCAAACAGGATATTGCGCTAAACCTGTAGCTAAATAAGAGAACCAGAACCTTTACTAAATGGAACTGTGGGTTTGATAATAAAGTTGGCAGTTTCTCCACCCAGGACAGGGCCATTTGTGAGCAGAGGAGATTCCCTTCCTGGGAAATTAATCAGTAGTCTAATCAAAGTAATAGGCAGCAGAGGAACTACTGCAATCAGCATATAATATAAACCCTAAATACATAGATGCACACAAAAATTGATATAATACCAGCTTTATATAGGGAAAGAATAATAATGCTACATGCATTCAATGTACAAACAGATACAGGACAAGAGTCCTGATGGAATTGTGCATATATTCCCAGGTATATATAGTTATTAGGGATACCTCCAGATGAACGTTGCAGCAAAGTTTAGTTACAGGGGCCATTGAGGATGATCGCAATGCGGCATTCATCTTTGTGTTGGAGAGCTGAAGACAAAATCACTGGTGATGGGGAGATCCTTCAACTGTTCCAACCAGTCTGAAATGCAGCTTCTCACAGGCAGAAACTGTTGTGTTCCACTGGAACTTAGAGCTGCCTATTTACTCTTAGTCCCTAGTAGTTTTTAATCTGTCAAGCAACTGGACCTCCAACTACCAGAAGTGGTGGTCGGATGCCTAACATGGCTCTAGGCCATTCTGGTTATTGAGCACTAAGCTAAAACTAGCTATAGAATTCCATACCAGAAGGGACAAGGGTAATTAAAATAACAGGAGCTGTATATAAATTATATTGCACCAACAGGATCACACGTTGATATACTGGAAGGTGACCACTACATACAATAGCACAGACCTAGCTATCTGGCACTGTGCATGTGAGATAATAACAATAGGACAGAGAGATACTCTGTCACATGAATTCAGATACACACTTAAGAAGTTATAACCAGCAGCAGTTAGACTATTAGGACATATGAATACATACATAATATAAAACGGGACCAGCCCTCATCCCTGGTCAAGCACCTGGTGGGCCACATCCGCAGCCGCCATCCCCTCTGTCTCTGTTCTAGCTCGCTAGACGAGGGAAAAAGCGACTGCGGCTGAGACCCAGCCCACGCAAGTCACCTCCCAGCTATCCCTACCTCCCTCTGCATGCCGGCGTGCCCCCCCCCCCCCCGTCGCAGAACACCACTGCCCCAGAAAGCGGACCTCATCGCAGAAGCACCAGGCCACACAGCAACCACCTCCAGACTATCTCCAATCAGGTAAGCCCTTGGGACCCCCCTTCCTCCCCCCACTAGCAGTTGATCCAGGGCCCCAGGTCCGACCGCCTCAGGGGGTCAGGAAGGAATTTTTCTCCCCTACTGAGCAATTGGCTAGCACAACTAGGGGTTTTTTCGCCTTCCTCTGGATCAACGAGAGGGTGGTAGGTTCAACTGGCCCCCATTACCCCTACCGGAACTATTCGCACCAGCTCGGCAACACACCGCAGCGGTCATCAGCGGTACACTCCTGGTCCAGGATCTTCGCTACAAGCAGTGGCAGCTGGAACAGCCAGGAACCTGCTACTCGACCAACCAAATTCTTACACATAGGGCATTACATGATCTACTTGCGCGCCTACTCATAGCTTTTACGCGGCGGCAAGTCTGATACCTAGACTGACAATAGGACAAACCCGGATCCGGATCTGGATCATCAGCGCAGTCATCCTAGGACCATCAACCTCGTCCTCTCGTCATGTGCTACTTTAAATACTCAGCAGAAGTTCTCCACAGACTAAGGAATACCACCGCAACATTGCCAGCCCCCATTCAAAAAATCCTACGGAAAGAACAACTACTTAAGACCGACCTACGACCAACCTGCAAAAACAGGAAGATACCAACCCAACCACAACAATTAGCATGCGCCATGATCAACACCAGATCTGCAGCCAAACACAGACTAGAAGTACACAACTTCATCACCCTAAACAACATAGATTGCCTCTGCATCACAGAAAGCTGGCTAACACCCGACTGCAACACCATCCTCACCGAATTGGTGCCGGAGAACTACAGGATCCTAACTGAACATCGGATAGGAAAAAAAGGAGGAGGCCTAGCAGTGATTTTTAAATCGCACCTGGCGATCACCAAACCGATCTTACAGAACCCAGTGCCTTTTATGGAGACACTGACGCTACATCTTCAATCAACACCCCAGGACACCACTCACATTCTACTTTGCTATAGACCACCAGGACCAAAAACCAATCTGCTTACACCCCTCACGGAATTCATCTCAACACACACCCTGAAATCCAAAAACTTCCTGGTACTTGGAGACTTTAACCTTTGGGCAAACTCTTCCCAAGACCCTATCGCGACCGCCTGCATCAACCAACTGGAAGAACTGGGTCTCCAGCAACTGATAAAGACTCCCACACACGGGTCAGGACACACCCTGGACCTCATCTTCAAACAAAATTTGGACATCAACATACTTGACAACATACCACTACCATGGACGGACCACCACGCCATCAAATTTAAAATCTCTACCAACACCACCCACCAAAAACAAAAACTGAAACCTGCAACAACAACTCATTGGACCAGATCGCAGAAGAAACTGCACTCCGAAACATTCAAAACCATTTTATCAAATAAAATAGCAACTCTGAATTTAACCCATGCGACGGAGGAAACGCTCAGCTCCCTAAACAATGTACTTCTACAATCGGCAGACTCAGTGGCTCCAAAACGCAGAACACTTATCAGGAGGAAAAACGCAGGATGGTTTAATAGCTCTCTCACGCTACTCAAGCAAGAACGCAGAAGAGCTGAAAGAGCATGGAGAAGAAATCCTACCAAGGAAAACCATACAAACTACAAAGGACTCACAGAGAATTATCAGAAAGCAATCTTCAAAGCAAAAAAAGATTATTTTTCAAATACCATCTCAGCGGCCTTAAACCGCCCTCGGGAACTTTTTAAAATAGTCGCTCAGTCGATGAACCCGGTATGCTTAGAGCCCCCCGCTAACGAAACCCAAGATTTCTGCAATGAATTATCAGATTTTTTCATCAACAAAATCGACAACATCCGGAAAATAATTCATCAGAAAAAAACATCCGACGGCAGTCAACTGGAGCAAAAAGCCGATATCAACACAAACATCCCACAACCCCCAAAGTTTTCCCTGATTCCAATTACCACGGATATCACTAAAAACATCATCAAAAACCTCAGAGACAGCACATCTCCTATTGACATCATCCCCACAAAACTCCTGAAAGAATGCTCTGACATCTTGGCTCCCACTCTAACGCACCTCATAAATCAATCGTTCAAAGAAGGGATTGTTCCAGGCGCCCTCAAACAAGGCATCATCAAACCCCTGCTAAAGAAACCCAACCTCGACCCTCAGGACCCTAACCACCGCAGACCGATAACAAGCTTGAACAACATCTCCAAGACACACACAAACTCCTGGACCCTCTACAATCAGGCTTCCGCCCAGGCCATGGGACAGAAACCGCACTCCTGAAGATATGGGACGACGCCCTTGAAGCAGCAGATGACGGAGAATCATGTCTCCTGGTACTGTTGGACCTCAGTGCAGCGTTTGATACTGTGGACCACAATACTCTACTCATCCGCCTCACAGAAGTAGCAGGAGTCACAGACTCAGATCTACAATGGTTCGCATCCTTCCTAGGAAATCGGTCTCAGACGGTGAAACTAGGAGCTTTCACCTCTGAAACCCGGGCAATCTCTTGTGGAGTCCCTCAAGGATCACCCTTGTCGCCAGTGCTCTTCAATATATACATCCGCCCACTCCTCAAAATAATCAGAAAATCGGACCTCTGCTTCCATTCATACGCTGACGACACGCAATTATATTTTCGTATCACCGGACAAAAAGACCATCGTCAGCAATTAGAAAAATGCCTCACTATGATAGACGACTGGATGACTACTAGCTCCCTCAAACTTAATGAATCGAAAACAGAACTTCTTATTCTACATGCAAATCAAAACCCCCGAACCAAGATCCCTTGGACACCACCCACCATCTTTGGACAGACCATCGCCCCTAGGACCAAGGCCAAGAGTCTCGGAGTCATTTTTGACTCAGAAATGTCAATGGATGCCCAAATAGGAGCAGTAGTCAGTGGCTCACACCATCTGCTCCGCCTGCTACGCAGACTCATCCCCTTCATTCCAAAGGAGGACAAAGCAGTGGTAGTTGGAACAGTCATTAATTCTCGACTGGACTACGCTAACTCCCTTTACATAGGATTACCCCAATATCAACTTGCGCGCTTACAACTTATCCAAAATACGGCGGCAAGACTGATAACAGGAAAAAAACCCTGGGAATCCATCTCCCCTTCCCTCAGGAGCCTACATTGGCTAACCGTAAAAAATCGGGTCTTTTTCAAGACCCTCTGCATCACCCACAAATGCACTTATGGAAACGCTCCGGAATACCTTCTCGAGAAAATAAAACACTACATACCCAATCGCAGTCTTCGATCGGCTAATCAAAATCTCCTCCTCATTCCTAAATCCCGCTACAAATCAAAGGGGGAACGGAGATTCGCTGTCCAAGGACCACGGCTATGGAACGCTCTACCAGCCTACATCCGCATGGAAGAAAACCATCAGGCCTTCAGGAAAAAACTCAAGACCTACCTCTTCTAGAAGCTCGACAACAAAGCACGAATACAGCGCCTTGAGGCGATTCAGTTCGCGCTATATAAGTTATTCATTCATTCATTCATTCATCTCTTCTGGCCTGGATTTAGCAGCATGAACAAGGCATGTGGCTGAAACTTTCTCTAACTCTTTCAACTTCCTCCTGCTGGGGTTTTTAAAACCAGCCACCCAGAGACAGGAAGTGCTAATACATATTTATGCATAATATTCAGTGGCAGTGGGGGGGCGGCAAACAACCAATTCCCCCTGGCAGCTGGCGGCACCTCAAAACCCCCGCACCTTCTCGCTGTCTTATCCCATCTAGGTGGCAGGTATCGGCCAGTGGGCATCGGCAGCGGGATTGGGCATTGGCAGCGGGATCAGGCCATGGCAGCGGGATCAGGCATAGGAAGGGGGATTGGGCATCGGCAGCAGGATCTGGCATCAGGCATTGGCAGCGGGATCAGGCAGCGGGAATCTCCTCCATTGCTCAATCTTGGTGGCTGTGCGTCTTCTCCCCTCCTCCTAGGCGTTCAATAGGATCGCCTGTCCTTTCAGCCAATCGGGTGACAGGTCTCAAAACTCGCTCCTTGATTGGCTGGGAGGATGATCAGGGTTACAACAGTGAATTAATCGCTTTTGTAACACATCTGGGTGGGCTCCGTTCACATTCTCTGCGCCCGAGCCCACCCTATTTTGAAGCCTATTAGAGCATCTGGCTCTAATCAGGTGCTTCAAAAAAACACCACCCTCATTGGAATCCATGCGCCTGGTGTCCTGAAAGGGGCCGGATGCATAGATGGGGGGTGGTGCCCCAATGCGCCCTTAATGGACGGGCCGCCCCTGATAATATTAGCATCCAATAGTAGAGGAAAGGAGAGCTCTACATACATAAAGGGAAAGCATGGTGTATTTTCAAAAGCTGTGCTATAGGGAACATCTAGGAATATTAATTGTCTCTAAGCCATGAAAAATGCACCCTGCACCCTGAAAATGGTACCCTTTTAGACACTGCTTACAGATTCATAACTGTCTATCTGCAGTTTGATATCTAAAGCTAAGTTTACACATATAGCAGACCTTGTCACCCGTCTAATCCGCAGTGGATCACAGTGGATCACTTTCCAGAGGCGTTTCATAGGCAGTGAGGAGGCAATATGTTGATTCCTTACCTTCTGTTAAACCCTGTAAAACCCACACTACTGTGCTGCAACCATATGCATTGCATGTGTTAGCGAGGTGTAGGTGCTCGTGTGGTGACAAGTGGAACTGCACTCACTAATGCCTAGAACAAAGTCAGGGAGCTGACAGACATTGAGGCAGATCTCCCAAGCTTAGGCGTGAGCGGCAACTGCCCTGTTAACTCTTTGCAATCTGTGGCTGACTGCATTACACTGATGACACTTCGAACTTCAGACACTCTTATGCATAGTGGATACCACTTCCCAGGTGTGCAGTACTTTTTGAGGCCAGTACCGCTGAGCCTGTACCGTGTTCCACTAATCCAGCAATTCATATTATCTCTCCCCCAGTGACTATCCCATGGTTGCTTTGGAATACAGGAAAAACTCTCCTTCCTTCTCCATCCACTGTGCTTGATCTTGTTCTCCCGAGGTACCTCATACTGTACATCGCTTCTGTGACTCCAGGCTGGGTCCCTAGGCACTCTGTGCTGTGGGTCCAGTCCCAAAGAGTGGGGAACCAGCTACCGGTGGAGATGGAACGCACTTAATCCCCTCCACTACCAGAGTAACCATCACCTTTGGCAGTCACCCGTCTCCTGGCCGATTGGGTGCCTTGCATGTGACACAAGCACTGTAGACCTTAACAGCACATTAACTTCCACTGGACAGTACTCCATGTGTTAGACCCATGTATTGTATCTTCCTCCAGCTCAGTCCCCTTTTGGGTTGCAAACGCTGTTCTTTTAATGCACTGTGCATGCACCCCTTTAAGACACTTCAGACCAGGCAAAGCAAGTAAACAAACAAGATCCTTCTCTGATGTAGTTTCTGATAACGGTACAGTTCTCACAAAGCAGTTTCAACATGATTCCTGTACAAAGCTCTTCTACCATCCATAGAGTGTGCATACCTTAGGCAGAAGGCAAGTCCATTAAGCAATCCTTGTTAAGGCAAAAGTCCATTTGGGCAATAATCCACAGGAGGCACTAAAAGTTCCTTAAGCCTATTTGTGCTATGATTGTGCTAGGCAGACGTGAAGTGCATGTGAAATGTAAAAATAATGCAGCTTTAAATTCCAGACTGAACTTTTAGTTTTAATAAGCTAATTACATTCCATGTGCATTAAAATAAAATGTGTGCAAAGTCTTACAGTTTGTTCGGTAGAAAGAACTTTCCCCTCCCAGCATACTGCAAAGAGGGGCCCTTGCTTTGTGTGGTCTCTCTGCAGAGGTCAAAGATGACCTCTTTTGAGTCAGACCTAGAACTCTTCATGCAGCTGGGAGCATGAGCTTTGCTCATGCAGAGTAGGTCTGACCCAACAGAAGGGGTTTTGGACTTCTGCAGAGAGATTACTGCTTCCAAACAGAAAGCAATGCGCCTTTTTTATGGCATGCTGACAGGGGACATTTTTTTTACTGAAGATGTGGTTGTTTTCGGAGATTGAGGCTGTGGATGCAGTAGAGACTTTGACTGTGGTTGCAGCGGTGACTGGGCTACGGATGCATCTGAGACCAGAGTGGGGAACAGAAGAGACTTAGGCTGAGGTACAGAGGTGACTGGGATGCGGGTGCAGCAGAGACTTTGGTTGTGGGCAGGGCCGGGACAAGGGGTGGACGGGAGGGTCAGCTGCCCTGGGCGCAATGTAGGAATGGGGGCGCTTACCTTCTGTTACAAGGCTGACAGGATTAGCGACTCCTGTCAGCCCAGTGCTGGGAGCAATTAGGAGAGAGCCGGGACACAGTGCAGGCTGTGTTCTAATTCCCCCTCCTCCTTCCTGCCAGTGCAGTGCTCCTGTATTACCAAGCAGGCAGTGATGTTCACAGACACACAGGAGCTGTACTAGCAAATAGGAGGTGGGGACAGAGAGCACAGCCCGCACTGCCGAGCACAGATGTGTCCAAGAGAAAGCCCAGAGTGGATATGCGGTTTTTGGCTTGCAATCTGGTGAGCATGTTTTCTATAAATTGATGAAGTACTTTTCTTCGGATTTATGTTAAGAATCCCCAGCTACATAATTGCCTGGAATTACCTTATGCCAGCACCCGACATCATGCCCTGCACACCTTATCAACATACTGTATCTCCAATTTTTCTTATATATTAGAGCTACAGCCATTAGGTCTGAGTGATAAAAATGGTCCAGTGGCACTACAGTTTGGCAGCACCAAAGACCTAAATATGAAGACACAAGGCACAGCCATGAAATATAGGGGGGCAAAAGTCAACCAGTGGCCCCAGCCACCTTTCTGAAAAAACTGAGTCGCAGGCCTTAGGTTTGGCCACATTTAAATTAAACTGTGACACCTCACTTTTAAGGCAGCTCCAACAGGACTAAAAGTGTAAACACAAGGCAATTTTTCCTTGGATTTATCCTTGGCCTTGTTTATATCTATTTGCCCTCCAATGCTGCTTACTATAATGGCCAGTCATAGGATGGGGACCCCTTTTTTGCAGATTTGTGGAGTGCAGGACTAATAGTTGTTCTGTGGATAGATTCTCCCACCCGAGCTGTGGATCTCTGCAGCTCCTCCAGAGTTACCATGGGCCTCTTGGCTGTTTCAATAATTAATGCTCTCCTTGCCCAGCCTGTCAGTTTAGGTGGACGGCCATGTCTTGGTAGGCTTGCAGTTGTACCATACTCTTTCCCAGGGGCAGCTGCTGGTTATTTTTTTTTTGGGGGGGTGGCAAACAGTGCACCCGCAAATGACACCCCCAACAACAAACCACCCCACCCCACCCCGTCGGGTCAGGTTGGTCGTTCTGGTTGGTCGGCCGGTCGGCTGGTGCACTTACCCCATCCATGGCGGGCAATCACTGGCGGCTTCCCTGGTGCTCCTCCGCAGGCATCACTAGCAGCTTCACCTTCCCCTGCTTGGTGGCTTCCGTCTCCTCCCTTCTCCTCAGTGGCCAATCAGAACGCTTCTCCTTTCGGACAATCGGGAAACAGGGAGGCGATTCAGTGTGAGAATAGGGAATATTCATTCGCTACTCTCACACATCTGGGTGGGCTATGAGTGCATTCTCAGCGACCCGAGCCCACCCTATTTTGATACCTACTAGAGCCTCTGCTTCAAAAAACACCAACCCCGCATTGGAATTCATGAGCCCGGCTCTTTCCATTTTCGGATGGCCGTGTCTGGGTAGGTTTGCAGTTGTGCCATACTTTATTCTATTCATTTTTGGATGATGGATTGAACAGTGCTCTGTGAGATGTTGAAAGCTTGGGATATTTTTTTATAAACGAATCCTGCTTTAAACTTCTCCACAACTGTATCCCTGACCTGTCTGGTGTGTTCATTGGCCTTCATGATGCTGTTTGCTCACTAAGGTTCTCAAACAAACCTCTGAGGGCTTCACAGAACAGCTGTATTTATAATGAGATTAAATTAAGCACAGGTGGACTCTATTTACATATTAGGGGACTTTTGAAGGCAATTGGTTCCACTAGATTTTATTTGGGGGTATCAGAGTAAAGGAGGCTGAATACAAATGCACACCACACTTTTTACATATTTTTTTGTAAAAAATGTTGAAAACCATTTATCATTTTCCTACCACTTCACAATTATGTGCCACTTTGTGTTATCACATATAATCCCAATAAAATACATTTACATTTTTGGTTGTAACATGACAAAATGTGGAAAATTTCGAGGGGTATGAATATTTTTTCAAAGCACTGTAAATGTATGTAATGATTTTTTTTTAAATAGTATCGCTCACGATGTGTGATTACCTGTATTTACATGCATTTAGTTTAGCTGCATTTAAAAACAAATGGAAATGGACCACTGAAAACCCTAGCAACTTGCCTTCCTTTCACTGGATGCAACAGAAATAGTTAAGGTGCAGGGAATATAGAGTATTGGTATTAAGTGCTTTTGGTGCACTTTGTTTTACACTTTTTTGCCTTTATAACAATGCAGTGTGGTGCTGAAAAAAAGATAGCCCATGAAATATGCCATCAAACTGGTGCCACTGGCCAATATTTTATCTACCCATACTTAAGGACCCTAACTCTAATTTAATGGAAAAACAGATACTTAATTTTGGTTTGTATCTCTGCGTTTAGGCCTGATGGCCCTTCTATCAAAATATCTGAGGACTGTAGCTGTAATTGCTTCTTTTCAAGACTACACTCCCCTCTGGCTTTTCACTCTGTATGTAGTCATGTTGGGCCTTTCTTGCAAATACCTCCAGTCAACTGACAAAAAAAATACTGTATTCCAACTGTAGGGATCTGCTGCTTTCTACTGTCTGTAAGTGGCTCTGCTGCTTAATATTCACAGAGATTATTTCTGTACATCATTTCCTGTGTCTGGGTCAGAAACCCCAGAAGGGAATGAAGAGGGTACAACAGCTCTGGCTAAATACTATCTGTTTGAGCAAAGAAGGACAAAGATGATACAGGCTTTATGAGCTTCTTTGAAAGCTATGGAGGTTCTGTAACACTGCATACCGCATTGAGCCTAGGTTCACACTGACAGCAGGAATGTTAACTCTACATTTTAAGGGGAAAAAATAAAAATAAAAAAAAATATATATAGCACGCACAAAAGCTACACGAGCCATATAGTAATTACATTTCATTAAAAATTACCTTTCAATTTTGATCTGCAGCGCTGTAATTTTCAGTAAAATTCGATGCAATAAGGGAACCTGGAGACCTTCTACATACATTTGGAGGTTTATTTACTATAGCGCGAATATGCGAATGCGCAAATTAATGGCCGCAAATTGGCTAAAACCGTGTAAATTAGTGTGCAAATGGAATTCACTATAGCGCTCGGTAAAAAATAGTCACAAAATCAAATTCACTATAGGTCACAGACAACAGAGACAGTCTAAATCAGTAGTCATGATTGAAAAACGGAAATTGCACATGGAAATAATATTTAGAGCATGATAGGTTCGTCTAAATGGTTCTTAAATATGTGGTATATAGTTTAAAGATAAACCTTGATTCTAGATTAAAAATTGATGTATAAACTGAAATATCGTTGAAAGTGTGAGAAGAGATGAATTCCCCCTCTTTCTACAACTATGTACCAGCAGAAGTACGCATGGTCAGATATGCAAAATAGACATGCAAAATAGTCACAATTAAAAGTTAAAGTAACTCCCATTCATTTTTTACAGAGTGCTATAGTAAATTTGCTAATTTGCACATTTGCGAATGAATGATTTGTATAGCGCTGCAAATGCGAACTGAATCGCCTCAAGGTGCTTGGCCATCCTGTGATGTCCTGCTTCTTAGAAGAGGTGGGTCTTGAGTTTTTTTTCTGAAGGTCCGATGGTTTTCTTCCATGCGGATGTTCGTGGGTAGAGCGTTCCATAGCCGTCCTTGGACTGTGGATCTTCACTCTCCCTTTGATTTGTAGCTGGACTTGGGGATGAGGAGGCTGTTTTGGTTAGTTGATCGGAGGCTGCGATTGGGTGTGTAGTGTTTTATTTTCTCACATAGGTATTGAGGAGCATTTCCTTGTGTGCATTTATGGGTGAGGCAGAGGGTCTTGAATGTGATCCTATCCTTTACCGTTAGCCAATGTAGGGTCCTTAGGGATAGGGAGATGGATTCCCAATGTTTTTTTCCCATGTCTAGTCTTGCTGCTGTGTTTTGGACAACTCATAGGCGTGCAATCTGGTATTTAGGTAGTCCCACGTAGAGGGAATTTGCGTAGTCGAGACGCAAATTGATGATTGTTCCAACTACTACTGCTTTCTCCTTTTCTGGAATGAAGGGGATGAGTCTGCGTAGCAGGCGGAGAAGATGGTGGGATCCGCTGACTACTGATCCTATTTGTGCATCCATAGACATCTCTGAGTCGAAGATGACTCTGAGACTTTTGTCTTTGGTGCTTGGGGAGATGGTCTGTCCAAGAATGGTGGGTGGTGTCCATGGGTTCTTAGTTTTTGTATTTCAGTTTGCGTTGAGGAGCAGAAGCTCTGTTTTTGATCCATTGAGTTTGAGGGAGCTTGTGGTCATCCAGTCATCTATCCATGTGAGGCATTTTTCTAGTTTCTGATATTGGTCTTTTTGTCCGGTGATGCGGAAGTATTGTTGAGGGTCGTCAGCGTATGAATGGAAGCATAGATCCGATTTGCTGATGATTTTGAGGAGTGGACGGATGTAGATGTTGAAGAGCACCAGTGACAAGGGTGATCCTTGAGGGACTCCATAATGTGAAAATGTGCGTTATATAGCCAAATGCAAGTTTCAACCATTAATTATAATTGTACAATCGTTACTTCCACAAAAAAATAAATTTTAATTTTGAGATGAACTGTTTATTTCTCTAAAATAAATTGTCCTTGCTGGGTTTTTATGTTGCTTTTTCTTCACATATTTTTTTAAGAATGCTAGTAATGTGTAATGTTTTCATGTTTTGCTAAAATATATTTTTCTCTGTCTCTCTCACTCATTGCTCTCCATCTCACAAAAATCTAAACCGAAACTCCCACAGGTGTCTTCACAAACAACAAACAATACCATTGCTGATGCAAATTTTAAATAAGTCACAATTTTGTGTGTTGTTTAGTATTTCCAAATGATCGTAATTGACCCCAAAAAATTTGATATGTGTACCAACATCAGAAATCAAAATGTCATTCCCAAAATTGAGAGGGTAACATCACTATTCTACACTCACACACTAAGAACCACCAAATATCACAGAACAAATCAAGAGGCATATCTCCTAACTGATGTCATTCCACCACCTATAGGTATATATCCAAAGAATGCAGTATTTGTGTATTTATGTGTAGTAGGGTTCAACCACCATTGCAAATCATGTCATATGTTTTCCATGGGCAAGGACAATAATCAGCCTTAAAAATTCCCCACCAGCACCAATTACAGACTCTTACCAAGCAAAAAGCCCCAAAATTTTAGATGGTTCTATAGCAGCATGCTGACAGTAATCAGTCATACCCAGCCTTCAAAATAGACAGGTTGTTCAATAGTTCTCCAGCCTTCCACAGTACATCTGCATTGATTAACGTTTGCACCCCTGGGACTTAGGACTGTTTGACACCACAGAGATGCAGTCTCCATCCATATGGCAGCACGGTGGCTAGCGGGTTAACACTTCTGCTTAGCAGTGCTGGGGTTGTTGGTTCAAATCCCAAACATGCCATTTTATGTAGAGAATTTGTCTGTTCTCCCTATGTTGTTAAACATAACTTCTGACTCGTGTGTTTGCATAAATGTAGTATTTATGTGGACGACAGTTCCATCACCATCGGATCCATGGGTAAGGACAATAATCAACCTTAAGATTTCCCCATCAGTACTAACTGCAGCCTCTTACAAAGCAAGAAGCAACAAAATTAGGGATGGTTCTATAGCAGAATGCTGACAGTAATCAGCCATATCCAGGCTTTAAAACAGATGGCATGTCACAGAAACAGGTTGTTCAATGGCTCGCCAGCCTTCCACAGGACATCTGAATTGATTAACTTATTGCACCCCTGGGACATAGGACTGTATGACACCACAGAGATGCAGCCTCCATCTATTTGGCAGCACAGTGGCTAACTGGTTAGCACTTTTGCTTAGCAGCTCTAGGGTCAATGGTTTGCATGTTCTTGCTCTGTTGTGGTTTTAAAGTTTTTTTTTCACCAGTAATTACATTTTTAATGGGTTTCACATAATGGAAACCCAAGAAATGACACTAGAAATCAAGCCAGTGTGGGTTTGCACCAAATCTATAAATGTGTGTTTTGGGGCAGATATGGATGTATAAGTTTGGTGTGATCCAGCACACATATTTTAATGTTGCATACTGATGATGAATGACAAATGCGCTTTGTCAACAATTTGTGTGAAGAAGCCCTCACAAATTTTGTAATTTCCTGTTCTGTACCCTCCACATGCCCAACAACGTACAAGTTTAATTTTTAGAGATTTGGTATCCCTAATCATGGCCAAAGCCTTGGACATTTGTTATTTTTAGGTTTACCCTGCACAGATATATATGTTGATGTATTCTTTTATTTGTAAAGAGTGTGTGTTCCTGATGAACAGGTCTGGGCACTTGAGGAATACATGATGAGACACAATCAATTACACTGGTGGGCGTGCCCTTTACTGGATGGTTGTCGGTGTGCTAGCAATCCTAGCTAGGTTATATAAAGGTCTGCAGTTGTGGCAGTTGTTTGTTAGACTTACAACTGCTAATGTTAATCTAGTTTATGTAATGGTTTAGATGAAAAGGAAGCTTCCTGCTAATTCCAAACATAAGTGTGTGTTAAGTTTGTCTGCTTGCTTATGATAATCCTGCAATTTAACTTTTTAGGGGTTTGGAAAAGGAGTTCTGATCATCAAAAAGGTTTTTCATAGTTGTTAATAACTTGATTTGTATCCCTACTTTCCTAATGTGTTTTTAATGTGTCTATTTTTTTGTGTACTACCCTTGTAGATTGTAAGCTCTTTTGAGCAGGGCCCTTCTAACTATATTGTCAAATGCTGGAGCATCATTTCCATGCCTTTGATTTTTTTTTGACCAAGTACATTAATGTACCAAATGTTTATACTAATGTTGAAATAAAAAGTTGATTCTTTTTTGTTTTATGATTGACTTTTGCAGACTATAAATACATATTTTATAAGTGTAAACGATTCATACCCCTTCAAATCTGTATTAAATCTAGTTGCATACAAAAATATTTGGTTGTGCACAAAAATCATTTTATTGTACAAAGGTTAAAATCATCTCAATGACATAGAAAAACATGTACATAACACAATTGTAAGAAAAATTTCCCTGTGATAATGTTGTACATTTATTATCACCCTACTGCAGCTTGGTGGTCATTGGCTCGCGGTAATTTCACTTCAACGTAGGTGCGTTTCACGGGTACAAAAAGCTTGCTTCTTTAGGAAAATAGGGCTACACTGCGAGCTCTAAAATGCAAAATGTATACATATCAGTTATTATGATCATTTTACATAGTATAATACCCTCCAATAGGGAATAAATACATACCTGAAAAATTGTAAATAGAAATAACAATGGTCATTTTATCAATCAGCTGTCACCAACTCCCCCAGTCTATGGAGTAGTCCACATGGGTTTAAACCCATGGACCATACCATATTAGGGGAGGACGGCAGCTGATTGTTTACAGTTATTGATATATATCAAAAATGTTTATCATCATATTCAACCAAAAATTGCAGCACATTAAAAATAGACAAAGAAAAAAGACAAATAATTTATTCCTACACCCCATACATAGATAACAATCATACAAGAAAAAGATAAATAAAGAGAGGACAAGATGAAAAAGTGAAAGGACAAGGCATAATGGTATTGATGCAATCCCAAATATCCTAAATATTTGGAAAAAAGAGGGACAGTAAGCCTGCTATATTGTTAAATAGATAATGTGTTGGTTTTTCCCTCTTCAGTTACTAACACATTATCTCTATCCTACAGAAACCTCCTTTTATAGCAGACACGTGATCATATATCCGTTGCTAAAAATGGCGTTTGGTCTTACCGACATAGTAACTCCCACATACACATGTCATCAGGTAAACAACCCCTCTTGTTTGACAATTTACAAAATGTTTTGCCCAGTGTATATCACCGTTTGGTAAAGTGTGTGTCCGTCCTGTCTTAAGAAACTGGCAGTAAGGGCATCCGCCACACCTATGTGTTACCAGGTATTTGCATTTCAGATGTCTTCCATCTTTGTTAAAATGGCTCTGTACTAGACATGTGCAATTCGTTTAGTTCCGATTTAGTTTTTCGACGAAATTCTACAAATTTGTTAATTCAGAAATATTGTAATTAACGAAAACTTGTTTAACACATTTTTCTGAAAATTCTAAAATCCGAAAATTCGGAAATTCAGAACTATGAAAATCTGAAAATCAAAAATTCGGAAATTTGAAAATCTGAAAATCTAAATTTCAAAAATTCGTAACGTTCAGAAACTCAAAAATTCTAAAATCCGAAAATAAGAACGAAAATCCAAAAATTCAAAAGAACAAAAATTAAAAATTATCCAAAATAACGAATGCTGCATCTAAATTAATGGAACGTAACAAATTAATAATAAATAATAATAAGAAGAAGAAGAACCTTTTACTATTATTATTTATTATTATTAATTCATTACATTACATTTGTTTAAATGCGACATTCGTTATTTCAGATAATTCGTAACTTCGGATAAATTCATATTTGTTACGTTCACTAACAGCCAAATTTGAAAGGAAATTCCAATACCTATAATTTAATAGTTATTATTAGCTAGTTAGTTATTATTTTGTATTTTCCTTCTTATTTTCGGATTTTTATTCTTTTGAGTTTTTGGATTTTCTTTATTTTCAGATTTTCTTATTTTCGGATTTTTTGATTTTCGATTTTTCGAACTTTCACATTTTTGGATTTCTGAATTTCCGAATATTCGGATTTTGAATTTCCGAATTTTTGATTTTCATACTTTCAAATTTCCGAATTGTCAGATTTCGAATTTCCGAATTTCCAGATATTAGAGTTTTCGGATTTCTGAATTTCCGAATTTATTAGAAATAACGAATTTCGATCATAATGAATGACCTGAAAAATGAAAAAAAAAAAACGAATGAAACAAAGACTAAATCGAACACATTTTTTGGAAGTGCACATGTCTACTCTGTACTATGTACTAATTGATCAAATATGGAGTTATTCCTACGATAGACAATTTCCAATTTGTCCTGTAAACAGCCTGCTACAGATACCAATATTTATTTATAATATGCCTAATTTGATTTTGTTGTCTAGAATATTAGTTTAGTCGCATTTTTGGTGTCATCTTTACTACTTTTCGTTTTCTGAAAGATAAGATCCTCCCTACTATTTTTATTAGCTCTTTGATATGCTTTATTTAAGGATTTTTTAGAGTACCCTCAGGCCAATAATTTGTTTTTTAATTTGTTTAATTTCTGAAAATCCTCCCGTGATAAACAATTGCGTTTAATGCACAAATATTGCCCATACAGGTTGGACTTCACCAAGCTTGTGGGATGTCCTCTATTTGCTCTCAAAATAATATTCCCTGCTGTGGGTTTACAGAACAGGGTAGTTCCCAATGTGAAGTCCGCCTTCACAAAAATTTCAATATCCAAAAATGAAATGCTATTTTGATTACATGTCATTGAATGGCAGGTTGAAGTTGTTTGTGTTTAATGTTTGGATAAAGGTATCTAACAGATCCCTTGATCAATCCCAGAGGATAAGGATGTCGTCAATATACCTGTGCCATGATAATATGTGGTACAGGTACATCAAGAGACCCTCACCACTCATGATTTGACGCTCCCACCCCCCCAGGTACATGTTAGCATATGGTGGGTCACAAGATGTCCCCATCACCACTCCCTGCACCTGGATGTAGTGGGAGCCATCAAAGTAAAAAAGGTGGTAGACAAGATGAATTCCAATAGTTATAACACAAAATCACTGTACGATTTCTGATTGGTGCTCCTTTCAGATAGAAAGGTATTAACAAAAGGGATCCCCTTATTGTGTGGTAAACTACTATATAGTTCTTCCACGTCCACAGCTACTAGACATGTGCACAGAAAAATTTGTTTAGTTTCGTTTCGTTTCTGTTTGTTTCCGTTGATTCGTAGCGATTCGTAATTTCGTAAGTCGTTGGTGTTCGTATTCGTAACGATTCGTAAATTCGTAAGTCGTCGGTGTTCGTATTCGTAACAATTCGTATTTTCGTTGATTCGTTTTTCCGTTAGTTTAATTTTCGTTTATTCGAAATTCGGACGCATTCGTACTTTCATAGATTTAGTTACATTCCTACTTTCGTAAGATTGATTTATTCGTACTTTCGTGACATTGTTTTCGTAGATTCGTAATCGGAGCATAATTCATAATTTTATGTACTGTGTATGCTATTATTACATTGTAAGAGACACGGAAAATGACGAATCAAAAAAAAAGTTACGAATGTACGAATTTTTTCGTTCAATCCATTCGAAGCACGTTAAGCAGCGCCATTGTAAGAGACACGGAAAATTACGAATCGCAAAAAAAAAAAGTTACGAATGTACGAATTTTTTCGTTCAATCCATTCGAAGCACGTTAAGCAGCGCCATTGTAAGAGACACGGAAAATTATGAAACGCAAAAAGAAAAAAAAAGTTACGAATGTACGAATTTTTTCGTTCAATCCATTCGAAGCACGTTAAGCAGCGCCATTGTAAGAGATGCGGAAAATTACGAATCGCAAAAAAAAAAAAATGTTACGAATGTACGAATTTTTTCGTTCAATCCATTCGAAGCATGTTAAGGGACACGGAAGGCGCCATTGTAAGGGACACGGAAAATTACCAATTCAACAAAAAAAAAAGTTATGAATGTACGAATTTTTTTCGTTCATTTTGATTTTCGTTGTTCTTGTTTTCGTTTTTCGGATTTTCTTCTTTCGTAATTTCGTTGTTTCTGATTTGGTTATTTCGGATTTTCATTGTTTTTCGTATTCGTTCGATTCGATAATTTGTTATTCGTTAAAATTTTTAGCGAATCATTCGTTCATTCGTACGATAACGAATGAACAAATATAACGAATTTTAACGGAAAACGAATAAAAACGAAACAAATTGCACATGTCTAACAGCTACTAGCCAGCCCCCTGGGGGAATATGTATATTCTGAATCATCTGGAGGAGGTGAATAGTGTCCTTAGTGTAATAAGGTAAAAATAATACATGTGGTCGTAAATGAGTATCAACCAGGATACTAGCATTTTCAGTTAGACTAACTTTTCCAGAGATAATAGGTCTACCCGGGGGCTTGGCCAGGTTTTTGTGGACCTTTGGACCATCGTAATCTTGTGCACTGGAAAAATCAACACAGCTACCTTAGGTGGGTGGTAGGTTGGCTGGGATTTGAACTCATAACCTGAGTGCTTTGTGCTAAGCCATTGTGCTAAGTATGCTAAGACCTGTATAATAGTATAGTATGATTAACGAATGAACATAAATAATTACTATTAATAATTAAGAAGAACACCTATATTTTACCAGATGGGCAAAAAAGGAGGAAATATTATTGCAGGATGTGCTGAAAGGAAATAGATTATACACCTATGCAGAAATTACGCACGAATGGGGAAATAAACCACTAGATAAATGGAGGTATACACGACTACAGCATTTTACACAATCATTATCACAACCACTATGGCGAAAGGGACACATGATGTTAATTGAGAAATTGCTTGGTTCCCCGTCAAGTCTAAACCGAAGCATATCTAAAATATATAAAATTCTGATTAAGGAAGTAGAACATGAATACCCATCTTATCTGGGGAAATGGGAAGAGGAAATAGGACTCCTTAGAGATGAGGAACACAGGAAAAATATTTTAAGAATAGCCTGCTTCTCTGCAAGGGATGTCAGGACAATGGATGGAAATGTGTTATAAACTACTAAGGTGGTATGTGACCCCCCAAAGGGCACATAGGTATGGGGCAGAGAGCCCTCTAACTTGTTGGAGGGGCTGTGACACCCCGGGGGCCTTTGCGCATCTTTGGTGGGAATGCATAAAAATACAACCCTACTGGGAGGGAATTATAGAAGCAATTTATCAAATAACGGGAGAACGAATTCAGAAAGACCTTTGAGTATGTTTATTCCACGAAAAGCGGTTTCCCATTATAAAATACCCTAGCCGCATATCTCCTAAACGCAGCTAAAAGTTTGATCCAGAGTCTATGGAGAACCCAAGAAGCCCCGAAGATGAAGGAGTATGTAGCAAGAGTTGATTGGGTGATATCCACGGAGGAAACAATACATACAGTAGAGGACTCACTGGGGATATATCATAAGGTATAGAGAAATTGGATGGAATTTAAGAAATTGGATGGATATATGTCAATGATAGAGGTATTGAGAGAGGGGGGGAGAGGGGTAGAGGAGAGGGGGGAAGGGATGTTTTTTTGGGGGGGATGTTTTGGGTGTTTTTTTATGGGGGGTTGGAAAGAATAAAAGAAGTGGTGTAGCAAGTGATTTAAATGAGGAATGTGATACAGAATGTTGATTGTTATTCTTGTTAACATCTTTTCTTTTTGATACATCTATAATAAAATAAAGAATATTAAAAAAATAAAAATAATTACTGCTTTATCGTCTCATAAAAAGCAAAATTAACATAAAAAAAAAATATATAACAGATATGTAACTTAAATGTTCAATACACGTAACTTTACAGAATAGCAGACATTACTCCATAATACTCATTCATAACTGCATTTGTTAGCAAAGAAAGAAAACAAATTAGGAATACTAATTGGAATATACATAAATAAGATGCACACGAGGTAGAGCACATCTTGCATAAAAAAGTTTTATTCAGATTCATGTGATCATGGCTGCAGTGAAGTTCCAAACTCGGTTGCAATTGGCACTTTCAAATTTGCGGATATGCCGATTTGATATTTAAAAAGGCATGTTCGCCAGTATTAGCACGCTTTTTCATTCGCATGTTCGCCTAGTTGAAGTCTTAATTGGCTTAATTGGGCGTAACTAAATGTAGGGCAACCATTGCTTCCCATTTTTCCTACTAAATGAACCCCACAGCCTTTTCTTCAAAACAGGTAGGAATCTGCAACAAAGTTTGTTAAAATTTTTGCAATGTACATCGATCAAGGAATTGTTTTTTTCTTTACAAAAAGTTACTCTTTAAGACATCACCCAAACCTCAAATTAGAAGGCCTCCCCTGTACTTTTTTTTTATTTTATTTTTTATTTGGTCCTCCACTACACAGGTTCCTATGCCATTTGGGTGAAAACAAATTGCCTAGCAGACTTACAAAGGGCCTCAACTGACCATGAAAATTCCCCTCTATGGCCTATTCATGTTTGGTAATTTTTTGACGAATTCTCCAAATTCAGAGTGATTCCAATTTTGACCAATTTGACCGTAAGCATACCTTCTTCTACAAGCTGGGTTACACCCCATACTTTGTTGGGTAATCGAAGATAAAGCCAATAGGGTGTCACAAATTAAATTAGCAATAGGTATCCCATTGGCTTTGTGGTCACGTCTGCCTTGAGGTGCTAGAGTCCCCAGTTTCAATCCCAATGAGGACTCTATCTGCATGGAGTTTGGATGTTCTCCCTGTGCTTGCCTGGGGTTCCTCCAGCTACTATGGTTTCCTCTCACACTCCAGAGACATGCTGGTAGGTTAATTGTCTCCTATCTAATTTGGCCCTAATATGTGTATGTATGCATTTGAGACAGGGACCTCAGATTGTAAGCTACTTACGGGCAGGGACTGGTGTGAATGTATAGCACTGAATAAATTGTCAGTACTATATAAATACCTGTAATAAAATACATATCCAACACTGAAGTACAGCATTTAAGATTTTCCAACCCTGTCTTTTCAGAACTTTTTTTGCTTTGCACAATTATACTACGCCGTATAAAAAAGTAAATAAAAGTAAAAATATAACTTTATGTTTTTGTTTTTATTAACTACTCAATGTAAATTCCAGAATGAGTGTCCTTCCTGACCATAAACGCTTGTATTACATTCACGATTTTTGTGCCTGTATAAATATTTGTAGGTAAGCAGGCACATGCAGAAAATTAGGGTCTGCATTTGTAAACCTAGTTTAAGATATAATGGCACACAACTGTTCCTACATAAAACCGCTAACTGGCTACCACTACTCCCACAGGATCTCCATTTACAGTGGCAAAATAACACTATGCTAAAACTCTAGGATATGATTCCATACAAAAACACAGCAAAGACAAATAAAACCCAGTGGAGCTGGGCTTCCTGAAAGGTTCACAAAGTGCAAATAATTTCATAACCACAGAGAGACACCTTGGTGCATTTGGGGATTTTCAGGTACTAGGTTAGTTATCAAAGCACATCAACCTCTTGGATGTGGAATAGAAATTAGGGAAAAAAATAATATTTGATTCCAGATAAGTTGGATTTCTCTTTTCAGACCATAGTGTTAGCTCATTCATTATATATCCTTGTTCTGTGGCGCTTCATATTGGGAGATGCTGATTAATATGGTCAGAGTCACAAGTCAGATATTTACTGTACACACACAATAACAATTCTCGGCGTATGAAACAAAATCCACTAAATCTGTAAGTAATTTAGCAGAATGGGATTTTCCTTTCTGCTGCCTGCCAGTTGCTCTTCTCTTCCAAATTTCCACAGCAGGGGAAGCCTATGACTTACATAATGACTTTAGCATGCAGGCTTTATTTATATATATCTACAATATATATTTTCCATTAAGTGTTCCTAACTTCTTACTGTTCTTACTGAATAATAGGTAATAGTGTTAATTGCGGGAGGACAGACATATGACGCATGGGTTAGGGGAATTTTGGCACTGCAGTCCACATACAAGAAGTCTAAAGCCATCAGTGGAGCTAGAATAAAGGACTGATATACCGAAAGACTAGGGTTATTGCCCATAGCAACCAATCAACTGCTATTCTCTACCTTATACTTGGTAGAGGGGGGAGCTGTGATTGCAAGGGGGGCTGTGATGTAAGGAGGGGAAGTTGTGATTGCAAGGGGACTGTGATGTGAGGCAGGCGGGTGTTGTGATGTGAAGGAGGGGTCTGCGATTGCAAGGGGGGCTGTGATGTAAGGGGGAGACAGTGATGTGAGGGGGGAGGAGCTGTGATGTTGGGGGGACTGTGGCGTAAGCGGGAAGCGGCTAGCGGCGAAAGCTCTGCAGAGGACACAGCCAACAACGGCTATGAAATTAATGGGGAGTGATGTCACCCATAGAGTTACTATAGGGCTTCGGTTGTCGGATGTGTCCTCTGCACCCGCCTCCACAGCAAAGCCGCGGCTGACATCTCAGCTTGGGATCGGGTCAGATCGCCTGCAGAAAAGGTATGTATACTGATTTCTTCTTCACAGGGTTAGATAAGTTAGTGTTAGATCTTCGATGTCTGTAGATGCAGGGATTTTAGTTTTAGGGTGGACTTCTACTATAATTCAATATACCTGCATTAGACTGTCCAACACAAATAAATACTTAAGGAGAAGATTGTCCTCTAAATGCTAAATACTAATTGTTTTGGAGTATCCCATGCCCTAACACCTCTCCTGTTAAAGTTCCCTCAAGCAATAAATCTTAAAAAGACATCCCTTAGACTGTGTTATCGGAGCTGGTGTGAATGGACTGGTGCTTGCGGGGACAGGGAGCCTCTGGACTTTTAGGGCAGAACCAGTAAATACCATCGACCCCTAGAGGGGTAGCGCTACATGAGTGTTATTTTCTACCCTATACTAGGAGATTGATAGCTGGAGTGACCTAGGGTTTCTATGGGTAATGACCCCACTTTCTCAGGATATAGTAAATCACTGTTCACTACAGCCAATTAAAATCATCTAAAGGAGAATTCCACTCCAGAAAAAAAAATAGCCCCATTCACTAGAAATAAAAAAAGCATGTAAGCAGGTTGCCTGTACGGGGAAGGTTTTTTGTTAGCAGTTGAGACAGGGTGTCCAGGCTGGGAAGGGGTTAAACCTGTTTTTGCCGTTTCCCCGATCTTTTTTGGGCTCTGCCCCTCCTCTGTGCTATAAATAAAAGGGGGAAGGGCACTGCACACAGAGAGCTGAGGCATGGGAAGAAGACAGTGAACAGATATGCTGTAGGACTGCTGTGGCTTGCAGTCTGTCAGAAGCACCGGGATTCCAGAGGACATCCAAGCATGGCGAGTGCCACAATGGACTACTGCCTTGCAGAGGTACTACAGTATATGCCTGGGCAGCCATTCTGTTATAGTTAGGGTTAGGAAATACTACTAAGTATAGCTGCATTAAATGTTCTGAGCCTGGTCCGAAGTTCTTCAAGGGGTGCATGAAGTTTAATGGCAATTAAAAGAACTTGGGTCTGTAAAGCACATGTGGGGTATGAAGCTCAGTTGCTATAGAAGACTTACTCAGCAAGTTACAGTAAGCAGAGAAACAGTGTAGTTCCTAAGAGTAGCCAAGCAGTAGCTCAAGACACAAGCAACCAGTTGTTAAGTGTGGTATCTGGTAAAGGTGATAGGTCCTCTGGTAGCGAGGAGGGTCGATGCATGGCTCCTTCCCTAGCATCAGTTTCCAATAGCAACTGTAACTGAACCCTCATTACAGAGATCCATGGCCTGGTTACAAGGTACGGGAAAAGAAGCAGTTAACAAGTGCATGCATGAGGTTTGTGCTATGTGTATAGTAGGACCCCATTTTTTTTTTTTAATCTGTGGTGGTGCAAAACCTAGAATGCAAAAACCCGTAAGTTAACAAAAAACATGCATGTGAAACACACACATAAGAAGAGATACTACACTTGATCTTAGCCAAAAGGCAGAGAAGCGAGGACCCCATTACTGTTACTAGAAGTGAGGTAACAGATATATGCTGGACTGCTGGAGTGGGCACGGGCTCACCATGTCACTCCTATTGGAACATATACCAAGTTACAGTGTGCAGTGACATGAGGCAGCACTTTTTATTTTACTACTGCATACAGTGATATTATAGCTCATCTCTAAGCTGGGGATCTTTTTTCACATGACCGCAGTCTCCACCTGGTTCCAGGCATTGATGAGCACGCTCCATGCAAAAGGCTCCCCCTCATGCAGAGTGAGTAGACCCCACCCACTGCCTAGCATAGCCCAAGAACCCCTTGCAACTTGGCGTAGTCAGCAAGGATATGCCACCGCTGATACCGTCCACCCCACAAACAGCTTTTACTGTAATGCTCTCCTTCAGTCTGGAGATGTATTGACTTACAGAAAGTCTACTAGATGTTGCTTCTATTACTGGCTGAATTATGCTCAGTATTATTTGACCTACTTCCTGTGAGCCCAGGCTGTCAGGAACACATCCCTTGGGGACGTGTCATCCAGACTGCCTGGGTTCATCATGCTGCTGCACAGAACAGGGCTCACACATCATTCTGGGGAACTTTTTAAAACTGAAGCAGCCATAATCTGGAACAGCTGTGCATGGCAACCAAGCAGCCTCTATCCTTAATTTTTTAAGCGTAACTGAACAAAGTGAAGATAGAAGCTGATTGGTTGCCATGCAAAGTTTCTCCAGATTCTGTCTGCTCCATTTTTTATAAATTGCCTAATTATGATAGCACCATTTTGTATTTCACTAGGAAATGCCCGCTGCTGGAGCAGGGCAAGACTTTGTGATGTCCCATGGCCAAGTAGAAAACAGACGTGGTGAGGGAGGGGAAAGCAATGGAACCAGGTTACGGGAGAAAATCCTGGAGGTAAATTTTGATTAAAGAGAACCTGTGCTGAGAGAGACATTGAGGGCCTGTTTACGCTAAAGCCTTCCTTTGTGGTGTGTTCCTGCAGACAAATTAACGTGCCTTATGACATGTGGTAATGTGTGTTACATTAGGGCAGCCAATTCATTTTGAATTTACTGCCAACACACATTGGATGAGGAAATGTGCATGGACCTTTTTCGAAAATGCAGCACACCACAATGCACGTTATATACGTGTGCTGCGTTATGCATTGCTGTACAATATGTTAGGGTGGCATTCACAATGAATGGCACTGCAGTGCACCTTACATAAAGCAAATGCGTTTCCATGCACTGTTGCGATGCATATTCATGGGTGAGTTTTATTTAGAGTTGCCACAACATATAAGTGTCAATGGGTCCTACAGGTGAAATGCAGGTATAATGCAGTGGTGCCCCCCTCACTGCATGGGTTTATTTATCGTTTTGTCAAGGGGTGTAGGAACAAGGTGAAATACCTACCTTGCACCTCACTCTCACAGTCTTCTTCCACATTGTAAGATCTGTCCCCCAAAGATGCTCCCCTTTGCTACTTGACCAGTCACAGCTCTCTGACATCATCACGATCAAGGCAGGACCAGCCGTCTTGCAATCTATGTGAGGACACCAGGGGTGAGACCATATCCTGGATGCATTTGAGAGCCTTGTCTGCCAGAGGAAAGAATGATGTAATTCACCTTATTCATCACTCCCTAGTCAAAACTGTAATGTAAAGGGGGATATGATGTAAAGGGGGATGTGAAGGGGGGCTGTTATGTAAATGGGGGCAATGATGTAGAGGGGGACTATGATGTAAAGGGGGGAACTGTGATGTGAAGGGGGCTGTAATGCAAAATGAGGGCTATGATGTAAAGGAGGGATGTGATGTAAAAGGGGGGGCTATGATCTAAAGGGGGACTGTGATGTAAAGGGATACTGTAATGTAAAAGAGGGGCTGTGATGTAAGGGGGGGACTGTGATTTTAAGGGAGCTGTAATGTAAAAGGGGGGCTATGATGTGAAGGGAGCTGTAATGTAAAAGGGGGGCTATGATGTGAAGAGGGGCTGTAATGTAAAAGGGGGGCTATGATGTGAAGAGGGGCTGTAATGTAAAGGGGGGGCTATGATGTGAAGAGGGGCTGTAATGTAAAAGGGGGGCTATGATGTGAAGAGGGGCTGTAATGTAAAAGGGGGGCTATGATGTGAAGAGGGGCTGTAATGTAAAAGGGGGGCTATGATGTGAAGAGGGGCTGTAATGTAAAAGGGGGCTATGATGTAAAGGAAGGGGGAGGGAGACGCTGTGATGTGAAGGATCTGAGCCATGGCTGATATCTGAGCCATAAAGTGATATTAAAGCCAATTTTTGTAAAATTAGCTGTTGATAGCAAGACGAACATGGTTCTGCTGCTCTGCCCTGTGCTTATTCCTAATTCTGGGGTTGATTTACTAAAACTGGAAAGTGCAAAATCTGGTGCATCTCTGCATGGTAGCCATCAGCTTCTACCTTCAGCTTGTTCAATTAAGCCTTGACAATAAAATTTGGAAGCTGATTGGTTTCTATGCAGAGCTGCACCAGATTTTGCCCTCTCCGGTTTTAGTAAATCAACCCCACTGTCTCCCAGCCAGTAGCTCGACTTCAGGTAGGTGGGTGCCCCCTGTGCTCTTGTGCTGCCCACGTGTGTGCTGAGAGTGGCAGCATGTGTGCTTATAGTTCAAAAATGGGAGCACTTCGGAAGTGGAGACTCCATAGGTCCCACCAGGCCGAGGGGACAACCACCTATCGGAAGTCGGGCAGTGCGGCTGGAGGGCAGTATTTGGAGCCAGCACAAAGTTGAAGAATTTAAAAGAGGGCAAGCAAGTCCTGCTATAAGCATTTCATTTTATTTTTTTAAAAAAAAGGTTTAATATCACTTGAAGGGTATGTGCACACAGGCAGAAAAAAGCTGCGTTTATATGCGGTGCAGATAGTTTTGTATGCATCTAAACGCAGCTCTATAGTAATCAGTGAGCCCATACACACAGCTGTGTCTATATATTTATTGTTACAGGTAGATATAGCACCCTCAATCAACACAGCGCTTTACATATAGACACATCCGCCACTATATTAGGTACTGTTCAATTGCTTGGTGACGCAAATTGCTAATCAGCCAATCACATGGAAGCAACTTAATGCATTTAGGCATCTAGACGTGGTAAAGACAACTTGCTGAAGTTCAAACCAAGCATCAGAATGGGGAAGAAAGGGAGTATTTCTACTGGGATTTTCACGCACAACCATCTCTAGGGTTTACAGAGAATGGTCCGAAAAGAGAGAAAATATCCAATGAGCGGCAGTTGTGTGGAAGAAAATGCCTCGTTGATGCCAGAGGTCAGAGGAGAATGGGAAGACTGGTTTGAGATGATAGAAAGGCAACAATAACACAAACAACCCCTTGTTACAACCAAGGTATGCAGAATACCATTTCTGAATGCACCAGACATCGAACCTTGAAGCAGATTGGTTACAGCAGCAAAAGATCACACCAGGTGGCACTCCTGTCAGCTAAATACAGGAAACTGAGGCTACAATTTGCACAGGCTCACCAAAATTGGACAATAGAAGATTGGAAAGACGTTGTTTGGTCTGGAGTCTCGATTTCAGCTGTGACATCCAGATGGTAGGATCAGAATTTGGTGTAAATAACATGAAAGTACAGATCCATCCAGCATTGTGTCAACAGTTCAGGCTGGTGGTGGTGTAATGGTGTGGGGGATATTTTCTTGGCGCACGTTGGACCCCTTAGTACCAATTGAGCATTGTTTAAATGCCACACCTACCTGAGTATTGTTACTGACCATGTCCATCCCTTTATGACTACAGTGTACCCATCTTCTGATGGCTCCTTCCAGCAGGATAATGCACCATGTCACAAAGCTCAAATCATCTCACCACTGGTTTCTTGAATATGACAATGAGATCTCTGTACTCCTATGGCCTCCACACTCACCAGATCGCAATCCAATAGAGCTGTGATGTGGTGGAATGGGAGATTCCCATCATAGATGTGCAGCCGACAAATCTGCAGCAAAGGCGTAATGCTATCATGTCAATGTGGACCAAATCTCTGAGGAATGTTTCCAACACCTTGTAGAATGAATCTATGCCATGGAGAATGAAGGCAAAAGGGGGTCCAACCCGGTACTAGCGAGGTGTACCTAATAGAGTCTGGTGAGTGTATATTTTACATACATGTCATGTAAAAGTGCGCTGTGTTTAGTCATGCCCAAAGAAAACTGAGTACTGTCCGTGATACTTTTTTTTATTTGCACTAACATTATGTTAGTGCAAATAAAAAAAATATCACGGATATGTTAGTGCAAATATAAAAAAAAGTATCACGGACAGTACTCAATTTTCTCTGTCACAATTGCACTAATATGGCTACAATCACTTCAAGTTGTCATGCACAAAAAAACTAGGACTGGGCTGCAGATTATATGAGGATTGATCTGCAGATTATATGAGGGTTGATCTGCAGATTATATGAGGGTTGATCTGCAGATTATATGAGGGTTGATGTGCAGATTATACGAGGGTTGATCTGCAGATTATATGAGGGTTGATCTGCAGATTATATGAGGGTTGATCTGCAGATTATATGAGGGTTGATGTGCAGATTATACGAGGGTTGATCTGCAGATTATATGAGCGTTGATCTGCAGATTATATGAGGGTTGATCTGCAGATTATATGAGGGTTGATCTGCAGATTATATGAGGGTTGATGTGCAGATTATACGAGGGTTGATCTGCAGATTATATGAGGGTTGATCTGCAGATTATATGAGGGTTGATCTGCAGATTATACGAGGGTTGATCTGCAGATTATATGAGCGTTGAAGTGCAGATTATATGAGCGTTGATGTGCAGATTATATGAGGGTTGATGTGCAGATTATATGAGGGTTGATGTGCAGATTATATGAGGGTTGATCTGCAGATTATATGAGCGTTGATCAGCAGATTATATGAGGGTTGATCTCCAGATTATATGAGGGTTGATGTGCAGATTATATGAGCGTTGATCTGCAGATTGATGTGCAGATTATATGAGGGTTGATGTGCAGATTATATGAGCGTTGATGTGCAGATTATATCAGGGTTGATGTGCAGATTATATGAGGGTTGATGTGCAGATTATATGAGCGTTGATCTGCAGATTATATGAGGGTTGATCTCCAGATTATATGAGGGTTGATGTGCAGATTATATGAGCGTTGATCTGCAGATTATATGAGGGTTGATCTCCAGATTATATGAGGGTTGATGTGCAGATTATATGAGCGTTGATGTGCAGATTATATGAGCGTTGATCTGCAGATTATATGAGGGTTGATCTCCAGATTATATGAGGGTCGATGTGCAGATTATATGAGCGTTGATCTGCAGATTATATGAGGGTTGATGTGCAGATTATATGAGCGTTGATGTGCAGATTATATGAGGGTTGATGTGCATATTATATGAGGGTTGATGTGCAGATTATATGAGGGTTGATGTGCAGATTATATGAGGGTTGATCTGCAGATTATATGAGGGTTGATGTGCAGATTATATGAGGGTTGACGTGCAGATTATATGAGGGTTGATCTGCAGATTATACTAGGGTTGATGTGCAGATTATATGAGGGTTGATCTGCAGATTATATGAGGGTTGATCTGCAGATTATACGAGGGTTGATGTGCAGATTATATGAGGGTTGATGTGCAGATTATATGAGCGTTGATCTGCAGATTATATGAGCGTTGATCTGCAGATTATATGAGGGTTGATGTGCAGATTATACGAGGGTTGATCTGCAGATTATATGAGGGTTGATCTGCAGATTATATGAGAGTTGATGTGCAGATTATATGAGGGTTGATGTGCAGATTATATGAGGGTTGATGTGCAGATTATATGAGGGTTGATCTGCAGATTATATGAGGGTTGATGTGCAGATTATATGAGGGTTGATGTGCAGATTATATGAGGGTTAATCTGCAGATTATATCAGGGTTGATGTGCAGATTATATCAGGGTTGATGTGCAGATTATATCAGGGTTGATCTGCAGATTATATGAGGGTTGACGTGCAGATTATATGAGGGTTGATCTGCAGATTATATGAGGGTTGATGTGCAGATTATATGAGGGTTGATGTGCAGATTATATGAGGGTTGATCTGCAGATTATATGAGGGTTGATGTGCAGATTATATGAGGGTTGATGTGCAGATTATATCAGGGTTGATCTGCAGATTATATGAGGGTTGACGTGCAGATTATATGAGGGTTGATGTGCAGATTATATGAGGGTTGATCTGCAGATTATATGAGGGTTGGTGTGCAGATTATATGAGCGTTGATCTGCAGATTATATGAGCGTTGATCTGCAGATTATATGAGGGTTGATGTGCAGATTATACGAGGGTTGATCTGCAGATTATATGAGGGTTGATCTGCAGATTATATGAGAGTTGATGTGCAGATTATATGAGGGTTGATGTGCAGATTATATGAGGGTTGATGTGCAGATTATATGAGGGTTGATGTGCAGATTATATGAGGGTTGATCTGCAGATTATATGAGGGTTGATGTGCAGATTATATGAGGGTTGTTGTGCAGATTATATGAGGGTTAATCTGCAGATTATATGAGGGTTGATGTGCAGATTATATCAGGGTTGATGTGCAGATTATATCAGGGTTGATCTGCAGATTATATGAGGGTTGACGTGCAGATTATATGAGGGTTGATCTGCAGATTATATGAGGGTTGATGTGCAGATTATATGAGGGTTGATGTGCAGATTATATGAGGGTTGATCTGCAGATTATATGAGGGTTGATGTGCAGATTATATGAGGGTTGATGTGCAGATTATATCAGGGTTGATCTGCAGATTATATGAGGGTTGACGTGCAGATTATATGAGGGTTGATCTGCAGATTATATGAGCGTTGATCTGCAGATTATATGAGGGTTGATCTGCAGATTATATGAGGGTTGATGTGCAGATTATATGAGGGTTGATGTGCAGATTATATGAGGGTTGATGTGCAGATTATATGAGGGTTGATGTGCAGATTATATGAGGGTTGATGTGCAGATCATATGAGGGTTGATCTGCAGATTATATGAGGGTGGATCTGCAGATTATATGAGGGTTGATGTGCAGATTATATGAGGGTTGATGTGCAGATTATATGAGGATTGATCTGCAGATTATATGAGGGTTGATCTGCAGATTATATGAGGGTTGATCTGCAGATTATATGAGGGTTGATCTGCAGATTATATGAGCGTTGATGTGCAGATTATATGAGCGTTGATGTGCAGATTATATGAGGGTTGATGTGCAGATTATATGAGCGTTGATCTGCAGATTATATGAGCGTTGATGTGCAGATTATATGAGCGTTGATCTGCAGATTATATGAGCGTTGATGTGCAGATTATATGAGGGTTGATGTGCAGATTATATGAGGGTTGATGTGCAGATTATATGAGGGTTGATCTGCAGATTATATGAGGGTTGATGTGCAGATTATATGAGGGTTGATGTGCAGATTATATGAGGGTTGATCTGCAGATTATATGAGGGTCGATCTGCAGATTATATTAAGGTCGATGTGCAGATTATATGAGGGTTGATGTGCAGATTATATGAGGGTTGATCTGCAGATTATATTAGCGTTGATCTGCAGATTATATGAGGGTTGATGTGCAGATTATATGAGGGTTGATCTGCAGATTATATGAGCGTTGATCTGTAGATTATATTAGCGTTGATCTGCAGATTATATGAGGGTTGATGTGCAGATTATATGAGGGTTGATGTGCAGATTATATGAGGGTTGATGTGCAGATTATATGAGGGTTGATGTGCAGATTATATGAGGGTTGATGTGCAGATTATATGAGGGTTGATCTCCAGATTATATGAGGGCTGATGTACAGATTATATGAGGGTTGATGTGCAGATTATATGAGGGTTGATGTGCAGATTATATGAGGGTTGATGTGCATATTATATGAGGGTTGATCTCCAGATTATATGAGGGTTGATGTGCAGATTATATGAGGGTTGATGTGCAGATTATATGAGCGTTGATGTGCAGATTATATGAGGGTTGATCTGCAGATTATATGAGGGTTGATGTGCAGATTATATGAGGGTTGATCTGCAGATTATATGAGCGTTGATGTGCAGATTATATGAGGGTTGATCTGCAGATTATATGAGGGTTGATGTGCAGATTATATGAGGGTTGATCTGCAGATTATATGAGGGTTGATGTGCAGATTATATGAGGGTTGATGTGCAGATTATATGAGGGTTGATGTGCAGATTATATGAGGGTTGATGTGCAGATTATATGAGGGTTGATCTGCAGATTATATGAGGGTTGATGTGCAGATTATATGAGGGTTGATGTGCAGATTATATGAGGGTTGATGTGCAGATTATATGAGGGTTGATGTGCAGATTATATGAGTTTTGATCTGCAGATTATATGAGGGTTGATCTGCAGATTATATGAGCGTTGATGTGCAGATTTGACTCATTTACACGTATAAAGGTGAGTACTTTAGATGCGTATTTTACGCAGGATCTTTTATGCAGAAAATACTTTTTTTTACAGTTTTTTTTTTTTTTTTTTACTTTTACCAAAAAATAAAAGTGTATAAAATGAATGCAGCCTCCACATGTAAACTAAAATCAGATTTGGCTGTTGGATTTAGAAGTGGTAAGATATGTAACCCCCTACAAGCCAGGTCACCCAGCCCTGTTCCTAGCATGTGAGGTCAGCCCCTATGTCTGGGTGAGGGGGGGGGGGGGGTGAGATCCTTGAAGGCTCCCAATCAATCAGCGGCAGAGAAGGGGAACCACAACCTGAGCAGTGACACCAGGACACACCCCCCGGCACTCTCCGTCATGATCCTTGGGGGGAGGGGAGGGGCGGCAGAGGGGGGAGGAAGGAGGGACAGGGGAAGGTGCTGGGTGTCTGGGGGGTGTTTTCCAGCTTTAAAAAGGCAGCAGGCACATAGCAGGTCTGCGTCAGAGAGAGACTTGGAGACTTTGCTGAACTCCCAGCCAGAGAAGAGAAGAGATCAGCAAGTTCCTGAACTCCCTGTAATAAGTGCATGCTTCCCCTGTCCTCAATGCACACACTGTCACCTGTCTGCACCAGCCTGCCCACTCACACTTCATCATCGGACACCATCACATCGCACGTGTGCACACTCCCTGCGATCACACAGTGACAGATCGCACAGTCCGATCATCAGGTGGGATCAAACATTGATCGGATCGCCGAGTGGATGCCACGCACTAGTGTAGCAGCTGCCGCTCCTTCCAGTTTTCCTCTCGGTCCGTTCCTGCAAGCCTGCTCCAGAGACACTGTGGAGTTCCAGCCCTTCTTCCCATTCATCATGAAGTCTGCGGAGGAAGGTACTGTCAGTGTGTGTGTGACATGTGTGTATGTGTGTGTGTGTGACATGGCATGTGCCATCACAGTGACAGTTAGGGTGCCATCCTCCGATCCCAGAGCCTGCTCTTCTAGGATCGGGCTCTCACTGTCACTATTGGTGGTAGAGACGCTCAGTGACAGTTAGGAACTGATGACATCCTCTGAGCAGTGGATCTGTCACTGGGATCGCTCAGTTCGGATGTCCTCTGTGTGTGTGTGTGTGTCTGATCTGCTGTCACAGCCTTATATCCCCCCCCCCCCCCCCCATTGCCTGAGGAATTCCAGCCTGGGATCTGTCACAGTGTGGATCTTCCACTCACTACAACTGTCACTCTGCCAGCCATAGATAGAGTCCATGGGTGACACTGATTAGCAGTGCCTGGGCTGGGAGGGAGGGAGACTTTACCAGAGGGCATGCCTCAGTCCCACACTGACAGCTGAATTAAAGTGCCAGCCTGCCAGGGTATGGGCTGACAGTGTGATCACAGGGTTTGATTACTGGAGACTGACCCCTGACACCATTACTGTCATTTGTAAATGGATTCAACTATGTGCTGGAGTATGTTGGTAACCTTTGACCTAAATCAGGGGTTTTGGGGGTGAATTATGTACATGTGTGTTTCAGATAGTACATTGTAAAAGCTGAGCCAGCCCTGGGACTTATAGTACATTGTAAAAGCTGGAGCAGTACTGGGACTTATAGTGCATTGTAAAAGCTAGAGCAGTACTGGGACTTATAGTGCTTTGAAAAAGATGGGTTAGTCTTGGGACTTATAGTTGCATTGGAAATGCTGGGTTAGTACTGGTACTTATAGTGCATTGGAAAAGCTGAGTCAATACTGGGACTTATAGTGCATTGGAAAAGCTGAGTCAATACTGGGACGTATAGTGCATTGGAAAAGCTGAGTCAATACTGGAACTTATAGTGCATTGGAAAAGCTGGGTTAGTTTAGGGACATATAGTGCATTGTAAAAGCTGGGTTAGTTTAGGGACATATAGTGCATTGTAAAAGCTGGGTTAGTTTAGGGACATATAGTGCATTGTAAAAGCTGGAGCAGTACTGGGACTTATAGTACATTTTAAAAGCTGGGTCAGTACTGGGACATACAGTGCATTGTAAAAGCTGGAGCAGTACTGGGACTTATAGTACATTGGAAAAGCTAGATCAGTACCGGACGTATAGTACATTGGAAAAGCTGGGTCAGTACCGGACTTATAGTACATTGGAAAAACTGGGTCAGTACCGGACTTATAGTACATTGGAAAAACTGGGTCAGTACTGGGACATACAGTGCATTGTAAAAGCTGGAGCAGTACTGGGACTTATAGTACATTGGAAAAGCTAGATCAGTACCGGACGTATAGTACATTGGAAAAGCTGGGTCAGTACCGGACTTATAGTACATTGGAAAAACTGGGTCAGTACTGGGACATACAGTGCATTGTAAAAGCTGGAGCAGTACTGGGACTTATAGTACATTGGAAAAGCTAGATCAGTACCGGACTTATAGTACATTGGAAAAGCTGGGTCAGTACAGGGACTTATAGTACATAGGAAAAGCTGGGTCAGTACCGGACTTATAGTACATTGGAAAAACTGGGTCAGTACTGGGACATACAGTGCATTGTAAAAGCTGGAGCAGTACTGGGACTTATAGTACATTGGAAAAGCTGGGTCAGTACTGGGACATACAGTGCATTGTAAAAGCTGGAGCAGTACTGGGACTTATAGTACATTGGAAAAGCTAGGTCAGTACCGGTACTTATAGTACATTGGAAAAGCTGGGTCAGTACCGGGACTTATAGTACATTGGAAAAGCTGGGTCAGTACCGGGACTTATAGTACATTGGAAAAGCTAGGTCAGTACCGGGACTTATAGTACATTGGAAAAGCTAGGTCAGTATCTGGGACGTAAATAACGTGCATTGCAAAAGCTGGAGCAGTACCTGACTTACAGATAGTACACTGTAATAACCGGGTCAGAACCTTACAGATATTGCATTGTAAAAACTGGACAATTACCTACTGCATCAGTGCCTGCATATCCATCCAGTACTATAAAGTGAAACATTGTCAGAGATGCTGTGCAGAGAAGGCAACAGTGGTGTCCCAGATGAACATTATTTTTAGTGTATCTCTCCGACAATTGCCAATTATTTGTGTCTGGTGTCTATTTCTGCTTTAGTAAATCTGTTGCAGCTTAAATATATGATTTATGTATATTGGAGGGATGAGCATTGGAGTAAAAGTGGAGAGGCTCACCATAACAGGCAATCTGGATGAAAAAAAGGATGTGGTTGGTTGCTATGGGCAACAACTCCACACACATATATATATATATATATATATATATACTTTTTTTAAGTTCAATTTTCATAACTTTTCCCAACACTGGTCTTGACATGTTATCAACTGTCATCACTTCCTCTGAATTGTCCATTTGAGCAATAAAGCCTCCTGATCAGCGCCACTATAACACATGGGCCCAGGACAAGCATTAGACTAGTAGATTTCATCTTTAATGTTCTAAAAAGAAAAAATTGCATATAGTTTAACTTTTTTTTTTTTTTTTTTTTAAATTGGAGGAGGGTGTTCTTACTCTGATCAGACTTCTATTTTTTATTTAGTAGAGTAGGGCATGTAAAAGTTAAATATATTGTATAGGCTGACTTCACAAACTGTTAGTAGAACTGGCAAAGGGGTTACATATCACATTCTATAAGTTCAGTTCACAAAGAACTGGCGATATAAGGGTTAAATAGCGTATTCTATAAACTCAATCCACAAAATGAATCAGTAGAGCTGGGCCATATAAGAGTAAAACATCACATTCTATGGGTTCACATTCTATCCTATGGGTTCAATTCATACGTTTTTAGAAAAGAAGGTGAAATATCAAATTCTATAGGCTTAATTTACAAAGTTTTAACTCATCAGCCTATAAGGCACTCTGTTGTCAACTGTCATTTTTTTTAATCTCATTGGACTCAACTGAAAATAACTGTCACTTTTCTTTTTGTAAGCAATGATCCTTATCCTGGTGTGTTAGCTGTGTGAATTGAGACTAATGCGTCCCCTATTCCAAGATATATATATATATATATATATATATATATATATATATATATATATATATATATATATATATATATATATATATATATATATATATATATATATATATATATATATATATATTTAGCTCTTTAGCCACGAGTAGATTTTTTCATCATAGTAGTAATGTTAGCCATCAATTCACACAGAAAGTTTGGAGTTTCAGTTGATGCCCTTTATTCCACTAAATAGAGGGTATCGCCTAAACTCCAAAAGTTCTAAGATATTCAATTATTAGAGGACCCCTTTTTTTAAATAAATACATAAAGATTTTTGGCTTTGTAGAGCTGAAGTGGTCTGAGCTATGAACTCCTTTACAGGATGGGCCTATGGAGAGGGCTTGGGTTAATACTGATCGCTGTGCCTGCAGCCATGGGTTGGACTTGGGATGTAGGAGAGCCCATGGCATACCTGGTCCTGGGCTCATTAGTGAAGTGTGTGATGGTCTATAGGTAATTGCTGTTAGTCATTATCTGGTATAAGTGACATTGCCCCTGGTGCTGAACAGGTGTACACCACATCCCCAGCACACACACTCATACACACACACACAGGCGGTTGTGTTTAATTGATCTGTTTCTGTTTTGCTGCGGGGAATACATAGAGCTGGCTGTCATGATGAGTACAGCAGACGGGGAGTCATGTCTGCAGCTGCAGGACCTGAATGTCTCCTGAACTCTGCGGGCATCCCCCCCCCCCCCCATCCGGCTGCATCTTCGTGCCATCCTCAATGGGCTGCATGGCGATTATGTAGTCACCTGCCAGTCTGTGAAGTCATCCCAGTCGGGTGCAGACTAGTCTAGCACAGACAGCAGGATCGGGGCACACCCTTAATTAAAACCATTCCTATAAATGTCAGAGTCTGAAAAGCCCGAAAAGATCAGAGAGCTGCACTCAGAAAAGTCCCATTGCAGGTCTATTCCAACTGCAGAGCTGATCATTTGGCGGTGTACACGTGTCAGGGGAAATGTACTGCTCAAGTGCTGGTGTACTTCTATAGAGTCAACATAGACTTCTATAGAGGCATCTATACATTGCAGATTGACCATGACCCCACAGTCAGTGCAAACACTTGGATCATGGCCATCCTACACTACAACCTCTGTGTATACACATGTATGGGGGGCATTCTGCCTGTACATCTCCCAGGTCCCTTTAACTGTTTATAAGTCACATGTCCCCATCATTTCCTATAACAAAGTCCTTAAGTGGTAGTCAAACCAAAAATGTAATACATTGCAGCTTAGCACTTCTTAGATGTGGTGGCTACATTCGTTTTCTCCCTTTAGTTTCACCTGACGACCCTGCTGGTAAATCTGTAGGGTTGATTTATTATCTTTTGTATTTTTTTTCCCCTTTATTTTACCCTGGTGATGCAACCAATAACACTTCTTGTTAGAGTGTCTCCACTTTTGATGGAGGAGCAATGGAGACACCCTTGGTCAGCAGCATTGTCAGTATGTAAAGTGTAAAGTTTTAGGTGCACTAGTAGATTTAGATGGACTTGATTAACCAATTAAAATGACCAACTCCAGCTAACACTTTATAAAACATCAGTGTTTTCCACTTTTCCTCCCTTTGGGATAAAGATTTACCATATATAATTGACCATCGTCAGGGTTAAATAGTTGGTCCCAACCCTCTAACTTTGCAAAGTGCAGTTGCTCAAAAGCTTAGTAAATGAGGTAAAGCTTTGCTTTGCAAAGAACACCCAATCGCATGCAAAGGAAATAAAATAATCAGCATTTCTGCTTGCACATGATTGGATGATGGAAGTCAGCAGAGCTTCTGTTCATTTACTAAGCTCTGGAGCAACTGCACTTTGCAAAGTGCACAGTCTATTTGCCTTTAGTAAATCAACCCCTCTGATTTTGCAACTTCCTTTCACAGAACAAGCTGCAGCAAAAAAGGGCAGTTAGAGGGTTGGGACCAACCATTTAACTCTGAAGATGGTCAATTTTTATTCATATATGGAAAATCTTTATCCCAAACGGTGGAAAAGTGGAAAACACTGATGCTTTACAAAATGTTAGCTGGAGTAATTTTAATTGGTTAGCCAAGTCCATCCAAATCTACTAGTGCACCTAACACTTTACACTTTACATACTGGCAATGCTGCTGACCAAGGGTGTCTCCATTGCTCCTCCATCAAAAGTGGAGACACTCTAACAAGAAGTGTTATTGGTTGCATCACCAGGGTAAAATAAAGGGAAAAAAATACAAAAGATAATAATACAGCCACCATATTTATTAACGATTGGTTAGCAGCAATGTATTCGATTTTTATTTTTGGGGGTTTATTGCTGCATTAAAATTAGTCGAATGAGCTGATCCTTTAGTCCACTCTAAAGCAATATAACCAAAAGTATTTATTTTACTGACAAAGCTTGCTAGAAATATGTATCCCAGTGTGCAAAGGGTTAATTTCGCATTTTCACCGAGCTCTTAGTCTGAAGCAGATGACAGGACTGTCAGTTATTTTATTGTTTGAAAGCTACCTGAAATAAAGGACATCTGTCTTCCATCTATAGCACTGGTCCATTAGTTACTGCTAATGAGACTTATTCTTGTCTGGGATGCTCTATGGGTCAAAGATAAGAGCAGACCGGTTTCCAAATATTAGTTTTTAAGAATAAAATAAAGAACATGAAGAAAATGGTGAAATAAGAAATGACAGGGGTTTGCTCCTTATTGTAAAATAATCCCATGGTATAGGGAGGTTGCTGATGGTTTCCCATCTATATTGCTTTATTATGTGTACCATTGAAGGTACTTGTGTCGGATTCAAGGGGTAAGTGATTAGAAATAATTCCTTTACACAACAGATTGCAGGAGGATTCTCATCGTTTACAGTTATTATAGGATGTTTGGAAAACATTAAATGCTTAAAGTTTATGGGGAACTCATCAAAAATGACACACACCAGATGGTACTTGGTAAACGTTGTTAAATAGTGCCTAGTGCAATAGGACTAAGGGACATTGCTGCTATATACATTCACTTTGTATTTTTATTATACTACATAAGGTCAATCATATACATTGTAATAGGACTAAGGGACATTGCTGCTATATACATTCACTTTGTATTTTTATTATACTACATAAGGTCAATCATATACATTGTAATAGGACTAAGGGACATTGCTGCTATATACATTCACTTTGTATTTTTATTATACTACATAAGGTCAATCATATACATTGTAATAGGGCTAAGGGACATTGCTGCTATATACATTCACCTTGTATTTTATTATATACTACCATAAGATAAAACATATACACTGTAATACGACTAAGGTGCATAGATGCTATAACAGTTCCTCCTGTATTTAATTATATACTTCATAAGGTCAATTTATATACAGTGTAATAGGACTAAGGAGCATTGATGCGATATATATTCAATTTGTATTTTATTATATACTACATAAGGTCAGATATATTGTGTAATAGGATTGAGGAGCATTGGTGCTATATATTTCCACTTTGTATTTTATTATATACTACATAAGGTGTACAGCATAGGGTTAAGGAGCATTGGTGCTATATGCACTCACTTAGTATTTCATTACACACTACATAAGGTCAGATTATATATATATATATATACAGGCATATCCCACTTTTAAGTACACAATGGGGTTTATTTACTAAAGCTGGAAAGTGCAAAATCAGGCTCCCTTCTGCATAGAAACCAATGAGCTTCCAGGTTTTATTACCAAAGCTTAATTGAACAATCTGGGGTTAGAAGCTCATTGGTTTCTATGCAGAAGTGAGCCTGATTTTGCACTTTCCAGCTTTAGTAAATAAACCCCATTGCGCACTTAAAAGTGGGGTATGCTTGTGTATATAGTAATATGACTAAAAAGCATTGCTCTGCTATATACATTCGCTTTGTATTTTATTATATACTCCATAAGGTCAAACATGTACAATGTAATAGGATTAATGAGCATTGCTGCTACATACAAACACTTTGCATTATTATATACTACATAAGGTCAGACATATACATTGTAATATGACTAAGGAGCATGCTATACACATTCACGTTGTATTTTAATATATACTACATAACATCAAGAATATACAGTGTATAGGACTGAGGAGCAGTGCTGCTACTTTGTATTTCATTACACACTACATAAGATCAAATGTAGTATTATAAATTGTCTGAATATTTTTTTTTTTTTTTCCTGAAATGTTATATTGTTGGGATTGCAGGAAATCTTTAAACTTCAAATAAAACTTGTGTAAAAAAAAAAAAAAAAAAATGTCCCCCCTCCCTCCCCATGTGATGAATACTGTACTTTGTAGCTGTATATTACACCCAAGCTTTGCTATCATGTATTTGCCAAATGCTTGTATAGTGCTCGCGTTGTTAATAAAACCCCCCATAATAAACAGAGCCCAGGCAGCAGGCAAGGGGAATGAAAGCGAGCATTATTTGGGCTATAACGTACTCTATAGGAATAGATGTGTCCCTGTAGGAGAGTGCCAACATACACCGGGGTGGAGAAGAATGAATGGGATATTACTGCCTGCCTGGAATATACTTGTTGGCGAATAGATGGGGCTGGAGGCAGCAGATAAACTTCTATACACTCATTAGGATCGTGTCATCTGCAAAATGATTAGTGTTTAAGGAGGTTATTTATTGTCTTCACATTTGTTTGGATCTTTCCATGGATCCGTCCTATCAGTAACCTGGTTTATGTAGTGAAATATTTACAATCCACTATATAATCGACAGCTATGACAGCATATCAAAGTGTATGATGAAGGTAGATCATAATACAGGAAATAACATGGGAAAATATAACAGATTGTATTTGACACTGACAGGTTATACCATTCAACACCAATTATTATTATTATTTTGTCAGAATTTACCAACATATCTTTACACATTCTCTAATTGGAAAAAAGGTGCGGACGTTGTGTTGTGTGAAAACATTTTTAAATAGCCCCCCAAAGTACTATGACATTGGGGACTGGAGTTCTGCTAAATAGACATTATCACTCTGATTTGGATGACAAAATGTACTTATTAAAACCAAATATACAAAAGAAAAAAAAAATAATAATAATATATATATCTATATATATATATAGATATATCTATAGATTATATATATATATATATATATATATATATATATATATATATATATATATATAGCTCTCTATATAAATTATAGACATAAGGTTATATATATATATATATATATATATATATATATGTATATATATATATATATATATATATATATATATATAAAAATAAACTTTCAGCAGTATCATTTTACATTTGCCCAGTATACTTGACAGATATGAGACCATTGTATTTCATATACATAAAATTGCAGTGATCTTATGTTTTTATTTGTGTGTATATAAATATATATATATATATATATATATATATAATTACAGTGGTCTCATGCATGCTGACAACTGATTGCAATTTTTTTTTATTATCCAGTGGACCATATTCAATCCATCCATCCATAAAATGAACCTATTTTATATTATACTAAAACATTAAATTAAAAATAAAATTCAGCCAATTAATTGCGTTTTCTAAACGCCACTGTCAAATAATAAAATATAATATACATTAATGTGGCAACTAATAAATATACAGTATTGCCTCCTGTAGACATCATGTACTAACAGCCAGACCTCAGGGTTGCTCCCTGCTGCGGACTAGAAATATATAATTGATATATGGGTGATGTGTCTGACTGCACTTTTATATATATATATTTTTTTTTATATAATATTTTTTTTTTTTATAAAATATAAAAAAAAAATGTTTTACCGACACCCTGCCATATTTGCAAGGTGTGCCATCAGGGTATTTAAATAAAGGCAGGGGTGTGGGTGTGTGTGTGTATATATATATATATTTGTGTGTGTATGTATGTATGCATGTATGTATATATATATATATATATATATATATATATATATATATATATATATATATGTATGTGTGTATGTATATATATATATATGTGTGTGTGTGTATGTATGCATATATATATGAGTGTGTGTATGTATATATATATATGTGTGTGTGTGTGTAGGTATATATATATATGTGTGTGTGTATGTATGCATATATATATGAGTGTGTGTATGTATATATATATATACACACACACATCTTGTATGCAGAGATACCTGAGTGAAGAAATTCCCCCAGCCTGTGTAGACTTTATTGTCACTGTGAAGTTCAGTAGTGATCTATATGACTTTAATTTGACATTTATAAAGCTTGCGAGCTACAATAAAATTCTGCCTTGCCATAATGTAGATAAGGGGGTCCTATGGATGCGATCCCCACTTCTCTTGGGTATTGTGGAGAGTGTGGGCCTGTGTGAGCTCTGGAGGAGGATCTGGTGTTTTTTATGAGATGATCTTCTCAGGAGTAAAGCAAAGCCAGTGCTCAGCCTGTGCTGTCTGTGTGTACACTAACAATATACATCCACACATCAGGTAACTATATAAGGCAGTGGGTTCAATAGATGTGTCTCCCAGCTCCAGGAAGGATGGGGGCTCACAGTCCTGCACTCCAAGCCTTCAGCATGGCCCCAGTGTAAGGAGCACATCACTTTGTGTTGATGGTGATATACACCGGATACAAAAAGTTTTAAGAAATAGCTCTAAAGTTCTTATTTGCAGTGCCACGTGGATGGGAGCTCCTGTAGTGCTGTGCTTTGTGGTTGGTATTTGTCATGAGATCAGTTATAGGACACTTCTGTGAACACAAGCTGTGAGGATGGGCTTTTATCACTAGTGGGTGCTACAACTAAACACAACACACTCATCACATCACACTTCTAGCAGGTCAATGTGTACAATAGTATCACAAAGAAAATATATATATATATTAGGTAAAACTTTTTTTAGTTTTGGAAAGTGTGGAGAGTGATTAGAACACAGGTCAGGTCTTTATTGCTGTCTGTGCCCCTGTTTATTATGTTGGACACACATTTGTATTATCCAATCAAAGTATGATTTAATAAAAATGATCGATAACTGAATATCTAGAGCTTCCGTTGCAATCAAGCAAAGATCGGATTTGATCTCAGGATCGGCCAGGGTGAAAAATGATCGATCGTTCGATAGCCATCAGCCATACTGATGCAACAGGGTGATTTACTAAAACTAGTGCACACAGAATCTGGTGCAGCTGTGCACAGTAACCAATCAGCTTCTAACTTCAGCTTGTTCAGTTAAGCGTTGACAATAAAACCTGGAAGCTGATTGGTTACTATTCACAGCTGCACTAGATTGTGTTTGCACCAGTTTTAGTAAATGTCCCCTGATGGTTTAATGTTCTGGATGGATAGATAGAATACGGTCCACTGGATACCAGACATCCAGTTATTCAGGTGAAGGAGCTGGGTGGAATAGTGTCGGGCAAACAGCAGTGGCATATAAACAGATGCAGTCGCTGTTTGGGTATTCAGAACTGCTGTCTGTCAGAATCCAATAGCCCGGCAGGGGAGCTTCATCCCTCTACAGTTTACTCCAGGGATATGCAATTATCGGACCTCCAGCTGTTGCAGAACTACAAGTCCCATGAGGCATAGCAAGACTCTGACAGCCACAAGCATGACACTCAGAGGTAGAGGCATGATGGGAGTTGTAGTTTTGCAACAGCTGGAGGTCCGCTCATTGCATATCCCTGCTCTACAGTCTACACCAGGGATATGCAATTATCCGACCTCTAGCTGTTGCAGAGCTACAAGTCCCATGAGGCACAGCAAGACTCTGACAGCCACAGGCATGACACCCAAAGGCAGAGGCATGATGGGACTCGCAGTTTTGCAACAGCTGGAGGTCCGCTAATTGCATATCCCTGGTCTACACCATGGGTGCTCAACCTGTGGCGCTCCAGCTGTTGCAGAACTACAAGTCCCATCATCCCTCTGCCTTTGGGAGTAATGCTTGTAACTGTCAGCCTTGCAATGCCTCATGGGACTTGTAGTTTCCGCAACAGTTGGAGGGCTACAGGTTGAGCACCTATGATCTAAATTGTTGGCATGAATGAAGGGATCTGTTATGGTGGCCATACAAACCTTGTTAAACAATGGATCTCTTCTGATCAGAAAAATCGATCTATAGTTAACAACCCATTCAATCTATATGTCACACATAGGGAAGTGGATGCTGTTCAATAGCTAACAGACGCTCATAGTAAGTCATCAATCACATGAATGTTTACAGTACATAATCTCATTATACGATTGATGGAAATACGATCATATTCATGAATAAACTATCATGGCGTTGCTGATGCAAAATGATTGGAGGAAAGAGGAGACATGATTGAAAGCTTTAAAGTGATTGTAAACGTCTGATTGTGACTTTTACCTATAGGTAAGCCTAGAATAAGGCTTACCTATAGGTAGTGAAAATATCTCCTAAACGTGTGCCGTTTAGGAGATATTTGCTGTACACTGCGCCGTTGATGTCATTGGCTCTCCGTGGCGTTTCTTCACTCAAAAGTGCTGTGACTGATGGCTCCCACGCGCATGACGTCATGACGTCACGCAGCTCCGGCCAGGCACAGAGCCAGAGTCCGCGACCCCGGAAGGAAGAGGGGTGAAGATGGATACGGCCACCAGCGGGCTTCATTTGCAGGTAAGTGGCACATAATGGGCTATAGTATGCAATGCATAGTAGCCCATTATGCTTTTACTTTGCAGGGAACAAAGAGGAAGTAAAACCCACCAGGGTTTACTTCCTCTTTAAATACATCAACGGAGTGAATAAGGTTCAGGGGGGCAACTTTTTCAATATAAAAACCAAAGTCAAGAACACGGGGACATGACCTCAACCTAACTGGGGGAAAGTTCAAAACTAATTTTAGAAAAGTATTATTTATTATTTTACTGAAAAGGTACTCGATGATTGGAATAAACTTCCAGCAGATGTAGTGAGACAGTCAACAGTAAATGGCTTCAATCATGCTTGGGATAAACATAGATCTATACTAAATAAATGGAAAAAAAAAAATATATATAAATAAATAAATACAACACACACACACACAATATATATATATATATATATATATATATATATATATATATATATATATATATATATATACATAGTGTGTGTGTGTGTGTGTGTGTGTATTTATTATATATATATATATATATATATATATATATATATATATATATATATATATATATATATATATATATATATATATATATATATATATATATATATAATAAAAATAAAATAAATAGAGAAAAGAAAACGGGACTTGTGCTTTAATGCCGTTTCTTCTTTACTTCAATGTAGACAAATATAACATATAAGCAGCACTTTTTTATAAATAACAATAAAAATAAAAAAAAATAAAAACACAAAAGAAATCGGGGGCAGACTCGATCGGTGGACCACTTGGCCTTTTTTTTCTGCCGTCACTTTTCTGTCATCTTCTCTATATGATTTTTCCAACCAGGGCTGATGGAGTTTGATTGAATCTGATTGAAATTGAGTGTAAATCAATCTGAAGGGAAGTTATGGAGATGCACATTTTTACAGATTGGATTTTTTTGATCAAATTGCAGATCAATAACATAAAAAGGAAAATAAAACCTGTATGACCACCATTAGAAAAAACAAAAAACAGCCTATCCATGTATGACCAGCTTTACTTACCATTATATCTTCCAACAATCAATCAAAATCCACCTCCCCTATAGGTGTTCTATTAATTGATTATTATTATACAGGATTTATATAGTGCCAACAGTTTGTGCAGAGCTTTCCAACACAAGGGCAGACCAATACAGGAGGGATCAGAGGGCCCGGATCATAAGAGCTTACAATCTAAAAGAGATTATTATTAGGAGGCATGGATTGTAAAATAAAGCATTCATTTATTGGTCCCCATTAGTGACATTCACCCTTTCTGTCCTGGGGATCAGAATTCCAAATGTTGCATTGTCACCAGAACAGGGGGTTGCTAGTTTTGGTAACAACTAGTAACTTCCTGCTGTGGCTTTGGGACAGGAAGAGAAGGGAAAGCTCCCGGTTGGGGACACAGATGGCTAATAATACTAGAAGTTAGTTGGAGGTGATGATCGGAGAGGAGGGGGGGGAGGAGGAGGAAGGGTGATCATGTGTCTGGATGACAGCGATGAGCCTCACACAGCACACACTGCCACTCACTGGCACACAGGAGGAGCTGTGAAGTGAGGAAGCCTCAGTCACTACTGACACAGAGCAGGGGAGGGGGCGGGGCCACAGACAGCCTCAGCAACAGGTCCCCGGCGAGGAGGAGGAGGAGGGGAGAGAGAGAGCGCTCAGTGAGTGACCGAGAGCTTCCCGCAGCGCACACACTGCCTCTCACCAGCCGGGAGACATGAGCGCCCCCGGGGACGAGCCCGAGCTGGACTTCGACTATCTCTTCGAGTACGAGTACAACAGGGGCGCCGAGCTGGGCGAGGACAGAGGTGAGTGAGTGTGTGCGGACACCGGCACGGCTCCTATGACGGTGGACGGGAACTTAGAGGGCCGTACGCCGAGTTTGTAGCGCTGTGCGAGGGAGAGCGGTGACTACGAGCGGTGCAGCCCCGACTGACACCGCGCTCTGTTATCATAGTACTGCTGGCTGGGAGGCGAGGTCACGTGGGCTAGACCGGGGTATGGGGTGGGCGGGACAGGTGGAAAGGGGAGGGCCGGACAGGGGGATGAGGTGGGCGGGACAGGGGCGGGCCGGACAGAGGTATGGGGTGGTCTGTGAGACTTTGGTATGAGTTGCATCCCCCGCCCACACAGTGATCACACTTGTCAGACTATATGGTGGTGCTGGTGGGGGGGATCACTTACTTTTCAGGGAAACTTTACCTTCCTTTTCAGTATTTTCTTAAATAGTGGCCATACAGGTTTTCTTTAAATCATTCATTTATTTTCCAATCAATCTCTTCCGATAGGAATAATCAATTTTGGAATGACAACCCATTCCGTCAATATAACAACCCATTCCGTCAATATAACAGGGGTTTGATTTACTAAAACTGGAGAGTGCAAAATCTAGTGCAGCTCCGCATAGAAACCAATCCGCTTTTAGTTTTTATTGTGAAAGCTTTGAGGCTACATTCACACCTGATTGCGGACGGAATTGCTGCAATTGCGCCCGTGATTTCAGATCGCTGCAAAACACAGGGAATCGTTTGCAGCGATTGTCGCACGGGATATCGTGCTGCAATCGCAACACTTGTTGCTCAAAAAGGAACACAAGCTTCTTTTAGGTAAAGTAGAGAGAGCTTTTGTGACTTTAACCTCTTGCCGTCCGCGCTATAGCCGAATGACAGCCACAGCGCGGACCTGAATTTCACACAGTGCGCGCTGTGATCACCGAGTCACTGAGACTCGGGTGATCACAGATCTTGCCCCTTACCACGTGATCAGCTGTCAGCCAATGACAGCTAATCACATGATCTAAACAAAAGCTCGGTAATCGTTTTTTTTTTTCCTCCTCACGCTGACAGCGTGAGGAGGAAAAAAAAGCCGATCACTAGCTTATCTGCACGGGACATCGGTCCTGAAGAGGAAGAGGCAATTCTGCCTCATCTGTGCCACCAGTACCCCCTGCCATTGCCACTTGCCATTGCCACCTGCCAGTGCCCACCAGTGCCACCTATCAATGCTCACAAGTGCCACCTATCAATGCCCACCAGTGGATCCAATCAGTGCCACCTAGCATTGCTTGCTTATCAGTGTAACCAACCAGTGCCGATCAGTGGCCATCACTGCTACCCATGAGGGCCCATCACTGCCACCTATCGATGCCCATCACTGCCGCCTCATCAGCGTACATCAATGAAGGAGAACATTTACCTGTTTGCAAAGTTTTATATCAAAATATAAAAAAAAAAATTAAAAAATGTTGGTCTTTTTAACAAAAAATAAAAACCGCAGAGGTGATCAAATACCACCAAAAGAAAGCTATATTTGTGGGGAAAAAAAATGATAAAAATGTAATTTTCGGTACAGTTTTGTTTGACCGCGCAATTGTCATTCAAAGTGCATCGGCGCTAAAAATTGGTCTGGACAGGAGGGGGGTTTAAGTACCCACTAAGCAAGTGGTTAAATTAGGAACACACAGGGGGGTTATTAACGAAAGGCAAATCCACTTTGCACTACAAGTGGGGGTAAAACCGCCTCACTACCGGCAGAATAGCGCCGCTAAAACGACGGTAAAGCAGCGCTAAAAATAGTGCAGTTTTACCGCCGGCGCCTGCCCGTCCCAGTGTGAAAGTAGCCTAAAGCTCAACACGCTTCATGAGTTAATCCACTCACCAGGAGCGGATGCTTGATATGTCTGCAAAAACTATATATATATGGACACCATTAAATATAGGTTATTGTTCAGATAATAAACGTAAGATCAAGAGGATGACTATAGTCCAACCCAAAATAAACTTACATTCGGTATTGAATCCAGCCTAAGCGGTATTGAAGAACAGGGGGGCCACTGGAATTGTTTAGCCCAGGAGCTGAGGTAATAGAGATTCACTGGAAAAAAGCGACAGCGGTGCAATTCGCCACGATTGCAGGTCGATTTACCATGTGACAATCGTGGCAGAATCATGGCGCAATTGGGGTGCTATTAGAGGTAATGTCATTGCAAACGCATCCCACGTTTTGCAGGGATTTGAAATTGCGGGCGGAATTGTGGCGATTCCGCCCGCGATCAGGTGTAAATAGAGCCTAATTGAACAAGTTAGAAGCTGATTGGCTACCATGCAGAGCTGCACTAGATTTTTGCACTCTCCAGTTTTTGTAAATCAAACCCACACAAGGAAGTAATTTAGATCAAGACTTGGAAAATGGGATCATAGGTTATCGATCGGCTCTCTTATTCTGCCATGTAATCTCATAATCTATACACTCCAGATATGATCAGATTTATGAATGAAGCGTCTCGGTGATGCCGATCGATGCAAAACAATTGATAATTTTCCACACTGGCCAAGTGACTCGGTTTTATCTAATCCAATCGAAATGGATTCTATATCGATTAAAACGGAAATGGTGGCTGTTTGATTATTTTATCAGTTCTATCATTCGGATCATATGATAAAATTAAATCTGCAGAGAGGACACAGACCTGTCAACCGCCTGCTTAGCGGGGATCAGCGGAGAGACCCCCCCCTGCTGAGCCTGCGGATCCACTGGAGGACTCCACCAGTGTGAATGGGGCCTTCCTGAAATGATCCAGACCAAAGATTCTTGTTGAAGATTTTAGGTGGCTCCATAGCCTTGCATGGTCCTATGGAGCCACACTTTAGTGCACACTCCTGGGAAAGAGACTCCAAGCTGATGTTGGTACACTGCCTCACGAGAAGACTAGACAGAGCATGCATGCATAGTGACACTTTGGATTCTGGGAGTTGTAGTCCCAAGGAAGGGGAGTTTCTGTGCAGTAGTGACTACATGCTCTTCCATTTTTATAATGTCCTATGTTCCACTGGCCAGAATAGATTTAACTACTTTCCGCCGACGTGGCACATATATGCGGCCTCTCGGCGGGTGGGCTTTAATGCCAAGAGGCCATATATATGCAGCCTTATGTAAACAGTCACTTGCTGGGACCGGAAAGCTCCCAAAGCATACTTGTAAACGGGAGCTTTCCGATCATGTGATTGCTGTGACAGCCAATCACAGTGGTCAGATGATCTGAATGCCTGCCTCCGCCTCCCAGCATTTAGAAGCTCCTAAATGCCCGGGAGGCGATTACAGGAAGGGATTAATTGGGGTAAAGCTGGGAGGCTTTATTAATCTTTTATGACGCGCATTAATAAATATTATTATATAACCAGTATAGGTACCCACATTTGGTTTGGCATCGGCCTCTTGTAATCCCTAATCTAGCAGCACTTAGGCTGAGAGAGGGAGAAGTAGGACTGGGAGCCAATCGGGTGTGCAAATGTGTGGGCAAGTTACATGCTGATAGGAGGAGAATGCAGAATGAGAAGAGGATGACCTCATCAGTCTACTACTTTTTTTTCACTGTCCAGTTAGCAGGCTGGGGGTGGAGAGAGGATTCACTGAATCCCTAAACTGGAAGGGCCATGTCGCAATAGGGATTATCTTACCAGCATCAAGTTAGCAGAGCAGAGTACTTAAGCCAGCTATAGATGGAAGAAAATCGCTTGATTCCCCCATTAGCACAGTCAGTGTTGATGGGGGTATCCCTCCCATGGAGCCATTGTGTTCTGACAGCGGGGGGTGGGGGGGGGGAGCTGAAGACCCCAGAAAAACAGTAATTATTGCTAGCACCTATAACAGCCCCTAGAAATAATCGCATGTAAAATCGGACAGGCTGGTTGTATCCAAGTTGATCATTCAGCCTGCCCATACATGGGTCAAATCTCGGCTGAATGTTGCTGAACCATCTATGGCTGACTTTACGCCACATGTCCACATGTCACTCCCTTACTGCCCAGATGGGAGCAATCATCTTTGCTCAGAGAATATTATTAATTCTTATACAGGAGAGAAGGGCACTGATCGATCAAGAAACACCCGACAGGCTGGTTGTACACAAGTCATCTGATAGATCAACTTGTGTGCAACCAGCTCGCCCATACGTGGATGAAAAATGTCTGGCCCTGCTGACCTGTCCGAATTTGGGTCCTTGTATGCCAGCTTTACCAATGCAGGGCCCTCAGTAGAATGGGAATAATTGTTGTCTCTCTGTCTGCTCAGGACGATAAATAAACAAACATGTTGTTTTGCCTCTCTGACTTTGTATAGGATAAACAGGTAAAGTAAACAAACACTGTCACTGCTTTGTTTGGAGCTGTCAGAAATAACACTGGGGTAGGTGAGAAAGCTGACAGTGTCCTGGGGCCCAATGGAGCCGGCGGTGTTCATTCATTTTCTTGTTGTTTTATTTATTAGCTGGGTGTGTGGCATCCCATCAGTAGTTCTGTTCAGTGTTTCCTGTGTTGGTCTATGAGGGCAGCACATTCGAATTTATATTCTCTTTCACTCTTGTGATTGTCAGTCTATTTGTTCCATTTTACCACTTGTTTTCTGTTTTGATTTTGTAATGACATTTGAGTTTTATTTTTAAGTTTCAAGGCATGATCTATTTATATAAGAGCAGACCTCTCTCTGCCACCACATGAAATAGTCTACATATCTAAGATAGAAACAAATGCTTTTTCTTCCTTAGTCTGCTGCTATGCTGTTTTACGTATAGAGATGACTGTCAAAGTAATATGTGGTCTAAGCACATGTGCTACAGAAAGATGTATCTGTTCATCAAATATTATTGTTCAGTCAGTCAAGTATAGTAAGCAATAGTAATGGTCCACCGAAATGAAAATTCCAGTGCCGAAACCGAAAATTCAGGATACAATTGGCGAAAACCGGAACAGATATTTTTTTAATTTAAAGAAAAAATGTAATTAATGTTGCTGGTGGTTTTGCATTAAAGTCAATGGGATGCGATTTGCATTGCAGTCAATGGGACAAGATTTTACAATGCATTCAATAGGACACAATTTTGCATTGCAGTCAATAGGGGGTGAATTTGCGTTGAAGTCAATGGGACATGATTTTCACAATATACAGTATATGCAATACATGGATGGTGAGAGGTTAAACTAAAATTGTATCCTTAAAGAGTATTTGTTAAATCTTCAGGCTATTTGTCTTGATTGTGCATGACCGTTTATCTTTATGTGTTATAATATTGCATTAAGCTTAGGGATATGGGTGAAGTCTGCTACTGTTACCAAAGTTAGGAAATGTTCTAGTCGGATGGATTCTTCTCCCCTGGAAATCTAAGTAAGACCCCTTTCACACTGGAGCGTTTTGCAGGCGCTATAGCCGGTGCGCTGGCAGGGCATCAGAAAAAGTCCTGCCAGCAGCTTCTTTGGAGCGGTGAATTGACCGCTCCTCCACCGCTGCTCCCCATTGAAATCAATGGGGCAGCGATGCGATACCGCCGGCAAAACGCCACTGTGTATACACGGTGGTGTATTGTGGACGAATTTGACCCCTTTTTCGGCCGCTAGCGGGGGGTTAAAAACGCCCCACTAGCGCCCGAATAGCGTTGCTAAAATGACAGTAAAGCGGCGCTAAAAATAGCGCCGCTTTTACCGCTGACACCCTAGGCGGCTTGGTGTGAAAGGGGTCTAAAGGTTTTATTCAACCAGATGATCCCTAAACATTTTTTTTACTTTAAAGTGGAAGTCCATGCAAAATCTAAAATCCCTGCATCTATAGACACCAGGGATCTAACAATAACCTCCCTATACCTGTAAAGAAAAAACTAGTATACATACCTTTTTGGAAGCCAATCTGACCCTCTCCGAGCGGATCTTATGCTGAGCTGTCAGCCGTGGCTTCTCTGTGTAGGCTGGTGCAGAGGGGACGGAGGACAACGGAAGCCCCATGGTAACTCTATGGGTGACGTCCCTTTCCATTCATTTTACAGCCGTTGTCCTCCATGTCCTCTGCAGAGCTTCCGGCACTGGAGATCAGGTTGGAACGGGTCAGATCAGCTTCAAAAAAGGTATACATACTCATCTTTTCTTTACAAGGATAGAGAGGTTAGTGTTAGATCCCTGGTGTCTATAGATGCAGAGATTTTAGATTTTGCATAAACTTCCACTTTAAAGAGAAACTATTTTGTATTTAAATGTATTGCAGATTTTGGGTTAATATTTCAGCAATATTTGACTTTCTTAATTGTACATGCTTGCTGTACAGTATTATGTTTTTTGCATTAATTATAGAGATTTGCACATTAACCACTAGTGGGAGCTCTGTAATTTATTGCAATGACTTGGCCTCCTTGCTCAACAGCTGTCAAATTAAGATAACAGCCACTTAGGGAGTGCATTGTTTTCATTGGGTTTATAGACCTACGCAGAAGGAGTTAATTTACTAAAACATTCGAGAATTTTTACTTTGCAAAGTGAATTTTTCACATAGCTTGGTGGATAAGATGAAGCTGTGCCCTCCTCCAATTATCTAATGAAGATAAAACAAAAAAGGTGATTGGGTACTCAATGTAAAGGTTTATCTTTGCTAAACGAATTGCACATTCTCTACCACTTCTTTAGTGAATCAACTTTTATTCCAAGAAGGAGCAAGCAGTATACGATGAGCAAATATAGCTGCCCTGTGTAGCTATATAATTTTAAACTATACACAGAAAAGATGAGGCTGATTTACTAAAGGATTTGCAATATGTTTGAATATTCACTTCAATTATCCAATCATGTGCAAGTGAACGAGGTAAACAGGGGTTTTCTTTTCACATGATTGGATAGTTAAAGGAAATCTTCACAGAGTTTATTATAAGAATGTTCTTACATCACAGTCTTAGATCATTATAAGGCTGGATTCGGAATGTTCTGTGTGTGGTGGAAGGACTGTTGTTAGTGGGATTGGAAGGCACAAACGGCAAGAAAAAACAGTTTGTAATTTCTAATAACCTTCCCCATCCCACTTTGCTTTTGTCTATAAGGGGTTGATTTTTTTGGAGAGTGCAAAATCTGGTGTAGCTCTGCATAGAGACCAATCGGCTTCCAGTTTTTCTTTTTGTCAAAGCTTAATTGAGCAAGCTGAAGTTAGAAGCTGATGCGCAGCTGCACCAAATTTTGCACTCCCCTTTTTTAGTAAATCAACCCCTGTGTGTTAGGGCCCTTTCACACGGACGGTCCATTCAGGTCCGCCTGTCAGTTTTTTTTAGGCGGACCTGAACGGATGCTCCATAGACCTCTATGGAGAGTCCGATGTCAGCGATGACATGTCCGCTGACATCCGACCTGCTCCGATCCGAAAAAGTGTGACGGAGGAAAACCCTACTTTTCCATCCATCTGCGGATCGGATCGGGTGGCGATGGACTCTACGGTCCGTCATCATCCGATCCCCCATAGGGGAGAGCGGCGCTCTGACAGGTCCATCCCTGCACATAGTGCAGAGACAGACCTGTCATCTTCCTGCTCAGAGGGGATTAACGGAGTGTTCCTCCGCTGAGCAGAGCGGGCTCCATACACGGACATGTCCGTGTGAAAGAGCCCTTAGAGAGGTTTCCCGTGACTTCCTGTCCTAGCAGGAGGCAAGAGGGAATTTTCTCGGAGACAGCAAACAAAACCTGACTAAGGCCGGCCATACACGGTTCGAATCTCGGCGTGTTCAGCAGGGACCGGATGAGTATCAACCAATAATGGGCAGGCTGAAAGTACCAAGTTGATTGATCGACCAGCCTGCTGGATTCACTTGCGCTTAAAGCAAGCGGCTGCTAGCAATAATCACTGTCTTCTCCTGGTTGGGAAGAATTTCCCCTGCCTGCCCCTGACCCCCAGCTGGGAGAAGACCATTGCTCGTCAGGAGGGATTCCCCTGTCAGCACTGTCTGTGTTGATGGGGGAATCATGCAAATTTGTTGCAGGAAAGAAACTTGCACCGTCTATGGCCTGCCTAACTCTAACCCTTCCTATGTTCTATATAAAATAGACAATAGTCTATTTAGACAAAATAAAATTAGACTTGGGCTTTAAAGACAATAGTATACTAGAATCTAGTGCCATGAGACTGACATTGCTTAGTGGCGGGTTAAGCAATTGTTATTCTATAGTAGTAATAATATAATTTCAATCCACAAAATGGTATTGCAAATAGAAGACAAATGTATTTATGTGCACAAGTAGGCACACATGCCTACTGAGCTTAGGCCTCATGCACATGGCCATATTAAAATACTCCTAATTCTGCTGAATCTTTCTGCTAGGATGCGGCTTGTCTTGGTATGTAATTACGCACAGTTTGTGCGTGTGACATTAAGAAGCACATGCACATGAACTTAACCTGCTGGTTAGAATATTTGTGTGTGTGTTTATGCGATTCTATGTATGTGTATGCATAAAAAGCGCAAATACGCTTCTACGGGAATGCGAGTTTGGGACACTTTTTTTTTTTTTTAAGGCCTCCGAACGCAGTGCACAATTACCATTTAAATGTTTGTATGCTAATATGCAGCTGTGTTCAGGGACATAAAAAAAACAAAACGCCAGATTCCTCCAAAAGTGTTGTTTTTCATGTCTTTGTGCATAAGGCCTAAGGGAAAGGTGCTCAGGTTGTCTATAAGACCTCTTTTCTGTGGTAGATTCGAACCAACACACAATAAGGTCATATACGGTGTTGTGCACTGGCTCTAAATTCTCACTGATTCTTATAGGTTTGGCCTAGCAGTATCGTCAGCAAGGTTACATAGTTTTTTTTTTCTCTGAGTATGAATCCAGATGTAAAAACCCACACGTCACTACCTCCAGTCTTACCATCTCCTCTTACACATGCTAGAATCATTTGCTAATCATCTACTAAGATCGGGGTCTTCCTGTCTAAATGCTTCATCAGCATTATAACCTGCAATAATCCATACAATTGCAACATCACATGATGCTTTTGGGGGTTGTTTTTTTGTATGAGTGCATTCCCATGAATTGTGCTCCTAAAGCACCAATCTACGAATTTGCACAAATATAAAAATGTTACTTATTTTATGGGGATGAAAACATGGTCTGTACTATTTCATGAAGTAAAATTAAAATACTATACGATCAAAAGTGATATTCACAATATATTTCTGAGAATAGGAAACCTTGAATTGACTTTGTCCACTCCAATCATGATCAGATAGAACATTTACTTCTCACCCTAGGGCAGGGATTCCTAACCAGTGCACTGTAAAATATTTATGTATTGTGTTAGTAAAGGGTTGCCTGCTGCTGCCTGTGTCAATGAGCATTGTGTGTCCTCTTAGAATGCACACTCTTGCAAAATAGCCAATGTCCTACTTGAATGCAGTATGAAAAGCCAGCATCTGCTTGCTCACCTTTGGGGTGGGGGGAGACCAGACTGTTCCTCAAAATTCAGAAAAGCTAAATCAGGAGGAAAGAAGCCCCCCACGTACTGTATTTTACCACCACTGAGAAGAAGAAAAAGAAAACATGCCTCCACATTATATGGTGCAAAAAAAAAAAAAAAAGAAGCTTGCATATAGGATCAGTATTACGTTACACCTGCGTACATCAGTACCCTAAATTCTACAAGACTTTGGTCAGCCAAGTAGTGTTGTCATAGGTCTTGTATGCATTTTATTTAATTTTTTTTCCTTTTAAAAGGGTATTTTCCATCGGGGGAAAATCGTAATAATAGCACCAGTTTGGAAGCCATTTAGACCAGTGGTCTCCAAATTAAGGCCCAAGGGCCAGATGTGACCCTTTGCTGGCCTTTATCTGGCCTTTGGGACACTAACTATGAAGCATAACTTCTTTCTTTGACACCAATGATGTTGCACTATTCCTCCCACTGACACAATCTATGTGACACTAATCCTTCGACTTACAACTAGGATAGGGCTCCCACTGACACCAATGATGTGGCACTATTCCTTCTACTAATATCAACAATCGGGCATAATTCCTCCCACTGACACAATCTGTGACACTAATCCTTCGACTTACAACTAGGATAGGGCTCCCACTGACACCAATGATGTGGCACTATTCCTTCTACTAATATCAACAATCGGGCATAATTCCTCCCACTGACACAATCTGTGACACTAATCCTTCGATTTACAACAAGGATAGGGCTCCCACTGACACCAATGATGTGGCACTATTCCTTCCACTAATACCAACAATAGGGCATAATTCCTCCCACTGACACTAACAATGGCACACTATTACTCCCACTGACACCAGCGATGGGACACAATTTTATTACTCTTACAGTAATACCAAGCCTGAGGCATTATCTACTCCCACTGGCCACAGTCTAGTCCCCCTAATGTGTGAAGGAAAATAAACTAGTCCTTTCTTTACAAGGTTTTTAAGACACCCATTGGTTTAGACTGTACTGATGTAGAAAAAAAGAAAGCCCTTAAAATACTTAACTGTTTGATTCTATGGTGTTGATTTACTATAACTTTCTTCATGGGCAGCAGAGTGGCTAAGTGGTTGGCACTTCCGCCTAGCAGTGATAGGGTCAATGGTTTAAATCCCAACCACAGCAGTACCTGCCTGGAGTTTGCATGTTCTCCCTGTGCCTGTGTGGGTTTCCTTTGGTTACTCCGGTTTCCTTCCACACTCCAAAGGCCCAATATGTGTATGTATGAATATGAGTTAGGGACATTAGATTGTAAGCTCCTTGAGGGCATGGACTGATGTGAATGTACAATACGCTGTGTAAAATTGTTGGTGCTATATAAATACTTATAATAAATAAATGATGGTGGGGACCACTACTGCCCCAGAGTTTAAATTCAGAGTCTCTCTGTATTTCCCATGTATTTCCTTTTTTAGGATACTTGTCTAACCCTTACAAATTCTGTAACTGTAGACCCCCCCCCCCCCTGCTGATTTTGTCTTTGTGAATGTTGTGCTATGTTATTCTTGCATTAATAAAAAAACTACCGTAATTTGTAATATATACTTTAATTACAAAGAAATAAAAGTATTGTGGGTATTCAAATGCAATTGAATTCAGTATTCAAAATCTCCTTTGTTCAATATCCAATATATTCTTTATAATTGAATAGTAATATACAAAATATTTGTTGTGTGTTGTTTTTTAAGCCTAATTGGTTATAAGTTCCATGGTGGATTGCAGTTGTGTTGTTGATTTCAGTGGAACAAGGTTTTTCAACTTACACATGCGTGACTGTAGCAGGCTGGCATGGGACTAGTCTGGTGGACACATGCACATTGACTGACTATAAAGTGGAATTTAAAATCAAATAAGCTTAACTGGTTCTGATCATGTGTTCATGGCTAGGGAGGGTATGACATTGTGAATATTATAAAGGCATAAAATGTAAAATAGGTTTTATAGAAAAGGTATTTCTCCCTGGCCCCAGTAATATATTAGCCAACCTGTAGGTTATATATCTGACAGTTTTTTTTTAAGGGAACCTTAAACAGTAAATCAGACCCTTTTATCTTTAATCTGAAACCAACATTTTAATCATTCTGATTCTATTGCTGATAAATGAATGTTGATTTAACTCACCAAATGGCATGTGGCTTAGTAGTTGTTCCACAGTGGGATGCTGCCATCTGCCATTAACACCCCTGGCAAGCGGAGGACCGCATGTACTGAATGGAAGGAACTCCTGGCGTATAAGACTTAAAATGCATTTATACAGAGCTGAAACTCTAATTATAGTCTATTTACAGGGCACCGAAATTGCAGCCTCCATCCCTTTTGTTATACATGGATGAGAGGACAAAAATACTGCACAGAGCCACCGAGTTGCTAGTTTGTTTGGATGTGCTTGTAATGTCACACCAGTATATGTAATAAAAAATAAACCATATGATGTCACAGGAAGAAAAAGCAAAACAGAGTTGGAAAGGGGCTTAACAAGTGATCCGTTCAGCAGTTTGTAATAAGAGACTCGCCCAGTACAGCCCAATGGTGTGACTATAATATAATATGGTTCTCCTGTTGGTTAGGTTTAATTATTATTGATTGTGCTATATATTACTGCCTTTACGCTGGCAGCAATTTTGACACTTCGGGCAAAGATTCTGAAATCTGTCCATATTTGTAATGATCACTAAGCACTGGTGACGGCTGTAAATTATAGTGCCATGTCATACAGTTCTCCAGATGCTGTTTAAACCAAAAAAAAAAAAGTTTCTGCACACAAAATGTTAAAAGACACGATTAACAGACATTGCAGATTTTACATCTCTTGTGTGTTAACTCATTCGCAACCATCCGCCTTTGACAGCCTTTAATATCCAACTAGATAAAATTCTGTAAGTTAACATCTATTTTATTCTTTCTTTTTACAGTGTTTTACATTATTCAGCACCTTTTTGAAGCATGTTGAACTGGCAGGAGAGAAGCTGCTTAAAAATTCGGCAAAAGCTGCGTTTTGCACACGCGTTTTTGCGCACTTAGGGCTAATGTATTCAATTGGCCAGAATCTTAATTTATTCTGACCATTAGAATGCATAACCGCGTGATCACGCATAAACGCGTCTAGTAATAACTCGCACTTATGCGCATTCACGTGTATTTTTCTGCCCAAACGATTCTCCCTGGTGTTTTTTCTTTTTTTCTTTTTTTTCAACCTGTAAATGCTCCTCATCAAAAACGCCAGTAAACGCCTATGTGTGCATGAACACAGGGCCATCTTTAGGGCAGGACAAAAGAGACAGCAACCAAACGCTATCGTTGCCTGATCTGATTCAGTAAACTGATTTTGAGTCTAGCTGCTATTTATTGTATGTCCCAGAGCAGGCAGAAAGCGAAATTACATGGAAGGGGGCCCAAGAAAATGTTTGCCCAGGGTCCAATCAATATGCATGGACACATAGTGTAACATACAGGTGCGTTTACAGCCTGAAAAAATAAATTCCAAATGCCTGTAAAGGCATCATTTTTTTTCTGCCCAGTGTGCATGAGGCCTTTGGAGCTTTTTTTTACATCCTGTCATATCACTAAGACAGGATGCTAGAGCAAATTACCCGAGGGGAACAAAGACCACTATAAAATGATCGAATATCCTACCCTTTACAACTTTTTTACCCAAAACCCTATTCCATGCTTCCTAGCCCCTATTCTAATTTAAGAGTGACCCCCCCCCCCCTTCTAGGTGCCTATTTACTGATGGCAGGGACCTCATCTGATGTTTACATGGTGGAGAAATCTGCTCCCTTCACACTAGTGCATTTTCAGATGCGATTAGAGTCGCACAGAATCACATGGCAATGGAAATTACATTGTTTTCAATGGTGCCCCTTCATATCAATGCAATGCAACTGAGATGAGACTTTGTGGAAGGTACATGTGCTACTTTGGTGCGATTCCGGCATGACCTTGGCCCCACAGAATATGCAAACCATTTCAAAGTAGCATCCAAGTTGCATTACATAATTGTACTGAAGGTCATATCAAAATCAGATTGCAGCAGTTTGCCAACTCCCAATACACTTAGTGGATGTAAACCCACTCTCATCCTTTCTAAACTACTGCCATAGTGGTTATCTATGAGGATATATATGCCTCCTGCATGTATCCTTACCTGTCAAATGTCTCCCCTCTGTCTGTTATGAGACCCGAAAAACTGCAGATTCTGTGGGTGGGTCTGTTGTCCGGAGCTCGGTGGGTAGAGTCGTGATGTCAATAGATTCCCCGCCCACCTCTACACTCCCCTTGTCAATATGCATTTTCTCCTGTGTATTTCTTACACTGAACTTCTGCTATGATCACTAACATCCAGTCAAAACTCAGAAAAGTCACCACATGACTTCAGCATGGCCAATCATGCTGAGGTGTGGAGCAGCCAATCCTGGGAGAGCCGGGGAAGAAAGGAGGATGGGATCTGAAGTACACAGAATGTATCTCTCAGGCTAGTGCATGAGATATGTAAATCACCTGTCACTCACAGAAAGGGGGAGAAACAGACTCCTATTTCTCTGTCTGTCTGTTTTTATCTCACTGAAAAAAGATAAGAGGACTGCTCAGAGCTGGATTAACTCTTCATATCAAGACTGGGCACAGATGTCATGAAATTCTATACTGTACAAGGTGCAAGCCTTAATAAAAAAAAAACATTTTTTTGGGGTTTACATCCACTTTAAAGCGGTTGTATTCCTAGGGTCTCTACTGTAAGAGATGGTCCCTTTCAAGCCTATGGGAAATTACTGTACAGCTTTTGCTGGCCCCATGGATGTAAACAATGGAGAGGCAGTGAGCACCTGCATGGGCTTCTATCTTAAATTATGTTAGGAGGCAAGGACGGATGGGCTGGTTTTTTTTTTACTGATAAAAGTAAAATTGTCTACTGACTAAACAACCAGATTGCAGATTTGCAGAATTGCAGAATCTTTCTCCCAGCTTGGATGGAAGACAGCAAAGTCAGTCTTCAATAACAATTGCTCACAGGCTGCATAGGTTTTTTCAGCTTTGTTATACTGGGGTTCATTTCCTAAAATGGGTGCACTCAGAATCTGGTGCAGCTATGCATAGTAGGCGGCTTCTGCTGATTGGTTTCTGTGCACAGTTTCACCAGATTTTGCACTATACGGTTTTAGTAGATGAACTCCATTGTATCTTGGGTGTTGGTCTCCACAGTATCCAATTACTATATCACAGGTGATGTTCAAATAATTGAGCTGACTTGCAAATAGTGGGCTGTGCATGGGCAACCAATGGGCTTCCTGTTAGGCCTATAACATGACAGTTGTAACTAGGGTGAATGGTACATAGTTTTGTCAGCTCTGTATTCTGTTGTATAATGCATCGCAGTATTTCTTTACGCTGCTATTAGAATTTTATAGTAATGATTCTTTATGATTATATTTGGACAGCAATTGTTGAACTGAAATGTAGTTTGGTTCGGTGGAATTTCCAATTTAAATTATATTTGTTATATCCAACTCAAGGCTGTCTGCTTTGAATACGATGGGCTACTGTAAGCCTAGCCTTTACTGTACAGGTGGAACTAAAGTTCAGTATATTGAGTATATTTTACTTAGTTATACAGGAGATTTGACACCAAGGTGTTAGGATGGTCTGCGCTTGAAATATTAAATGTGAAAACTCTATTCAGTGTGTGTATATACTGTATACCCGTGGATCGCAAGCTACCTGACGATCGCGAGGTAGCCGACAGGTAGATCCCGATCAGGGCTGTTGCCGATGCTTCCCCCAAGCTCCGCCAGCATTGCTCTCCCTTCACCAGCAGAGAGGAGCGAGAGAAAAAGCCACGCTGGATGGAGGGCGGGACCAGGAGCTGCTTTAGTTACCTTTTGCAAGTTAACTAGCAGATGATTGGTTGATAGGCGGTCCTAGCAACCAATCATCAGCTTGTTAACATAAAAAGTTAACTAAAGCAGCTCTCGGTCCCACCCTTCACTCAGCACCGTGCAGACTCTCTACTCCTCTGTGATGTACAGACACTGTAAGGTAGGAGAGAGCTACCTACAGCTGTCTGTTGGGAGCGATGGGAAATGGTTATAGAGAGGCAGAGGACACTACTGGGGGGATAGAAACAGAGGGTAGTGCTATGCAGGGGGGGAGAGGAGAGGACACTATTGTGGGGGGGGGGTGCAGAGGAAACTGGTATGGGTGGAGGCAGAGGACGACACTACTGGAGGGGTATGGTGCAGAGGACATTGCTATGGGGTGGCAGAGGGCGCTACAGGGGGGGCAGAGGAAACTATTGGGGGGTAGGGGGCTGCAGAGGACACTGCGGTGTGGGGCACTTCAGAGGGGGAGCGGAGGACACTACGGGGTGGGTATGGTGCAGAGAACATTGCTATGGGGTGGCAGAGGGCGCTACGAGGGGGGCAGAGGAAACTATTGGGGGGGGTAAGGGGCTGCAGAGGACACTGCTGTGGGGGGCACTTCAGAGGGGAAACGGAGGACACTACTGTGTAAGGGGGGGGGCAGAGGACACTGCTATAGGGGGCAGAGGGCACTACAGTAGAGGGAAATGGCAGAGAACACTACTGTGTGTGGAGGGGGGGCAGAGGACACTGCTGTAGGGGGGCAGAGGGCACTACTGTTGGGAGGGGGGGTCAGAAGACACTACTGTGTGGGGAAGGTGTAGAGGACACTACGATGGGGGGGGGGGGGCATAGTATATTACTAGGGGGGGTGGATGATGTGAAAGGAGGCAGAGGACACCGCTGTGGAGCAGGGGATGGCAGAGGATACTACTGTGGTGGGGGTGAGTGATTTGAAGCGGGGTAGAAGACACTAATGTGACACGCTAGTGTTTTTATTAAATGCTTTATTTGTTTTTTAAAGGACAACGCCAACGCCCCCTCTCCCGCTGGGGATCTTTGATTTCCTGCATGTTGTCCAGGTAGATCTCAACCTCTGAAAGGTTCCCTTCCCCTGCTGTATACCATATATATCTGTGCAAGTGAACTTGCATTCACTGCTAGCCACATAGCTACATAAAACCACGTTTGTGGTTTTATAATCTTTCGCAGGTCCACGATTAAGCATATATCTGCATATACTGATACACAAGCCATTTTAAAAACATGCATGCTTTGTGGGATTTTTGTGGCAAGGGAACAAGACCACTGCAATATCTATATGATGAAAAGAAAACTTTGGTTACAGTGTAAGAAACAGTAAATGAGCCTTATATAGTACTGGGGGCCTTTTGAGGCCAATACAGTGATTATTGTGTTAATCAGCTACAAATGTGACCATTAATGCCCTAGTTAATGAAATAATGCTACATTTGTTTGCTTGGGTGGTATAGGAAGAAAGTCTGAAGGCTGTGCTGTATACGGTAATGTGGTTTATTTTACCTGTATACTGCATAAAATAGCCATGATTAGTGATTTCTTAAGATCACAATATTTTTTCCATGCAGAAAAGAAAAAACTTGAAATATTGCATAATCAACATCTCATTTTATCTTGCACATGGTATTTCCATCAGAATCTGTTTTTGAGTGTACTTTGATAGGCTATATGTAAAATTGCGTACTGTTTCCTGCTCATTTGTCTGGCTATAGCTAAAGTAGACATCACATGTGTGGGTAGTGGATAGACAGATCTGAACAGATAAGATGAAGTGAATGCTACAAGGAAACGTGAAATGCACACATGCTGGAGAGCTTATTACAAACATACAAACACATATGGATAACAGACAAATCTGGGTATGCCAACATACATGACTGCAGAGTAGAGGCCCACAAAAAGCTTGTCATTTTCTTATGCACTAAAAACCAATGTGTGGCCCACACCAGCCACTTATGTGTTTTTAATTTTATTTAAGAATCTAAAAAGTAGTTGAAAATGTAATCTGAATAGTGATCCTAGAAAATGTTATATTTGTATTCCTTATGGTTTTTTTATGGGCAACACATACAGCACGTTTCCTCCAATTTGTATATCCAACCTAAAAATTTGCAAACTTAATTTTTCCCCTTAGACAGGCAATAGACAGTGCAAATTTCTTTCCTACAACCATGGGCTGCAGGAAAGAAATTTGATTCCCCCATCAACACAGACAGTGTAGCCAGGGGAAAACCTCCTGCCGATCAACTTTGTACATTCAGCCTGCTCATTAATGGTTTAAATCTCAGCCAGTTCAGCAAGAACCCTGTATGGCCAGCCTTATGTCCCGTGCACACTGTCGGAATTTCCGACGGAAAATGTCCTATCGGACCATGTTGTCGGAAAATCCGACCGTGTGTGGGCTCCATCGGACTTTTTCCGTCGGAATTTCCGACAGAAAAAATTTGAGATCCTGCTCTCAAATTTTCCGACAACAAAATCCGATTGGACTTTTTTCGATCGTGTGTACCGAATTCCGACGGACAAAGTGCCACGCATGCTCAGATCACATTACAAGACCAAAGCTATTGGCTGCTAGCCTCTACGTAGTTCCGTCGTACGCAACGAACATCACCACGTTCAGAATGATCGGATTTTCCGACAACTTTGTCCGACCGTGTGTATGCAACACCAGTGTCGGACAAAATCCGTCAGAAAAAATCAGACGGATTTTGTGGTCGGAATTTCCGACCGTGTGTACGGGGCATAAGTCTTCAGATACTCACTCACTCACTCACTCAATTGCAAGCAAAATAAAATCAATGGAAACTTTCCGTAGACCTGCTTGGATAATTCAGTGAATGGGGGTAGGTGTGAACTTAATTTCCTAAATATTTCTTGAATGTAAGCCCTAATCAAGTATCACAAATCTACACTGAGAGTTTGTCATTGGCCAACCTGTATCATTTTTTGTATGTATATTGTTTGTAAGCCTCATGCACACTGGCTGTTTTTGCAGCTTCTTCTAGAGGCGTCTGGCATTTTTTTTCCCCCTGCCTCTAAACTCCCCTCCATGTTAGCCTATGTGTCCATGCACACATAGGCTTTTAGCAGCATATAGTAGCAGGGGCTTTTAGAGGCAGAACAAAAAACTCCACTGCCAGTGTGTCCAGGAGCATCAGCGTTTTGGCAGAAAAAAACGCTTGAAGCTGCTAATTGCGCATTAGTGATAAGTGCATTTAGAGCTTGAGCGTTAATTAATTTCAATGGCCAGAATAAATTTTTTATTCTGGACAATTAAATGAATCAACGCCCAAGCTTTTGATGCTGGTAAACGTGCCTAAAAGTTTGTAAAAGCTTTAGACACTTTTACAAGCGTCAGGTTTTTTTTTTTCTGCCAAAAGGCTGATGCCAGGAGGAAAGGCTTCTAGGAGAGTTTGCAAAACGTTCTGTGTGCATGAGGCCTGAGGTCGGCCATAGACAGTTCAAATCTCGGCCGGTTATGTACGTCCCTGTACCTTTTTACCTTGACGCGAGCGGCCCACCCTACCCCGCCAGGTACTGAGTCTGCAAGGTTATCTAGCATACCCTAATGTGACTGCCGCACAACGTGGCCCCACAAACCAGTAGCAAGTCCGATTCGTGCTCCCGGGAGCGCCACTGAAACTCGCGCCATGACACCAGCCTACGATAAGTGGAACACCTTTCCTTGTTAGTCGACATTTTTGCCTTTTGACATGTCAACTTTGTAACCCGTTGATATAGTGCCTGTTGCACTTTAATATGTGTATATGTATCCTTGTTTGATTAATGCTCAATAAACTTGATTTTGTTTAAAAAAATAAATAAAATCTCGGCCGGTTCAGCAGAAACGGGCTGAGATTCTAACCATGTATGGAGAGGCTGAATGTACCAAGTTGATCGATCGATCAACTTGGGTACAAACAACCTGATGGATTTTATATGGTATTATTTCTAGCAGCTGTTATAGCCACTAGCAATAATCCCTGTCTTCTCCTGGCAGGGACGGCTTCCCCCTGCAGAGAGAAGACAATGGGGGTTATCTGCTAAAGAGAAATCCACTTTGTACTACAAGTGCACTGAAAGTGCACTTGGAAGTGCAGTCGCTGTAGATCTGAGGGGGACATGCAAGGAAAATAAAAAACAGCATTTTAGCTTGCACATGAGTGGATGATAAAATCAGCAGAGCTTCCCCTCATTTCAGATCTTCCGCTCAGATCTACAGCGACTGCACTTTCAAGTGCACTAGCAGTGCAAAGTGGATTTGCCTTTAGTAAATCAACCCCAATGTCTTGCCAGGAGGGATTCCCTTTTCAGCACCGTCTGGGTCGATGGGGGAATTGTGCAAATTTTTTACTGCAACCCATGGGAATTTGCATTGTCTATGGCCTTCTTTAAAGTGAAGCTAAACTGCACAGTGCTACTTTTGGGTGTCTGGCTGTGGCTGCCTTCATTGGCCAGGGTGGGATGATGCCATTCCTGTGCATGTGCAAGAGCGCAATCATGCTGGCACACAGGCACTGTGCCGGAGCAGAAACTGAAGAAAGAAGACTGCAGGCAGACAGGTTTCTTTTATTCCAGAAGAGACATAGCCAAGAAATCCCAGTTTTTGTGCAGCTCTGAATGATGTTTGGCAGGAGAACCCTGTGCAAACAGTCTGAATACTAACCTGCATTCTTGCTTTGTGCCCTAAGAACACTTGTAAAGGGATGTTGTCCCCTACCCCATAGACCACGGACAGTAACCCAATGTGGTCACAAAAGGCTGGGCCATAATCCTGCCTTCTAACCTAGTGTTGAGTCTTATAACTTTACCAATCTCCTTCGGAGCTGTGAAATTAATAACCAGTAATGCATAATATGTCACTTATTTAGCTGGCGTATATTATATTTCTAGTTGCATACTTTATTTTGCGCTACTTCAGGAAATACTTATACCATTCTCCTTTTTTTGTTCTTTTTTATTGTTAAATAATAGTAAGTGCTCAGAGACATAATTGTAGAATTGTTATGTTTTGGTTAGTATTTTGTGATAAATGTAGTAAAATTAGAATTCTCTCTATGACAGAGTAGACTAGAAGTGCTAATACAATTAATGTTAATAGGTTTGAATGATGGGAGTTGGCAGTATAATTAGTAGGTTTGTGCAACTCCAACATCAGTGGTGGGTTAACACAATAGAAGGGCATGTGCAGAAATTACAGTTAGGTCCCTTCCTACACATTATGAAAAGTATTAATGCACGTACATTGCCCACCACCCACTCAAGACCTAAGCAGAGGTGCATTGTCATTAGTTTCTCCCCATCCAACTTCTCAACCAACAAAATCCTACAATTAATAACAAGATCATAATCATTTTTTTGTCCACCAGTCCTCTCTGCAAGCCAACAATTAGTATTATATTATTTTAGTACCTGTTTTCTGAATTTATTTTACCTTCAGATTAAATACACGCATATCACTAGATTTCTGTTTAACTAATCTGGGCATCTCTCATCACTTTTTTCCAGAACACTATAACTATGCATCTTCCAATATAAGTGCCAGCCTGTCACTGAGTGTGATGAATCCTTCATTACAAACGTCATGCCATGGTCTTCAATCATCAAACCCAGTCATTTCCATTATTCCATCAGCAAGCCATTCATCGGGATATGGAGGGAATCTTGAGACTGAAACCTCGGGATACTACTTATCTCCAAATTTAAGACCTAATGGAGCACCATTAGAGAGCCCTAGAATTGAAATCACATCCTGTTTAGGGATGCATAGTAGCAATAACCAGTTCTTTCATGAAGGTGATGTGGAAGAATCGATCCCTAATGTTAAGCGAACACATTCAACTGCAACGCTGACCTTGCCAAATGTTGACAACTATCGAGATCCATCTTGCTTGAGTCCAGCAAGCAGTTTGTCTTCCAGAAGCTGCAATTCTGAAGCTTCCTCTTTTGAATCAAATTACTCTTATCCATATACTTCCCCTCAGACGTCTCCATGGCAGTCACCGTGTGTCTCTCCCAAAACCACTGACCCAGACGAAGGCTATCAGAGAAGCATGGTCACCTGTAATTTGCTGAACTCTCCCAGGCATTCCCCATCCACTTCTCCCAGGACGAGTATTTCAGAAGAAAATTGGCTTGCAGCTCCAAACTCACGTCCAACATCTCCATGCAACAAAAGAAAATACAGCATTAATGGCAGACAGACTTCTTACTCACCTCATCACTCTCCGACTCCATCTCCTCACAATTCTCCCAGAGTTAGTGTCACTGATGAGACCTGGTTGGGAAACACTCACCAGTATACAAGTTCTGCAATTGTGGCAGCAATTAATGCTCTCACCACTGACCCAATAGACATGAATGATGACATTCCATCTAAAGCCAGAAAAACAGACTACAGCATACCTCTAAAAACAGAGCCCATTTGTGACGAACATGGCACATTGTCACCATCTGCTGACTTGTCACCAGAAGACTATTCCGGATTCCATCACATCAGGAAAGGCAATTACTGTGATCAATATCTGTCAGTACCACAGCATTCTTACCAATGGGCCAAACCAAAGAACATATCCCCTACATCCTATTTGAGGTAAGACAATAGATTAGCATAATGTAATTATTAAAAATGCATGTTCATTTTTTCATATATAAACATGAGTTGTGCCAGGATTCAGGAAACACAGATATGAAGTAAAGAGAAAAATGTAGTGCACACAATGCCTTACTACAAGGTCTGACAAATCTCAAAGGCATTTGCTAGTGGGACTAAGACTTTTCACCTGGTGCACACTCAATTTTGAGCCTCTCTATTAAAACTATACTATCCCTGACGCTTAAAAATTGTGCGCTGGCTTGGATAGACTGGCTTCTAAAGTGTTCTTAATTTGTCCTCACTTGCTTTACTGGTTTGTTATGGAGGTACAAGTCTCTGTCCGTATAGGTTTGCATTCACCAAAAACTTGTTTCAAGGATATATCTTTTGGTTTTGAGTGATTTTATACACTTTACATCTGCCCAGGTCTAGTCCTCACACACTGTTGTATACTTAGAACTTCTATGGTCGTTAGCGACTGCCCCTAGTAAAGAAGATGACCTAATTTGTATATGATTAGGGGAATTTTACTGTAATTACCGGCGGGGGGAACCTTAGACTATAGCTGAGAAACCCAGTTAGAGATGTATTCTCTTCTAGGTTTGGTTCCTGTTAATTTCTTATATATGAAAGGATTTTGCATAATAGATGTGCAAACACTTAAAGTGATTGTAAAGGATTTTTTATTTTATATATTTTCAACAACAAACATGTTATACTTCCTGCTCTGAGGAAAACCATTGCACAGAGCAGGTAAGATTTAACATGTTTGGTATTAAGAGAAAACAGTCATCCTCTTCTCAGGTCTCCCGTCAGCGTCCATAGACACACAGAGCGCGGCTTGGCTTCTCCCCTCGCTTCCTCTCCACTGGCTGTGATTGACATCTGAGCTCTGAGCCAATTAGGAGGGGGAGAGCTGAGAGAACCTCTGCTCTCGTGTACAGCATGAGATTGAGATCAGGCTCAGGGAATTATAAGGGGAGGGGGCTGAGGGGAGGAGGGGGAGCTGCATGCAGAGGGTATTTACCCGATTGCATAGAATGCATTCAGGTAAAAAAAACTTTCTGCCTTTTAGAACCACTTTAGTGCCCTTTATATTACAATGTAAAGAGCACCATGCATAAAATACCACAAATTCAAGCAGAACCGAGAATAGTAATAAGAATAATGTGCAAACTGTTGTAAAATATGGTAAGATCAGTGAAGTATTAATGTCAGTGTATTGATGCAGGGTACTACATTTGTGTATTACTCTTTTGCTCACTAGATATGCTAGAATGTAATTTTAATTAAACCACTTAAAGAAGAGCTAAACCCATCGAGTTGACTGTTTCCCAAATCAATTACATTTTAAGGTGTGATGTGAACGATAAATGTTACAATTGCTTGTGCTCAACTAAACCATCAGGCCATCAAATGGCTGGTGCCTTAAATGATCACACATGCAGCACAATGGCAACTGCAGATCAAACAGAGGCTAATATGGCAGCCTCATTTGCTTTAAAGGTTAGGAGGGTTTAGTTCCCCTTTAAAGTTTAAGGGCATGTATAACCAAAACCTCTTTTTCTTTTTTTAGATTAGATAGAGTAGGGGAGGGTTAAAACTGCTGTCCCTTTATTTTTTTCTGGCTGTGAATCTACCTAGCAGGGACACAGACAGCAATAGAAGCTTAAAGTGGAACTTTACCCATAACAGTTTGCTAACAATTAATGTTCTTTAACAAAGAACATACATTCCCCATTAATAATTATGCTACCAAAATTAATGAGTGCATTGCCTCCAGCACTGCTCCTGTGTCTTCTTGCTGCAGACCTCCATTTTGTTGAAGCCCAGAGCAGTCACTTCCTTTTTGAAAAATGTCACCAGTCCTTGGTCTCAAAAACTATAGGGTTGATTTACTAAAGGCAAATAGACTGTGCGCTTTACAAAGTGCAGTTTCACCAGAGCTTGGTAAATGAGGTAAAGCTTCACTTTGCAAAGAATACCCAATCGCATGCAAGGAAAGTAAAAAAAAAAAAGCATTTTTGCTTGCATGTAATTGGATGATGAACATCTGCTCATTTACTAAGCTCTGGAACAACTGCTCAAGTCTATTTGCCTTTAGTAAGTCAACCCTTATATGTCACTTTCTTCAATTTTAAATATGTCGATTTCCAGCCTTGATTGTATGTCTTGACCCAGATAGTTAAGACAGGCTGCCATGGGAGAGAAAGGGAGATAAGATAGGAAAGTAGCCTTGTAAGTTTAACTCTTTTGTGTCTCCTTGGCAGCAGAGTTTGTCCTGCCACCTCTCCTGCTTTTTCTGTTCCTCCCACCTTATCTGTGTTCCCTCTGGACAGTCTGTGCCATTCTTGTTGCTTTCTTCCACCTTCAGCAACAATAAATCTTAAAGCTGTCAGCTGATCGCTCTCTAGTGGGTCTGATTTTAGGCACAGTGCCAAAAATAGAGAGCAACTGAGCATGTGCAGAGCAGGGTGAGAATACATTAGTGAATTTTACACAGCATAAACATTTATTTCTAATATTTTAGAAGTGATCTATCAGGACTTAATTTTCTGACTAAAGTTCCACTTTATTAAAAGTGTAAAAAAAGTAAATATGTGAAAATATATTAATATACACATTAATCCTTTAAAGTTTGCATATAGGAATATGTATTGCGGCGATCGTTGTTGCGGGGTGTCAGTCTGACACCCCGCAACTATGATCTTGGTAAAGAGTCTCCGACGGAGACTCTTTACCATGTGATCAGCCGTGTCCAATCACGGCTGATCACAGTGTGAATAGGAAGAGCTGGTAATCAGCTTTTCCTCACTCGCGTCTGTCAGACGTGAGTAGAGGAGAGCCGTTCGGCTGCTCCTCTGACAGGGGGGTCTGTGCTGATCGATTATCAGCGCAGCCCCCCCGAGGGATGCCACCAGACCACCAGGGATGCACAGCACAAGGTATGCCACCCTAGACCACCAGGGATGACACAGTGCCCACAATGGATGCCAATCAGTGCCCACAATGGGCATCACTGATTGGCATGCATTATTGTTTGGCACTGATAGGCAGCATTGTTTTGTATTGATGGATGCCAATCAGTGCCACCTATCAGTGCCTATCCGTGCCACCTATCAGTGGTCATCCATGCCACCTATCAGTGCCCATCCATGCCCATCTGTGCCGCCTATCCATGCCCATCCGTGCTGCCTATCCATGCCAATCCGTGCCAGCTATCAGTGCCAATTTGTGCCACCTATCAGTGCCCATCAGTTTCGCCCATAAGTGCCGCCTATCAGTGCCCATCAATGCCACCTCAGTGCCACCTCATCGGTGCCCATCAGTACCGCCTTATCAGTGCCCATCAGTGAAGGAGAAAACTTACTTATTTACAAAGTTTTGAAACTGAAACAAAAAAAAAACATTTTTTTTTTCAAAATTTTCGGTCTTTTTTTATTTGTTTAGCAAAAATTAAAAGGTGATCAAATACCACCAAAAGAAAGCTCTATTTGTGGGAAGAAAATGATAAAAATTTCATTTGGGTACAGTGTAGCATGTCCGCGCAATTGTCATTCAAAGTGCGACAGCGCTGAAAGCTGAAAATTGGTCTGGGCAGGAAGGTGTTTAAATGCCCTGTATTGAAGTGGTTAAGGTGTCTGAGGAAGATGGATTTTTTTTAAGACTTATTTTACTGTACCAATGAATTCATAAAGAAGATATTCCTGCCAGAATCAATGACACATTCTGGCGGGAGTATGATGTGATTGGAGGGACTCTGGTTGCTAAGAGTTACTATGGGTTATAAATATTTAGCGCATGTATATTTTTGGTCAACGAGTTGCCTGGAGGCCCTTGAAACATTAGCATTTTGATCTATGCCACATAAACGTGTTTCTCACAATAAATTTTGGAATGCTGGTGACTTTCTTTCTTATCTGTTGTACTGTTAGGCCTAGTACACACGATCAGAATATCGTACAAAAAATACTGCTTTCGAATCGGTCGTATGATAATCTGATCATTAGTATACAGCTTTCGTCCACAATTATCCGAAGGGACAAACAGGAACATTTTCTCATATGATACCAGATGTTGGGATTTTCGTTAAATCAGTTCAGTTTTTGTCCGAAAATACAATACAAACACATTACATCACTTCAGAATTTTTATTCTGCCTTATGAGAATTTTCGTACTTTAGTAACCTATTCGTTTTCAATATGGAGACTAGCATGCAAATTAAAACGGACAGTCATTCGTCCGATAACCTCATTGTCTGTACTAGGCATTTTAGTTCTTTTTAATGCACAGTTTGAGTTTTGCAAGCATTTTCATCAACAACTGCACCAAGCACAACAAAAAAAGAATTTGAAAAATCAGTCTTGCAAAGTCCATCTTCCTCAGTCACAGATGTTAAAGGCTGCCATTTAGACAGTGTTGAAAGTCACCATTTAATCAAGGCTGGAGCTACAGATCATGAAACTCATGATGTATGAGGAACATATGAAACAGATAAAGATGTTGAATTCTTGAGTCAGAAAGAAGGAATACACATTCCACGACTCCAAAAAAATAATGTATCAAATGTTAGACAGGTTATTATGCTGTTTTGCTAGAACCACTGAAGAAGCCCCCATTAGAAATGAAGCTTTGTTGGCTTCAAAGGCCACCTCTTTTCCCATGAGGATATTGTCTGCATATTTCCGATTAAATCACCATACACCATAAATCTTTATCAAGATGAGGAGGCAGGAAAATACTGACTCAACTTTGTTCCACTGTAGAGTGGAATTGCTTTGACTTGCAGGCTCCCTAGGCAGTGAGGGGGTTAAACCGTGTGATTTTCATGAAGGGAAAGCGGAAGTTTGTTGTATTGCTGTATGTTCTTAGGCAGTGTCTCTTGCAATGTTGCATGCTTTTTTCAGAAGCTAAAAGTGTCAGATATTTACATTGCTCTAATTGATCTTGCTGCATTCCACATCTGGGCCTCTGTGACTCATGCAAACAAGAATCTTAAGACTTAGCATGTGAGAAATAGTAATATTTCATATTCCCATCACAGATTATTCATGTGTATAGATACTATTCATCCTACAATGTTTCTTTTAACATGTACTGCTACTTAAAGTGCAACTCTAACTTATTTAATGAGGAAATTTCAAGTATATCTAAAGCCAAAACTTGCCGAATTGCAAGATTTCCTCTCTATTCCTGTTCTGATGGCAATTTATTTTTTCTCATTCATCATATTTTTTATTGGAAAGGTTTTAAGAAAATACAACAATTGACATTACAGAAAGGAAGGAACAAGTAAAGAACATTGATTGACCAAACCATCCGTTAAACGGTCGAATATTCATCACTTAGACAGCAAGGTATCATTAACATCAGAATATAGGTGCCATTATGACAAAATTCCTCTTGAGAGATGGGAAAAATTTTACATTCAGATACTTAGAGTTTGATCTTTGAGAGTTCAGGGGCTAAAGAACAGAATAATGATGGCATGCAAAGCAGCAATGGAGATTAAAGGGTTGCTGTATTGTAGGCCAAAGGGCCAGGCCATGATAGACAAGGACTACTAAAGTAGCCAACCTATTTAATGGCCAGTGCAGAGCCCATCTGAGACTCAAGCATGTAACGGGGCAGAAGTAGGCCCCAAGGGCGCTTAAGGGTAACTTGATGGTCCGGCATAAACTGCAGACATTACCTTCTGGCTCTGTAAAGTGGTAAAGAAATTTGGTGATTAGGACAGTTAGAGAGTCATTGTATCCCCTTTACTACGCCATCCACAAAAAACATTTTTTCCTTTGGTTATACTTTATTACCAAAATATACTTAAATTATCCACTATGCAATATTATTCACATCACAATTTTAATTGTAAAAATCTTAAAACTACAATTAGTAATTACAAAACATTCATGAAACATTTGAAAAGCCAATAGAAGTTCCACAATAATGTAAAGTAAATGTATATATTCCAAAATGTCATATGACTAGGACATTTCCAGACATCTGATGATTGTTGAACTTTTAATAGAACCTCTAAGTTGTTCTCCTTGCATTGGTAAGTCTTGTTTACTTTAGGCTGCCCAGAGTGTGTATGTCATAAATCCAATGCTTGTAAATGCTTGGCTAATCCAACCATTAGGAGGAAATAGTTTATATAGTGGAAAAAAAGATCCTCTATCACTACAATTATTTGATGCATCAGCCTGGATATGCTGTTATTTCTAAGGTTCTAGAGAGCTCTGTATTCAACCAGCAATTCCGGTTCACAGCTGGCTTCTGTCGGACTGACTGCAGTACACACGGGCCAAATGATGGAACCGGCCGATGCCACCAGACTTTCGACCCATGTGTACTAGGCTTAATTCTTTATTGGGGGGGGGGGGGGAGTGGGTGATGCAAGTCAGTGCAAAAGATAGCTAGGAAGGAAGATAACCTTCAGTGCAGCTCACAGGAATTAACAAAGTTGCTGCATTTTGTGCAAGATCCACAATTTATATTAGTGATAATATATTAGTCCTTGCGCACAATTATGAGTTGGTTTATGTCTAGTAAAGTGTTGTGCAACTTACTTAAAGCAGAGGGGGCTCAAGTGCAGCCTCTGACATCCCCAAAGGGTGGCACATAATATCCAGTAAATGAATGCTATGAAAGGTGTCAGAGTCTGCAGACATGCAGTAGAAGATGGTCAGAGACAACAGGTACTGTATGTTACAGAAAGATTATGGGTGTGCCATAAGAGCTGGTCAGAGACTTCAGTCATGCTTCAGGAGATCTTCAAAAGGCTGGTACACCCGGCCTGAATATCAGCCAGTATTGGCCAGTTCAACAGAAACCAGCCAACATTCACCCAGTACAACAGCCTGTCCAACAGAAGCTGTCGAACAGGCATGCTTGAAAACCAGCAGCTGATCGTCATCCGTCCGGTGTGTTCTGGCGCGGGGAGCACAATACACAATAGAACACAATAGCTCAGCAGGGAGATCAGTGTATTAACATAACATATCAAAGTTAGTACAGCGAGCTCCTCGTTTTTTTTCTTTTTTGTTCAGCCTACTTTGATCACTCAGTTCTCAGTCTAAGAGAAGGCGGGGAACATTTGAGTGGCTTTATATCCTAGTCTTTCTGCCTGTGTGTTTGTGGGGACTCATTCACATATGTAGTAGCACACAGCTCCTGGCTAGGAGTGCACATCCAAGGGTGGCTGAATAGAACCCTGTAAAGGAAAGGAGCCACTCTAAAACTGGATATCAGGGCAAGGGCTCAGGAGACCAGCTGATTCTACAGGACACTTACCGTATATACTTGAGTATAAGCTGACCCGAATATAAGCCGAGGCACCTAATTTTATCACAAAAAAATGGGAAAACGTATTGACTCGAGTATAAGCCTAGGGTGAGAAATGCGCAGCTACTGTAAGTGGAAAAGAGGGTCAACAATGCCCATTTGCAGCCTCACTGTGCCCATTTGCATGCCTCACTGTGCCCATTTGCAGCCATAGGTCCCCTGAACTTCAAACTTGGTAGTTAAGGGTTCCTAGATGCCCCCTAGCTGCAGACAATTTTGGGGTTTCTGGACCCAAAGGGTCCCGAAATGACATTGCTGCAGATGGACACAGTTGACGGCTTTGGGGCCCTGTATCTCAGGGCCACTTGGTGCTAGGAACCCCATTGGATATGATGTAGTGTTGGTTCCACTGGGTTTGCACACCAAATCTGGGGTTCCCATCACCAAGTGGCCCCGAGATACGGGGCCCCAAATTCGGGTTGGAAAATGTCATTCTCTGCTGCAGAAAAGTGCTTGACTCGAGTATAAGCCGAGGGGGGCACTATCAGCACAAAAAAATGTGCTGAAAAACTCGCCCCCTTCTTCCAGTAGCTCACACAAGGTGTAAAAAATTCAGTAAAAAAGCTGTTAAAATTCTAGGGCTCTAGAAAAGAGGGCTGCAGATAAACTTATGTAGGAGGTTTTGTTTGATCTCTGTGAATCACCTAGTCAATTCACTGGGTGTATGTGAGTTTAGAACAACTTTAATTACTTGCATATACTTACCTTACCTTCTCTCCCTTGCAGTCCTGCTCACCTGACAGAGCGAAATGAAAAAACTGTGTACTAACAAATTTTTTTAGTTAGAGCTTACACAGGGTTAAGTGCTCTCTCCCAACCCCATGTGACAGTTCTCTGGGCTTGTGACTGGGCAGTCAGTCACCCAGCATTACACTGTGGGAAAAAGAGTTCTCCAGTGGGGGAAAGGGAATATAAGCAGAGGGTGCTCAGTTATATGCATTTATTTATTTTCTCTGCATGGGCAAAGCCTAGGTCTATTTTAAAGTTGATGCTACGAAAGTTCACACTTCAGGCTCTGAAAACGCCCTGTACAGTGTTTTATTGATGTAATTAACTATCTTGAATTGAAATTGAATATTTTTTCCAGAAATTTTTTATTGAATTTTACAGAAACAGTGACAGCAGTGTACCGTACTGAAATGATCAATAAGAAATGAGAAATAATCACCTCCAGTTACAATTTAAATACAATGTACAGAAAGAAAGCACTCACTCTTTTCCCAAAGGCATGTACAATATCAAAATGATGGGTAGTAGACCAAAGTCAAAAAAGGCATCTATAGCAGTGGTCAAATATGAAAAGGAGATGACTTTTAAAGGATACTTGCAGGGTCAGGAGGAAGGGGATATTTTGTATGTAGAAATCTGTAAAATAAAGTAATAAATAAACTTTAATGCCGCGTACACACAACCGGACTTTCAGGCAAACTAGGTCCGCCGGTCTTCCCGACTTACTTTCGGCGGAATTCCGATGGACTTTCAAAACGAACGGTCTTGCCCACAAACGAACACACTAAGTCCGTTCGTAAGTCCGTTAGTTTTGAACGTTAAACGGGACTAAACAAGGAAGATCAATAGCCAGTAGCCAATAGCTTCCCTTGCGTCGTATTTGGTCCGTCGGACTAGCACACAGACGAGCGGCTTTTACGGATTTCATAGATTTGAAACCTGTTCTATTTCTAGGTCTGCCGGATTTTTTTCCCCGAAAAATGAACGGATTAGCCCACATACGATCGGATTGTCTGACTGACTAATCCCGTCGGACCTAGTCTGCCGGAAAGTCCTGTCGTGTGTACGTGGCATTAGAGCTGTGGAAAATCAATTAGGGCAACTTCCCAGAATAAGAGGCTTGCAGTAGTAGAAGAGCACGGATCAACATGTTATATATCAACACCAACTGGCCTAAATTTTACCAAATTTTTGGGGCAGTTTCTGCTGGCATAGGTCATTCTTACAAGGGTAGCACCTCATTAATCACATTCTTCCACCCAAACAAGGAAGAAGGAGATTGAGATTATCATTTTAACATAATTTCCCTCCTCAAATAGAATAAAAGATAACTGGAAGTCTCAATATTGTCAGTAATGCCAAGGAGAAAATTAGAGGATCAGTTGACAGAGTAAGATGCCTCACAGCAATAACAATCTGAACCACCTCTCCAAAAATCTTGTAATTTAGGACTAGTTCAGAATACATGAGTAAAGGTACCTAGGTCCATACTGCACCTGGGGCATGTGGGCTATAACAATAGGTAAAAGGTAGACAGCTTATGTGGGGTGTAATACACATGATGCAGACATTTGGGTTGAATACACCTATGTCTAGCTACAAAAAATGTAATATTTAACAGCACTTGTTGACAAAAAGGAAGCTTGGTCCTGCCCCTCCCTATGTCCTACATTTCATAATTGGTCAGTGTGGAAACAAATCACTATGATGTACCAATCACAAGATGTGGTGGAAGGGGGCGGGGGGTTAACCAGATGCCGATTCCTAGTTAAAATTGGTATTTATTTATTAGAGCTTTCAGGGTTCGAACCTCCCAGGGTACTGTAGAAGCTAACAGAGGTTATGGGCAGCACTTGGAGGTACCAGCTATACTATATACTATACCATAGGAAGATTTTATTTAATACAAATTGGAACTCAAATCAGAATGTATTGAGAGTCTATTGATTACAAGTGCCAACTAACATTGAAAAGATGCTAAACAAAGCTGGAATTTTCACAGTGCCCAAGTGAGCTCATTCACTCGGAGCCTATTGGATAATTGCAGTTACCACCTGATGACAGCAGATGTTGACAGCAAATATCTATGAGCCTGCAGCTTTAACAGAGAGCCCCCAGACTTGTATGTAGTTATTGCTTTTTTTTATGTATTTCAGGTACTTGTGTAGCGCTGACAATTTACACATCGCTTTACATATATATTTGTACATTCACATCAGTCCTTGCCCTCAAGGAGCTTATAATCTAAGGTCCTTCACTCACATTCAAACACATACAGTACTAGGGTCAATTTAGACAGGAGCCAATTAACCTACCAGCATGTCTTTGGAGCATGGGAGGAAACCGGAATACCTAGAGGAAACCCATGCAAGCAAGGGGAGAACATGCAAACTCCAGGCAGGTAGTGTCGTGGTTGGAATTTCTGGGGCTTTGGAAAGGTTTAATGCATCAGTATATCCCTATAATATACCACAATGCAATGTAAGTGACCTGTTTAGAGGTGCTGCATTGCATCGTGAGATGGCAGTTCTTCACATTCTAAATAGTCAAGATTTGCATGTATGTTTGGCTTTTCTCAGGTTGCATTGGAGCCTTTTTATAATTTGCTGTCATTACTGGCAGGTGGTGCCTGCTAACAGTGCATTAGGTTAATGTCCATGGGATATCACATGTCCAGATCAAATGGGGGGGTTGCGTAGAAGTTTTGGAGTTTGGAGGGGGGGGGGGGGGGTCTTGGAGGTGCGCTTTAATATTGTTGCTATCAAACAATATCTTTATGTAAGTTACTGGATTTCTATAATTAAAAAAAGCATATGTTTCTTGCATGCTAGACCTTTATCTTCTGATGGCTGATGCGGAAGCTGAAATATACAGACAAATTTCTAACTTCCATTCAGAGACTTGTATTCAATGAAAGTGAAGTAATAAATAGGATTACGTCACTAACAACTCAAGGGTTTGTAAATGCTTCTTGAATGTTTACATCTGAGCTGACATGCAGCAGCTGTAGTCCTCACACTTACGAGGAACACAGGCTTGGTAATGACCATTGCTCCATGAACATCTGGAATCACACTCTATATCAGGAACACAGAAGACCTTATAGAGTCATTTCTTGTATGCCAAATAAGACGTTAATGAAAAAACTTAACAGGTCCTTCGGTGCCACTTGAAAAATGAGAATTCACTTTCAGATTCTCTTATTGTTTTCATCAGTTAAGATTTACCTTGACCCTCAATATAGCTGTTGATTAATTCACACATTTTATAGGCAAGATGCATTTTATTCATGTGGGCTGGCTCATGAAAACATGATGATCCATTGTACATTTTTATTACGGCATGTAGGACATATATAGGTTGATTTACTAAAACTGGAGGGTACAACATCTGGTGCAGCTGTGTATAGAAACCAATCGGCTTCCAAATTTTTATTGTCAAAGCTTAACCACTTGCCGACCAGCCGCCGCAGTTTTACTGCGGCAGAATGGCATGGCTGGGCGAAACAACGTTATGTAACGTCGCTTCGCCCAGCGGCCACTAGGGGCGCACATGTGCTGCTTACCCCCAGAGCTGTTGCGAGTGCGCGATCGCTCGTGTCACACTGAGAACTGGGATCTGTGTGTGTAGATCCCCGTTCTCTGAGGGGAGAAGAGACTGATCGTATGTTTATACAAAGTATAAACAGCGATCTGTCATCTCCCCTAGACAGTCCCATCCCCCCTTCAGTTAGAACACAGAGAGGGAACACAGTTAACCCCTTGATCGCCCCCTAGTGTTAACCCCTTCCATGCCAGTGACATTTTTACACTAATCAGTGCATTTTTATAGCACTGATCGCTGTAGAAGTGCCAATGGTCCCAAAAATGTGTCAAAAGTGTCCGATGAGTCCACCATAATGTTGCAGTCCCCGATAAAAATCACAGATCGCCGCCATTACTAGTAAAAAAAAAATAATAATAGTAAAAATGCTATAAATTATCCCCTATTTTGTAGACGCTATAACTTTTGCGCAAACCAATTAATATACGCCTATTGCGATTTTTATTAACAAAAATATGTAGAAGAATACATATCGGTGTAAACTGAGAAAAAAAAATTAGCTTTTTTTTAATAAAAAATGGAGACATTTATTGTAGCAAAAAGTACAAAATATATTTTTTGTCGCTTTTTTTTGTTTATAGCGCAAAAAATAAAAACCGCAGAGATGATCAAAAACCGCAGAGATGATCAAATTTATTAACAAAAATATGTAGAAGAATACATATCGGTGTAAACTGAGAAGAAAATTAGCTTTTTTTTTTTAATAAAAAATGGAGACATTTATTGTAGCAAAAAGTACAAAATATATTTTTTGTCGCTTTTTTTTGTTTATAGCGCAAAAAATAAAAACCGCAGAGATGATCAAATACCACCAAAAGAAATCTCTATTTGTGGGGGGAAAAAAAGGACATACATTTTTTTTTCGTGCAGCGCCGCACGACTGTGCACTTGTTAGTTAAAGCGACGCAGTGCCGAATCGCAAAAAATGGCCTGGTCATTCAGCAGCCAAATCTTCCAGGGCTGTAGCAGTTAATTGAACAAGCTGAAGTTAGAAGCTGATTGGCTGCCATTCACATCTGCATCATATTTTGCACACTCTAGTTTTAGTAACTCAACCCCCTAGTATTTAAAATGTACTTTTTTTTTTTTAAAGGTACAGAAAAGAATACATGGGCTAATGTTTTTAAAACCTTAAACCTATTTTTTCTACCTGAATGAGAGGTGAATAGCTGTTATATAATATACTTAATCTGGTGATTTAAATTTGGCTTGTAGTGTTGTTGAGAAAGCATAGACACTGTTAAAAATTATTTACAGAAGAAGCAAAGCGAGCATTCATTACATTTCTTGATAGCCACACTTTAATTTCTAGTTCTAGTAAGGAAGCTATCATTTTCAGATAATGTTTTTGATTGAGCCATTTATCCCAAATATTTAAAAACAAATTTTCTGTCCTTACACCAATACATTTCCTTTGGTTTGTTAGCATCTTCAAAGAACCATTAATGAATGGTATGTTTCACATCCTAGTGTGAACTCTGCTCCTTTTACATTTAGCATCTGGCTTCCTAAGAAAAACAATTCATATTCCTTTCTAAACTCCAACTTTCCTTATAGACACTACATTTAACCACCATTTAGCATCGAAATTAGAATCAATGCAAAAATGTAAGCGCTTGTTGGCATTAGTACATGTGGGGCTATTTCCATATGGATGCGGAAAGTACTTATATCATACTGTTTTTGGGGTTGATAAGGGTTCATTTATATTAAAGTTAGCGGATGGGGGGGGGGTTAATTAAAATGTTATATAATGATTGAGTGTTAGGGTTAGGTTAAGTGTAGTAATACAATTTTAAGGATTAGTTTAAATTTCCATTTTAATATATAGGCACTACTGCTAGTTTTCAAAAAGGAAGTAGCTCTTTCTTCTTCACTTACCATCTAGTGCAGGGATCTCCAAACTACGGCCCTACAGATGTTGTGGAACTACACATCCCATGAGGCATTGTAAAACTCTGACATTCACAGACATGACTATGCATGATGGGAATTGTAGTTCCTGAACAACTGGAGGGCCATAGTTTGGAGACCCCTGATCTAGTGGGATGGGGGGACTTCTTGGGGGAATGTAAAGTGATCAGCTGTCAGGGGGATATAGCCATGACATAGGGTTTAAATGTGAAACCTGGCATAAATAAAATATTTGTGGGGGGGGGGGGTTGTAAAGGGTCACGACAGCTTCCATTGTTGATCTGCTTGCAATTCCAGTTTTCTGGCTGTTCTGTTGACGAGGATAAGACCCAGGATAAAATCAAAAGTTCTAGGGGTGACCAGATGTCTTGAAGTAAGAGATGTGAAACATACCATTCATTAATGGTTCTTTGAAGATGCTGACCAACCAAAGGAAATGTATTGGTGTAAGGACAGAAAATTTGTTTGTATTAAAGTTGAATTACTACGGTAGAATTTTCAGAAGCAGGGGTCCACAAATGCAGCCTTAACGTTTCTATCATGTCTGTTTTTTTTAGTAGAATTACAGTTCACACCTAACTAGCCTTAAAACGACCCCGTCCCCCTCGCAACACCTATGCTAACTAAAGCCTAGTACACACGGGCCAAATGTCGGGCTACACCGGTTGGTTCAATAGAAACTGGCCAACATTCGGCCTGTGTGTATGGCAGCTGGTCCGACTCCCGATCAGCACTGCCACTGACAGCAATGACTAATAGCACTGACCGGAGTGTTCTGGCGGGGGCACGTCTCCCTGTCACAACACGATAGCTCAGCAGGGGTGATCGCTGTACTAACATTGGATTGTTGGTACAGTGGCTCCAACTGGAGCTCTCAGTCTTGTTTTGTTTAACCCGCTGGGTTAAATGAAAAAAAAGAAAGTCTAGTGGTGTGTACCAGACTTTACCTGTGTAAAAAGATGTATATACTTACTTATTTTCAGGCTGCTCCGGTCCAGTCATGTGATCCAGCACCCCTCTGTCAGCCAGCACTGCTTCAGAGGAAAGGATCCATGGGCTATTGAAGCTTATGAGTGGCGTCCTCACTCCAGGCTTTACTAGTTGCTGTTGGAGCGCTCTCTTCTCTCCCCTGCAACCGTTGGCTGACACAGGGGAGATCCCATGATCAGACCAGAAGGGCCTGAAAATATGTAAGTACTGTATATAAATCTTTAGTTAGCATGAGTATTGGGGGGTTTACGGTTTGGGATTGTGATGGGATTAACTTTTACATCTAGGATAAACTATAGTATAAGGATAGGTGGTACTAGGAGACATTGGGTGCTTACAGTAAAATTTGCATTTTTATCAGACTGAAATAGTTTGTACACAAATGTTCTGTGTTTGCTGGTGCCTGAAATCATCGTACCACTTTCTACAGACGTAGAGACATAGAGTCTGCCTTAAGTATGGTTAGGTCTCGGGTGTACATTAATATAGAAAAAAGGCAGCCCTTACCACTGACTGAAGGCTCACAGGCCCGAAAAAAAAAATGTCATTTCTAAATGAGTATGTGATCTGGAAGTCATACAACACACTCATTAACATGGATGCCAAGCCTTCACAAAAGAAGTGTTAAAAGAGTAAGGCAGGAAAGTCATTCTAAGAGTCACATAAACATATACTCTCGCTTCTCAGTCTTGCTGCTGAAGGTCAGGAAATCACCACTTACAGCTCACCAACTCACTTATGAGTAGTTGCCTATCATCTCTTGGCCCCCTGGTGAATCAGGGTTTACACAGTGCTTGCACTTCTTTCGTTCTTCACGTAATGACAAAAAGGGACAAATTACATTATTCTAATTACTTTAACCCCTGGGTTTCCAGAGGTTAAGTAGAATTCACTGATCCATAAATAACTGTTATGGGGTCTGTATGTCAACAAAACTTCCGCTATTATAAATGCACAAAGTGGCAGTAGACCTGCTATTAATTTGCATACATTATTGAAATTAAACTTGTTTGTTTAAGCTTTCATGTAATAAAAATGAACTTGTAGTAGGTATTGGTTTATTGCTGAGAAGCTGGTTTGAAGTCACAGAATGGCTTTGTAGAATTGTTCAAATATACCCTTTGTTAACATATATCTATAGCTAGTGGATCTGTAATTTCTAATATCTGACATAGGGATCTATAGAAGGGGACCATTGAAATGGGTTTCTATTAGCCTTAAAAAAAACAGGTGGCTACTTAGTCTACAAGTCTGTAATAAAACCCTGAGGAAATGAAATTCCTTTTATGCTTTGGAATTCTGTGTTTACAACACAGGTGTCCACATCTCTAACCAGACTAAGCTGCTTTTCATTTGACTTCTTAAATGCAAGACCATCCATAAACATTCATCTTTCACTAATTTTGCTCCGCAGAAATATAAAGTCTGCCATGCTTATTTAAGGTGAAGTAATTCATATTGTTCTGACTGCTCTCATTTTAAGAAGGGTGAAATGTTCCTGGATGTTGAAGGTTCTTGTACATATTTTGTGCTGCTTTATTAAGGAAGACTGCTGCCCTGTACCATAGGGTCTAAAGTTGGCTATGACAATGTCTAGGCATTAATGCTTTCATATTGTAAATATGAGCTATATTACATTTTATGATTCTTGTTTCTTCTTAAGTTGACCATAAATAACTAAAATGTTGGCCAATTCATGCTGAATTGGCCACAATTCTAACTATGGGTGGCTCAGAAAAAGTTGATTGAAAAATCAAGGGAGCTGGGTGGAAAATTGCTGGCCGAACAGTGACTACATCCTGTCAAATGCAGTCAGTGTTCGGGTATTCAAGCAGCTGTAGAAGCTGAATTAAATAGCTTGCAGAAAAGATTCCTCCATCTGTGCTATTTCGCATGTATAGGGGAATTGATTGATTTTTGGTTTTGTTCAGCCCCGATATGGCTAGCCTAAAGCTGACACATGGAATACAATTTGTCTGGTTCAACAGGGACTGGCTGAATTTTGATCCATGAGCGGCCATGTCTACTCAACAGAAGTTGATCTAACAATTGACTTCTGTTGAACAGGCTTTCTCGATCAGCAACTGCAACCAGTGGGCTGCAGCTGCTGATCCGTGCATTCTGGTAGTGGAGAGACTCCTCTGTCAGAATACAGTGTCTCAGTGGGGAGAATTATTCTCTCCACCTTGATTATGTGAATGGGATGGAGGAATCTGTTCGGCTGAATGGAAACAAACGGTCCATCTATGGCCAGCCTTAAGCAGGGTATATATGTTCAGTTTTTTTCATTGAAAAAGCAGATTCCTGCATCCACACACAATGGGTATGCAGGGAACTCTCCCACTCTGCTATTGTATTCTGATGGGGGGGCGCAATGACTCACCCCATCCCTTCAGAATACACAGATCAGCGCTGCAGCCAGTGGCTGCATGCGTTGATCGAATGCTGGTTTTCCAGCAGAGCCATTCATCCTGAACCAGCTGACTTTCAGTCAGTAGAAGGAGAGAATCTTGTTTGACTGTACTTCTCCAGATCGTTTTGCACTCCTGTGACCCGTTTTCAGCAGATAGCGGGCTAAAGCCCACTGCCGGCTGACGTCATCAGACTGCTGCCGCATCCACCTAGGTAAGTATGATTAAAAAAAAAAAGTAAAATCCCATAGTTCTCTTTTAAGCCTGGTATACACTAGCAGTTTTTTTTTTGTTTGTTTTTTTAATTCAACCCAAATAAAAAAAAAAAACTGAAGAGTTCGAGAGGATCTGCTGTACTAACAACTGCTCCAGATGCCTTCATTGCCTTAAGTGTAGCTCTGTTTTATTTTTATACTGTGACCTACAATAAAACTAATATTAGAGTAACAGCCATGCTAAGTAAGTACAGAATGTAAAAGGGACTTTCCCTTTAAAGTTCTGTGCACGGTGCACAGTTTTACTTCCACCTGTAGATCGGATCTGGCTTAACAGGGCAGGATGCTTCAGATCTTTTACATTTTTGTTTTCTAGGAAAATTTTGACAGTGATGAGCTTCAGTGGAATGATCTTAATACAGATTCTGATCGCACAGCTTTCCACTGTTCTGGTGTCAATCTGTTTCCTGCTCCCATTCAAAATGTTTCCATCTGACCTTGTGACTTTTGCTCTGGGCCACTGAAAGCTGGCACCAAACAGAAATGTAGATTATTTTGTTAATCACACATTTTAGCTAAACTTCCTTCCACAGTCAGAGTCCATCAACATAAATGTTTGTAGCAAATAAAAAAATAAAAAAATGGGAATCGTCACTGGGGTCAGCGACTACGTAATGGAGTGACTTTTTTCCATTTTGCTTTAAAAAAGGGCTGCAAACTTACTTCCTCCTGCTGCTCTTTAATGTGTTCTGACTTATTGTTTAATATTGGTTTATAATATACACAATTATTAGCATGGGTATGTTGCATCAAAACACACCCTACATTGTAACTCTGTGGTATTGGATTCAGCCTCCATTAAGGCCAATTTACTAAAAGAGAATGTTAATGCAAAAAAGAGTGAAGGTTTACTTCAGTTATCCAGTCATGTGTAGATGAAATGAATAACTAAAAACTATATAAAAAATTTGCCTTTTAAAGGATTGATTAATTGAAGTGCATCTTCAAAGAATGTGAACATTCTTCAGTAAATCAGGGTCATTATTTATTTGCGTTTAGTCATTTTTCAATGTATAATTATGTTGCTTTATAGGAATAACATTTAAAGTGTTTGTGAACTTACACCAAATAATGCACATTGTAATATATCCAACAATATTTTTACTATAATTTCCTTTTGTTAAAAATAAACTTTGGATACCTGTTTTTGATGCTTTATTTGATGGTCATGTGGACACACCATTTTCATTTACGTTTCATTGTTGATCCTGCCAGTAACCACACTCGTCCTAGCGTGACAATGTTCAATCACTGTGCTGTATCCATGGAAGGAGCAGTGTTCTCACCCTAGGAGACATTCTGTAGTCCACATAGGTGAACTGAGCAGGACTGATAACACTGCTTAAGATTTATGTGCAACAGAAGCAGCGTGCACAGGAATTTATGCCCTCACAGAACTTCTGAGAGGATCAATTAGTATTTTTTTCTCCTTGCAGAATTTAAAAAATGTAGGGAAATGTGCATATATTAAAGAGGAGTACTGATTTCTTTTTTTTTTGCTAAGACATACCGTATATACTCGAGTACAAGCCGACCCGAATATAAGCAAGGCACCTAATTTTACCACAAAAAACTGGGAAAACTTATTGACTCGAGTATAAGCCTAGGGTGAGAAATGCGCAGCTACTGTAAGTGGAAAAGAGGGTCAACAATGCCCATTTGCAGCCTCACTGTGCCCATTTGCATGCCTCACTGTGCCCATTTGCAGCCATAGGTCCCCCGAACTTCAAACTCGGTAGTTAAGGGTTCCTAGATGCCCCCTAGCTGCAGCCAAAATCCAAAGGGTCCCGAAATGACATTGCTGCAGACCCGAATTTGGGGCCCTGTATCTCGGGGGCCACTTGGTGCCAGGAACCCCAAATTTGGATATGTTGTAGTGTTGGTTCCTAGCATCAAGTGGTCCAGAGATACGGGGCCCCAAAGTCAGGTCGGAAAATGTCATTCTCTGCTGCAGAAAAGTGCTTGACTCAAGTACAAAAAAAAGTGCTTGACTCACAAAAAAATGTGCTGAAAAACTCGGCTTATACTCGAGTATATACAGTATATGCTTTAGGTTCAATCTATAAATGTTTTCACCCAATACTCACACTTCCTTCACCCAGGATTCACCCATTTTTATAATTGGATTAAATTCAAAAAGTGCGCAAATATTGGCTGAATGGTGTTTACATTTTGTGTTAAAATGGTTATAATTAGACCCCCCTTGCGTCTTTCATTCCATTTACCGTATTTATCGGCGTATAACACGCACCCCAAGTTTAGGAGGGCATTTTAAGGAAAAAAAGTTTTAGGAGGGAAGTTTAGGAAAAAAAAAAAACTTGCATTTAAGCGTCATTTGCAGCCTTGCCCAGCGTCATTGCAGCCTTGCCCTGCGTCATTGCAGCCTTGCCCAGCGTCATTGCAGCCTTGCCCAGCGTCATTGTAGCTTGCCCAGCGTCATTTGCAGCCTTGCCCAGCGTCATTGTAGCTTGCCCAGCGTCATTGCAGCTTGCCCAGCGTCATTGTAGCTTGCCCAGCGTCATTGCAGCTTGCCCAGTGTCATTGCAGCTTGCCCAGTGTCATTGCAGCTTGCCCAGCGTCATTTGCAGCCTTGCCCAGCGTCATTGTAGCTTGCCCAGTGTCATTGTAGCTTGCCCAGTGTCATTGTAGCTTGCCCAGCGTCATTGCAGCTTGCCCAGCGTCATTGCAGCTTGCCCAGTGTCATTGCAGCCATGCCCAGTTTCTTTGGAACTTGCCAGCGTCATTTGAAGTCTGGTCCCGGTTTAAATTTCCCGCCGCCGAGACTCTCTGTCGCGTGCGCCGCCGTAAAAGACAGAAGAGCGGCCGAAAAAGACCGAAGCGCTCCCAGAAAAGGCCGAGCCGACTGTTCAGCTCCGCTCGCGGTCCCGCCTCCCTGGTATTTCCGGAGCGAGCGCAGGGAGGCGGGACTACGAGCAGAGCCGAACAGTCTGCTCGGTCTATTCCGGCGCCACTTCTGTTTTTTTGGGCCGCGACTCAGTCTTTTTCGGCAGCGCTCGCTATTTTTCGGCGGCGCTTGCCATTTTTGTAATAATTTTTTTTGGGTATCGGCGTATAACATGCACCCACAACTTTCCCCCGATTTTAAGGGGGAAAAAGTGTGTGTCATACGCCGATAAATACGGTACTTGAAAAAGGTAAATTATCTTACCTGTGCATTTTGGATCTTTTTTTTTAAACATTTCTTATGTTTTTACATTCTAAAAAGGGTTATCCCTGGGTATAAAAACAATATGTATAGGCAAGCCTTCTGTTCTGAAACAGATGCAGATAATAGGCCCTTGCTGTTAATAAGAGGTTGCAAGGAGGGAAACCTGAGTGGCTTTAAATCGAATGTAAATAAAAACCAGCATTCAGAATATCTTGGAATTCTTGCTGTGGCCGAATATTATTTACCCTTTGGGAAAAATCTATTTAAGTCAAAATAAAGTATCAGAGTGGGAACATTGTCAGTGAATTGCTTCCCTAAAAAAATCCCATAAAACTATATTTTCCTGTGTTTGGAAAGGAACCTTGCACAGGTTTGAGCATAATGTGCCTGTTGTATTATAATACAACATTAAGCTGAAAAGATGCATTGTATACTATTATAATTTATTGCCAATATTTTTATGGCACTGCCTAATTCCCCAACTTTTTTAAAGGGCGCAGAGCACCATTCATACCAGCCCCTGGCCTCAAAAGGTGTTTATAATCTATTGTGTTTACCACTGTTAACGCATATTGGGGCCACTTTGGGTGGGTTCAGGTTAACCTACCAGTAAATGTTTGGGTTTTGGGTAAAAGCCCACAAAAAAAAGGGAGAATATACAAGGTCAACACAGAGGGGGAGGTTTACTAAAACTGGAGCATTCAGAATCTGGAGCAGCTGTGCATGGTAGCCAATCGGCTTCTAACTTCAGCTTGTTCAGTTAAGCTTTGACAATAAAACCTTGAAGCTGATTGGTTTCTGTGCACAGTTTTACCAGATTTGGCACTCTTCGGTTTTAGTAGATGAACCCCAGAGTGTCCCGTGATAGAACTGAACCAAGCACTATGGATGCATTAATGAACAGAATATTATAAAGTAACAACTTAACTGTTTTGGCTGACTTATGATGTGAGTAACCTTGTACTGGTCCTCATCTACCCATGAATTACTGATGATGATCAAGTAGGATAACTGGCTTTTGATTACCCCACACAAAAAAGGAAGATATAACCCATAACGATTCCCATTCTCACAATGTATGTAAATTAAGTGTATGTAAGCATCAAAGATTGTGTCTACCCAAAATTTGTAATTCAGCTTTGGGTAGGCAAAGACACTAGCAGATTGAATCACTTGACAGCTACATCTTCTTCATCTTGGCGGTCCTCCTGGCATGTTTTGGCTGTGTCGCTAGCTAACCACAAACCCACAACAAAGGCATAACTCTTTAACAGCTGGGATTCAAAACTATTTCTGGAGAACCTATCTTGGAATCATGACACTTTCAATGGTTGTTGCAGTTGGACCAATCTAGAAATTCTGGCGGGGCTCTTCCTTCTATATTCTTGTAGAATTGCAAAAAGCCAGGAAGTAAAATGATTTGCAAACAGTCATATATTGTTACAATACATAATTATTTTATGGAATAGACCTTCAAAGCCAATCATTTTCACCGGCCTGTCATTGAAGTTCAATCCACATCTAAATCCAAGAAAAAATATGTAATCTATTGTAGCTTACCAGGCCTCAAATGCGATGGCTTCATTCGTTTTAGGCTCTTTCACACGGGGCAGGCTCCATTGCATCCACCTGCCAAACAGGGAATCTGTCCACTGATCCCCACTGAGCAGGCGGATGGTTGGTCTGTGTCAGCTTATTAAACCGGGAAGGGTTGCGCTGAATGTTAAAAAAATAATATGTGCAAATAATGACAAAAAAAAGTGGATATAAAGGAATTAGGCTGGCTAAAAATTAGTGATGAGTGAATCAACCAAAGTATTGCTGCTGATGGTGGACAAAGCAGCCCTAATGTGAACATCAAACCTTATATTCGTAGTAACAACCAAAAGGTTTAGTGTAAATCTATTGGTCACACCAGGCTTAGCAGTGAGCCAGCGAAGACTCAATGTATATCAATATACAATGTGTATCAAATGTGATAGGCTTGATGTATAAAATAAAACACACAAATAAAGTCCAAGTGACAAAAATGGTGTAGGCTAGATAATCAAACATAAAACAAAAATCAAATTGTCCAAGTGACAGAAAGGTCCAGTCCAGAGGCGACTGCGTCTGACTTCAACCGTGAAACTGGTGACTTTCCAAAGTGGTATCCAACAGATAAGGTGACCAGTGCTCAGTGTTCCCACCACCAGGTGAAATGCAGGCTTACCAGATCAAGATGGAACAAACGCATGTGGCTATAGCCCAGCCCAGGCCTTTTCCTCTGGGGTGTCGTGGTTCCACCTCTGTCTCAGGAATGGGTGGTGATGTGCCTCAGATGGTGATGGATCGGGGGATCTCCAGCAATGGGGGAGTGTCTCTATGGTCTCAAGTACGGTTCACCCGAACAAAGGGACGGGAAAAAGAGAAGAAACACACCATGGGCAGGATCCAACGGGTTTATTTAATCCAAAAGCGCCATAGAGCGCAAGTATAAAACAAATAAAAAAAGGGGATTTAAAATTTCGCGGCCGGCCGGCTGCAATACACGCCCGTGCTAGGACGTAGAACGCGGTGACGTCAGCACGTCGCTCCTCCCTACGCGTTTCGTCAGAGAGTGACGTAATCATGGGACTCATGGTCCCATGATTACGTCACTCTCTGACGAAACGCGTAGGGAGGAGCGACGTGCTGACGTCACCGCGTTCTACGTCCTAGCACGGGCGTGTATTGCAGCCGGCCGGCCGCGAAATTTTAAATCCCCTTTTTTTATTTGTTTTATACTTGCGCTCTATGGCGCTTTTGGATTAAATAAACCCGTTGGATCCTGCCCATGGTGTGTTTCTTCTCTTTTTCCCGTCCCTTTGTTCGGGTGAACCGTACTTGAGACCATAGAGACACTCCCCCATTGCTGGAGATCCCCCGATCCATCACCATCTGAGGCACATCACCACCCATTCCTGAGACAGAGGTGGAACCACGACACCCCAGAGGAAAAGGCCTGGGCTGGGCTATAGCCACATGCGTTTGTTCCATCTTGATCTGGTAAGCCTGCATTTCACCTGGTGGTGGGAACACTGAGCACTGGTCACCTTATCTGTTGGATACCACTTTGGAAAGTCACCAGTTTCACGGTTGAAGTCAGACGCAGTCGCCTCTGGACTGGACCTTTCTGTCACTTGGACAATTTGATTTTTGTTTTATGTTTGATTATCTAGCCTACACCATTTTTGTCACTTGGACTTTATTTGTGTGTTTTATTTTATACATCAAGCCTATCACATTTGATACACATTGTATATTGATATACATTGAGTCTTCGCTGGCTCACTGCTAAGCCTGGTGTGACCAATAGATTTACACTAAACCTTTTGGTTGTTACTACGAATATAAGGTTTGATGTTCACATTAGGGCTGCTTTGTCCACCATCAGCAGCAATACTTTGGTTGATTCACTCATCACTAATTTTTAGCCAGCCTAATTCCTTTATATCCACTTTTTTTTGTCATTATTTGCACATATTATTTTTTTAACATTCAGCGCAACCCTTCCCGGTTTAATTTTTCTATTTGCTTATCACAATTTGGTTGCTGCTTTTCTGTAGGTAATTTTTGTCCAGCGCGATTTTCTTTTTGTATTACTATCTGTGTCAGCTTATGCAGAGTAGACACAGACACAGCCCACTCTCCTCAATTGGCGGTCAGATGTAAACGGACCGCCTGTCCATTTACACACCTGCCATCCCATCAAATCCACCAGACAGATGGGGAGCCCCATCCGTCTGTTTTTAGCAAACAGGATCGCATGTCAGTGGGTGACATTGACACCCTCCGCTCCATAGAGGAGACTGAAGAGTCCAATCGGGTCTACCTGAAAAATTGACAGGCAGACCTGATTAGTCCACCAATGTGAAAGGCACCCTATATTTGGACATTTTACCTGGCGACAACTTTCACTCACTGTACTGGATCTATAAGGAAGCAGCTTTGTCAACTTACGACATGAAGTATGTTAGGACTGCCATAGACCTCTCCTATCCTTTTCTCCATAACATTGGGGACCAGTCTGTAATCCACTCAGAAAGCTGGGAATCAAAATGCTTTTAATGTGTGTATTTTATGAGGGAAATTTGAAAAGTTTGTTGTTAGGGTTTACAAACCCTTTAAGAAACCTTAGGCTCAATTCACACAGCTTTACATCATGATAAGAATCAATCATTTCAGCAGTTTGTAATTTTTAAATGCATCGTACTGAAAAAAAAAAACTGTCAGTTTTTAGAAAATTAGGGTCCTTATCTATGGTGTTTGTTTTTTTTTTTTTTTTCAAATTCTTTATTTAACAAATATCTTGGTGTTTGTATATTAAATCTCCTAGATTTTTGATAATTGCATCATCTTCCTTATATGTAATTCTAGAGATTGATGATTAATGGTTTCCCAGTGCATGATTCAAATACAGCATATTGTGAAATGATTAGACCATGTATGTCTGGTCTTACTAAATTACACAGAGAGACCGTGAAACATCGCTCTAAAATGTATTGTTTATATTTTATTTCTTTCATATAATATTTTATTATGGCTAAAAAACTATTTGTTGGAATAAATCCACTGTAAATAATAATTAAAAAAAAACTGTACCAAAGTTTTTAATGCCTCTAATTTTAAATGAAAATAAGCTTAGCAAGTGGGTAGAGGAAATGGTAAACCAATTGGTGCTTTTCAAAGTAGACAGCAAAGTGGGAAGAGTGAAGAGACATATTCAGTACGTTTTTACAATACATGCACAATCTCCCAACACTGCAAATACAGAACAATATCTGCTAATTATCAGCCCTGCTTAAGCTCTCCCTTGTTGAACTACAGAATACCTCCCCTTATGTTATATTTTTTTGTTTTAATGATCGTGAGAGAATCGTGATCTATCTTCTAAGCAAAAAAATTGTGATTCTCATTTTAGCCAGAATCATGCAGCTCTATAACATACCCAAATCCATAGCTCCACTTAAGACTCGCTCCTGTTACACATTAGTGCTGACTACTGTAGTCTGCCTCCACTCTCCATCAAAGGTATGAAAAAAAAATGTATCGTCTGCAATCCACACGTAGCTCCTCGCTGTATTTATTCATTCTCAGCAGAACACATACAACTCCACCCGAAAACCGACCTTCTTGGCGCGTTTCACCACTTCTGGCTTGCTCACAAGGATAGGGGAAGTCTCCTTCCTTGTGAGCAAGCCAAGAGTAGTGAAAGCATCAAGGAAGGTTGATTTTTTGGTAGAATTATGGTTATGTGCATTCACTTTATGTGCATTCACTTTATTGACAAAAATAAATACGACAAGAAGAGCTAGGTGTGTAGTGCGGATAATACATTTTTTCATATCTTTGACAAGGCTGACAACATTGTTTACGATTTCAATGCAGTAGAGGCAGAGTTGTCAGCTCACTACAGGAAGTTAGAAGATCACTGAACAGGTATGAACAGGTATTTTTCGGTATTTGCAGTGTTCTTGCTAAAATCCATTTGCAGTATTGCAAAGATGTACTGAATTCCTTTTTAGTTGCTTTTTGATTTTGGCCAGACAAACATTTTAAACTTTGCAAACACCATTAACGATTATTACTATTTGTAATGTATATACTGTAGATGCTCACAATTGTAAAACTAAGCATATTCACCACACATTGGGGCATGACTCCATAGCTGTATCCTAATAATTACAGCAGAACTCCAGGTCAATAGATCTGTAAATACAAAGGAATGCAAATTTTTTTTAAAGCTTTGCCTGCTAAAGATTCTTAATTCTGTTCAGACATTCTTGTAATTCAGGTACTCTTAACAAGCTGCAGAAAGATTGAAAACCTCACTTTTAGAAGCATCAGTACTCATGGAAAGTCATCATTATATCTTCTTCTTCTTCTTCTTCTTCTTCTTCTTCCTCTTCTTCTTCTTCCTCTTCTTCCTCTTCTTCCTCTTCTTCCTCTTCTTCTTCTTCTTCTCACGATTTATATAGCGCCAACAGTTTACGCAGTGCTTTACAATGCATAGGGGGGGCAACACAATTACAGTACAGTTCAATACAAAAGGTACAAGAGGGCCCTGTGGGTGAGAAAGCTCCCATAGTTAGTGTTACTAAACCCACAACAATAAAATCTGTGTATATGCAGAAAAAGCATGCTTGTTATACACACTGTGGAACCTAAGGGGTTAATCCTCTGCATTGTGTAAAAAGGCTGTTCGATCCTGTCTCCTCTGATCATCTCCTTCTTCCACTGACTCAAATATATGTCCGGATATTCTAGAAGCCAGGGGACAGGCTACACATGCACAGTTTGGTGTGTATTGCTAGAGATTTTTATTTTTTATTTTTTTTGAGAATTCATGTGATCAGCACAGGGCCAATCGGCACTGTCCAGACAGAGGGTCAGGGGTCCTGCAGCCTCATGGGACAGTCGGAGTAGAATGAAAACTCCTCCTACAAGCTTTAACCAGACACTCATAGAAGTCACAAGACTGCTTTATACTGCTGATGAAAAAAAGGATCTAGCAGTTTATTAATAAGCAGTTTAATAATTGCATTTCCATGTTCTGTGTACTGTGGGAGACCAGATATAGTGAATGCAGGGTCCTGGGTTTAGTAACGCTTTAAGATTGATAGAACTGTATACATTTTGGCTCACCGTGCTGCCACTTCCTCTCACTGTGAGTCTTGCTGTGCAGGGGGTTTACATGAAGCAAGCATAGAAAAAGATGCAGTCACTTGTACTAGCTTTAAAAATACATAGTTGTAATTATTTTAAAGTACTGCCTAACTGGGTCAGATGATTATCTTGTATTATGTAAGAGAAATATATACATGGATGACCTGAAGGATACTGTAAAAAGGATTAAACAAAAAGATCTAAGTGATCTAATCCTATACCTACTACAGTTTGAGTGAGATTTCCCTTAAGTCGTGTGCTTTTTATTATAAAAATATACAAGGCATGGACACCAAAGGATATATTTATAAAATAAGTAATGAATATGCCATTTACCAAACGTTCACTGAAGTTTGCAGATTCCTTTTTAAATTGTATTAACTGATTCACCTGCAGTGAACGTTTGCTGAAAATGGCTTTTACTACTGCATAAATATGCCCCCGGAAATGTTCACGTATTACAAATATCCATTTTTACACCATTTTCTGACTATAGTTAAACCGCATTGCTAAAGACACAGCGCTACCAAATGTGTTTGCATTATTCGGGGAAATAAAAATGTAAAATTTACAATAAGACAAATTAGGCTCCCTTGTGTGTAACATTTATACATGGTTTGGTTGCTTTTATATTAATATGTTCACTTTGAGGACGAGTAAAAGCAGTTAGATTGTGGAAAGGGAAACAATGCACGCAGAATTTCCATTGAGTTAAGCAGCCTAATAGCCAGTGTAGCATCAGTGGCTGTGCGGCTCTTCATCTTCATGAAGTGGAAAGATGGTTTTGGCTGCTTCATGGCCTTTTAAATTACTTATGTCATGGCATTAGACCTATTGATGAAATTTAAAATGTAAGATAGTGAAAGATGGCCTGCTAATCATGGTCTCTAAAGTAATAGTGCCAAATTCCTGTGGTGTGGGATAATACATTTTGTGTTAATATTTAATCACTGTTAAATAGCTGTTCTTTTCCATTACAGCCCCTCTCTGCCGGCCCTTGATTGGCATCTGCCATCCCAGTCAGGACCTTATGAACTGCGAATTGAAATGCAGCCCAAATCTCATCACAGAGCTCATTATGAGACGGAAGGAAGCCGAGGGGCGGTGAAAGCATCTACGGGAGGCCATCCTATTGTGCAGGTATGCATGTGATAGGACACCCTGTATACCTTGGCTATGGTTCAAAACACTTTTTATGATGATGGGCAAAGTAGAGCGATGAAATGTACTTTCCCAGAGATGTCACAAATTAACTTGCTGTGAATTGAATCAGATACTTTACAATACCTACTTTTGTTTTCTTAAGCAGTCATAAATTACATACACAAAATATTTTAAAAACCAGACTTATTTATGACATTAGTGTCTTAGAATGCAGAGGATTAATGATACACGGAATACAAAACTTGTCCTTTTGGGAAAAAATGTCTTAGAAATGTCATGTGATTGCATCATGTCAGCCATGGAATGGACCAAAGTGTAGCATTTTGTGGCATAAAAACATGGTTTTATTTGCTCGCTGATAATTGCCCCCTCCTGCCAGAGGGGTTATATTTATCTTGACCAGCAAAGTAGGTCCTCTCTTTTTTTTCTTTCTTCCTGGAAGTGATGCAAGAAAAACAAAAGCTTTAGCGCTACAAGTGTCTGCATTTTGTCCATTCAAATTAAAAAAGACTTAAAAAAATACTTAGTTAACCGCAGGGCAAATCATTGTACATTTTGAGTGAAAAAGACAGATTCAACTTTCAAACAAAGGAGTCTTGTTCTTTGAAACCTTGCAGTCAGATCCACTACAGTAAGGCATTAAATGTATCCCTTTTAAAATCATTTTTACATTTTTTTTGTATGCACAAAAGTATTTTGTCCCAGAAGTAGTAAATGTTCCAGGGTATACTTTTAAAGTTCCTTATAATCTGATACATCTATTGATACAGGAACATGAGTCTCAGAGATTGCTGTTGTGATTGCCCCTTTTCATTTTCAGCACAAATGTCCTGGCACTTTGACACCTGTACCATTGGGTACATCTTTCCATTTCAGTATTGTAATAGGAGAACTTGAAAGGTATACCCCAGACTTTTACATTAGTTAAAGTGGTTGTAAACCTTGGTCATGAAATCTGAACAAAGCACATAATGTATATATGTAGTGTTTACTTATCTCTCCCCAAAGCTCTAAGTGTTTTCTATCTGGTGCTTCATTCCTCTCTTATCAGAATGAGTCACTTCTGAGAAGTTTTCCCAACACATGAGACAAATTTGTGATGGGGAGGATAGCTCAGCATACAGCTTGCCTATTCACAACACAGCTCTGTATCCTTCCTTCAGTCCTGACCTGTTTGAAGGGGGGGGGAGGGGGGTTATGTGCCTTTCCTCCAATCAGTTCTCACACACTGTAACTGCAGCTCTCCACCCCCCCACCTCTGTGCTCCTGAAAGATGAAGAAAGATTTTAACACGATTCTGCCCCTTTGAAGGGGTGTATGGAAGAGATAACTGTAGATAAACAAGTAAAACTTATGTAGGAGGATTTATTTCATCTCTGTGTATCATCCGAGGCTGTTTACTTCACTGGGTATATGAGAGGGTTTGCAACAACTATAAAGAAATATAGATATTTAAGCTTCTCCCCAGACAATTTAAATTCTGCCCAAAACCTGTCTATATGTTGAAAAACACCAAGACCAATGCTAAAGCCTGTCCTAAGGATTCTGACACTTTGGTCAGTCCATTAACAAATGGGACAGTTGGCGAATACATGTCATCAACACTGTACGAATGTTTGACCCAACATGATTGGGTACACATGATGAAATGCTTGGTCACACTAAAAATAATGGCTGTTTTTCTTTGGGCTGAATTCAGACAGATTAATCTGAATCTTGGTTTCTCTTAAGTTTTACAACATTGGTCAGAGTTATCACATTCAAGAGATCAAACTATATAGGATTACATTACTTGGGCAAATTGCTAATCTGAAGAGGTTTCCATGAATGACACATGATATCAGACACCAAGTAATTTATTGTATCCTCCTTAAAAGTAATTGTAGTTTTTCACCCACGTGACTTTACTGGAATCTATATAACTTCTGCTTTTCCAAAAATAAGGAGCCTTAGGCTGGTGTGTTGACTTTGTGAATTGAGCCCATATTGTACAAGGCTCCTCACATACTGCAATACATTAGTGGAGTTATTTACGAAGATAACTCAAAGTCAATCATATTTCATCTGTCTTCTCATTTGGCTATACTAAACTGAAATCTGATTTGTTGCAATACGTTCGTTGGCTTGGTAGCTTGTCGTTGAACTCTGTGCTACCATTTTTAATCTAGATTATATGAGATTCTGAGTCCACTAGTCATTTCTGAGTGACTGCAGTACATAATATACTTGCTTATCTTATTTGATGTATGAATTATTTTGTTAAAATATAATCTAATAAATTAGACGTCTAAAGAAGACAAATTGAAAGATTTTGCCAGACTAAATAATGCTTGAAAGTGTGGCAGATGACATCTTATTCTTTACTCAAAGCAATATATTATGCAGTAAAGACGCTAATATGAAAAGCAACTTGTCCCTATTCCTTTCCTCTTCTCCTCCCCCTTCCATTTTAACACTCCCCCACCACTAGTTTTTTTCCCCTTCCATCTTACTGATCTCAGGGTGCCAGACTCCAAGGTGCTTCAATCCTTGAACCTCAATTGTTGACTGTTCAGATGCATTCGAATGACCACAAGTGGGGGTTGATTTACCAAAAGCACATAGACTGTTCACTTTGCAGGTTTTTTTTTCCTAGAGTTTAGTGTTTTAAGCAAACTTTACATTTTGCTTGCACACGATTGGTTATTTATTTATTACAAGTACTTATATATCACACCAATTTTACCCAGCGCTTTACACATCCACATTGCACATCCACATCAGTCCCTGCACTCAAGGAGCTTACAATCCCTAACTCACATTCAAACATACACATATTGGGCCCATTTAGACAAGAGACAATTAACCTACCAGCATGTGTTTGGAGTGTGGGAGGAAAACGGAGTACCCGGAAGAAGACCCACACAGGCACAGGGAGAACATGCAAATTCCAGGCAGGTAGTGGGTATTCTTTGCAAAGTAAAACTTCACCACGTTCACTAAGCTCTTGGGGAAAATTCCCTTGCAAAGTGCAACTTCCTTTGCAAAGTAAACAGCCTGTTTGCCTTGAGTAAATCATCCCCTGTATCTAACTTGTGTTACTTTGTTTATTGGTATATATATATATATATATATATATATATATTATATATATATATATATATATATATATATATATAATTTGTTTCTGAGATCTGTTGCACTTTTTCCGATAATTTATGAAAGGTTGTATTTCCTGTTAAACTATTGCAGTTGAATGCAACTTAAACCCTAAATTAACTTATCAACTTATAAGGAATAAATCAAATTGACTTTATTCTCTAAATGTTATTTT